>CM055607.1:19770614-20370614 GCA_029379385.1 Quillaja saponaria | reverse complement strand
TCAAGTGTAAGTAACAAGGCAAAAGCTTAAATAAGAGCAATTTGCAAATCAACTTGTATACTAATCATTCTATCCATCACAACATAATGTCTTATGATGCACTCATCCAAACAGAGGTTTCATATGTAGGAAATACGCTAAAGACATGTTCAACTACACATACCTCACATAAACAGTTCAAGGGTGACACCAAACCCTTAATTCTCCAACTTTAGTTATTGTAAGGCTCTATATCAATCACTATCATCATCTAAGATTAGTAACTCTTTAGGTTTTCTCTCTCATATTCCCATAATTTAGAACCAATGAAGGTTCTATGGACAACTCAAAACAAGAACAATAATGATATATGTAACACAAAGAACACAACTCTATTTTCTTAATGAAGCTCCTCTCTCTCTAGCTTTTGTTTTCTCTTAAGAATGAAGGAGAAGAAGATGTAAAATTAGAAGAGAATGAAGGTTGATATGCCTTAATCTTTCTTAGGCCAAATTACATGGCTACATGGAGCTTTAACTTAATACTGATAGCTGTCCTACTAAGCAGCTAATAACCCACTTAATCATGGGTATTTTGCTTTAAGTTCACCAAATTGTGTTATTGCACACATGCAAAATCATATGTGCATAACTTATCAATTTGGTCTAGCCAGATTTTGAAATTAAGTGAATGCATGCACTATGAATAATTTAATTAATTACAGGACAAGTTACAAATTATCATCATAATGCAAATCATTTACACTTATTTATGGTTTTATGCATTCTTTAGAAGCATAGAATTCATAAATTAACACCAAACACCAAACACACAATACATACTAAGCAACTTTACTTTATGGATGTTACATTACTCCCCTCCTTTTAAGAATTTTTTTCTTAAAATTCTAATTACCTTATTTATTCAAAAATGGATAATCTCTTTTAATGTCCTTTTCAATTTCCCATGTTGCTTCTTTATCTTGACAACCTTTCCACAAAACTTTCACATTGGGACAAACTTATTCTTACCCTTCTCTATCTTTCTAGCCAAAATTCTTGCAAGCTTAGTATGTATTGTCAAGTTATCCTAAATCTACCAAGGTTCATACTCTAACACATGTGTAAAGTTTGGTTTATATCTGCTATGCTATTAGACATGAAATACATTGGAAAAACTTGGGGGTAAGGCTAACATGTAAGCTACCTTCCCAATTCTGTCAAGTATTTGAAAGGGTCCATTATACTTACTAATTAACTTCTTAGCTTTCAAAGCTCTTCTTGCACTGGCTACAAGATTCAACTTCATAAATACATAATCATTTGTCATAAATTTCAAAGGTTTTCTCTTTCTATATGTGTAACTCTTTTGTCTACTTTGAGCAGTGAGTAGTTGTTGTCTTATCATCTGTATTATCTCTATTGTCTACTGAACTAAGTTTGGACCATATAGGTTATTCTCCCTAGTTTCTTGCCAACATAAGGGAGATATACACTTCCTTCCATAAAGTGCTTCATAAGGTGCCATTTGGAGATTGGACTAATAGCTATTATTAGATGCAAATTCAACAAGAGGAAGATAATTATCCAAATTCCATTTAATTTCCAAAATACAAGCTCTCAACATATCTTTCAAAGTTTGAATTATTCTTTAGTCAGTCCATAAGGTTATGGATGGTAGAACTAAAATACAGTTTAGTTCCCATTGTCTTCTGTAAAAGATTGCCAGAACTTGAAAGTCACCATGTAACTTCATAATTTCTTGTACATGCATTTGAGATAACTTATCTAAGGAGTAGGATGACTTGATAGGAATGAAATGAGCTCTTGTCAACCTATCCATAATTACCTATATTGTATTGTATTGACTTGATGTTTTTGGCAACCCTGACACAAAATCCATTAAGATGCTATCCCATTTCCACTTAGGTATCTTTACAGGTTGCGGCATACCTAAAGGCTTATGATGTTCTATTTTCACCCTCTGACAAGTCAAGCATTTGCTCACATATTCTGCTATTCTATTTTCATGCTATGCCACCAATACATCTTTTTAAATCTTGATATATTTTAGTGGAATTAGGATGTATAGAATATTCACTTTGTGTGCTTCATCCAGTACTAATTGCTTTAAATCCACTGCATTTGGAATGCATATTTTGCCTTGGTATATTAGTAACCCATCACCTGTACTTGTAAAGTTTACTACTTTCCCTTCCTTTATTTCAGCTTTCATCATCATTAGCTAGTTATTATTTTATTGAGTTGCCAAGATCTGTTATCTCAACACAGATTTTACTCTAATGTCTATTAACTTCAATCTGGAAAGTTGACACTTCATTTCCAAATTCATATATCTAATTTCTTCCAATAGTTTGTTCATAAATCATCATAGTTGCAACATGCTTGGTTTTTTTTTGTGTAAAGCGTTCACCACTACATTTATTTTACTTGAGTGGTATTTGAGTTCACATTTAAAGTGTTTGAGAAATTCCAACCATCTCCTTTGCCTCATGTTAAATTATTTATGATCAAACAAATACTTCGAACTTTTATGATTAAGATATACTTCAAATTTTTCTCGAAACAAATAATGTTGCTACATGAATTTTACCTATGTAAGCTCACTATCGTCCACAAGTAATATAGATAGAAGTAGAGATCGTTCTCAAGAGAAATAGTTTTACCTCCTAAACTAATTATCAATATTATGCAACCTAATCCTAATCAAGCCAATGCAAATTCCAGAGATTGCTTAGTAAATTATATAAAGATTATAAACTAACACCTAGGTTTATAATATCCCTCACACTACATTTAAGTTTACCTTAACTTAATTCAATTCATGTAATAGTTCAAATATTAACCTAGATTTTTTAAGCAACTACTAACATATTCCCATGTCTAATAATTATATATTTCCCTTAGTCTAATTCCCTATATTCCTGTGAGAATTACTCTAAGATAAACTCATTAAGAACAATCTATTCTAGTTACTTATGGCTAAAGAGTATATTCCCATCTCTTTAAAAAAAAAAAAATTAGATTATCCAATTTTGAAGGAAAATCTAAACACAAGCTATACTACCTAAGGAGAATCTTGAAATTGACTATTCCAAGTTAATCCTAGAATTCCTAATTAGTCTAACTGGTGATCAGTCAATTAAAAGCATTAAGATTAAGGTAACACAAATATTTGAAACTAAAGCATGCATTAAATTAAAACTAAAGCCACATTGGCTACATGTGAATTCAATCGCAACCTTAGAATACGACTACTCCATACTAACTACAAAAAACACAAACATAAAAGACATAACCATTACAAGTAATAAGAGAATAACAAGAAAGGAGTAGAAGATTAGAAGTTGTCATGACTTCGGGTTTTCACTAGCTTCTTAGGTACTTTCTATCACGAGCTTTGGTATATTCTCAGACTTTAGCCTTTACCTCATTATATAGACCTTTTGATCCTAGTTCAACTAAACTAGGAATCTTCTATAGTACGTATAGGCACTGCAGCACCTTAGCCTTTGTATAGTCCTTTTCGGATTCTACTTGATCACACCGCGACTTCATGTTGTTGGGTACTGTGGCACCATCTTCTTGGATTATTCAAAAAGTTATCTTTCTCTTTTGGCGCCTCGGCTTCAGCCTCCATGCATTGCGACATAATGGTTTCTGTTTAACTTCTAGGCAGCTTAAATAGTGAAGTCAGGCGTGTGGTGTTGGGGGCCACGGCGCAGAGCTCTCTACTAATTATTAAAATTCTGGTTTTTATAGGCGTCGTGGTGCAAACATGGTCATGCCACGGTGTAGGTCTCTCTGCCTGATTCGTCAACTTTTCTTTCATGCGTTGTGGCTCTATATTCCTTGGCGTTGCAGCGCATACCTTCAATACTTCTCCTTTTTATATGTAGTTAGGACACTGCAAAGATACTTAAAATAGATTAGGCAATAAAAATCATAAAAACTATTGCTAATTCTATTAAAGCCATATAAACTCCTAAACAACCTATAATAGATAAACATTTAATTTAACTAACATTCTAACTCTAAACTCTAGGATTTAGCAAGAAATAGGAATTAAAAGTGTAGTGAAATAACTCTATTTTACAGAGTTATCAGTTGCCAAATTTTGAGGAAAAATACAACAGCTGCCACTTCCAAATCATGAGTAGGATAATTCTCTTCATGTGGCCTTAGTTGTCTTGAGGCATAAGCTAACTACATGGCCTTGTTGCATCAATGCACACCTTAATCCCTTATTGGATGCATCATTGTAAATAAAAAAAATTTATTCAGGTTTTGGATTAACCAATACATGAGCTCTAGACAGTTTATGTTTTAAATTTAGGAAAGTGGCTTCATATTTTTCATTCCATGCAAACATTGTATTTTTCCATGTTAATTTTTTCAAGGGCATAACCAATTAAGAAAATCCTTAACAAATCTTCTAATAATACCCTGCCAAAAAACTTCTCAACTTAGTTATAGTAGTAAGTCTTTCCCAATTGAACACAACTTCTATCTTTCTCGAGTCTATAGCCACTCTATTTCCTGAGACCATGCGTCCCACAAATTATACTTCTTGCAGCCACACATCACACTTACTTAACTTGGCATACATCTGCTTTTTTTCATAAGTCTTGATACAATTTTCAAATGCTCTTCATGCTCCTTCCGCGTCTTGGAATAAACAAGGATGCCATCAATGAAAACTATGACATACTTGTCTAAATATGGTTTAAAGAACCTATTCATCAAATCCATATACACTGTAGGGGAATTAGTTAAGCCAAAGGGTATTACCAAGAACTCATAATACTTATACCTTGTTCTGAATATTGTGTTTGGAATGTCTTCAACCTTGACTCTTAGCTAATGATATCCCGATCTCATGTCTATCTTAGAAAATATACTTGCTCCCTTAACTATTCCAACAAGTCATCTTATTCTTGGTAATGGATACTTGCTCTTATTGTCACTTTGTTAAGCTCTTTGTAATCAATACATAATGTCATTGTGCCATTATTCTTCTCAACAAATAACATAGGGGCTTCCCAAGGTGGTTCATTTGGTCTGATGTAACCCTTCTATAGTAACATTTCCACTTGCTTTTCCAATTATGCTAATTCCTTTAGAACCATATGATATAGAGCTTTAGAAATAAGAGCAACACCAAGTAGTAGTTTAATAGAGAATTCCGCCTCTTTTTCTAGTGGCAAGCTAGATATTTCTTTAGGAAATACTTTTGGAAATTCTCTAATAACAAGGATGGTTTCCTGACTTTCCTCCTTATTTGTAATTTTAGTTATCAAAGCCAGGTTTCCCTTATAACCTTTCTTTAACAATTTTTTTTGCTAACATAGCAATCAAACAAGGAGGAAAATTTGTAATTTCCCTCACTGATTCCTTATTATAGGGAAAACACATTAATTTCCTACTACAATCAAGAATAGCAAGTTGAGAAGTTAATTAGTACATTCCCAGAATAATGTCAACATCCACAATGTCACAACAAATAGTTTTGTTTAAGTTTTCATATCCATCACTTTTAATTCACATTTCCAGAAACTTTTTTAGTTATTAACTAACCCCTAGTTGGAGTTTCTACCACCAAGTCATAAAACATTTCATGAATTTCTAAGCTTGGTCCTTGAGCACACAACAAAGAAATGAAGGAATGAGCAGCACCAGAATGATACAAAACTTGAGCAAACTATTGAGAAAGCACGTACCAATAATGAGTTGGTCGTTTCCTTGAACATCCTTGTTGGCCAAGGTATACATCCTGCCTTGAGAGTCCTTGGCCTTCCAGGTTACTACTTCTATGGACATTCCCACCAGAAGTGGCCTGCCTGCCCACAACCATAACATTTCTTTTCAAAGCAAGGTTTACAAAGATGAACATTTCCATTCCACTGCATCGGGCATATGTTGGATTATTCTCTGAAATGGTTGCTTCCTTCTTAGGTTAGACTTAGAAAGTTATGCTTCCCGTGGTCTTTTCATCACCTTCTCTTCCCTCAAATTCTTTCTCAACAATCTTACAGTTTTAACCATTTGAGCATAACTCTTGCACTCAAACTGTGCCACTCTAAATTTAATCTCTAGTCTCAATCCCCTTTGAAATTTTGTAACTTTCTAGCCCTTATCATGTTTCAATTGTAAATGGGAAAAAATATAGCTAACTCTTCAAAATTAGCTTTATATTGAGTAACAGACATGTTGCCCTGTTATAGTTGAATAAACTTAACTTCTTTCTCCTCCCTTACACTATTTATAGAGTATCTTCCCAAAAATACTTGACTGAATGTTTCCCAACTCAAAAGAATGTCTTTAGATTTCATCAATCTCTGAACATTCCTCCACCAATGCTTAGCTTCCCCTTCATGAATATACATTGCCAGGATTAACTTTTCATCATCAGAGCAAGCCATTACCCTGAAAATTTTGACAAGTTGCATAACCCATCTTTCATCTTCCATTTGTTCCTTGAAAAAATGGAGGATTTCCATTTCTAAATTGATCTAATGCAGAATTCCCAACATTGTGTGCCATTACTGTAAGACTATGTTGTTGTTTTATCACATAAATGCATGTATTGTAACAAGTAATGTAGAATAGAATAGAGTGTCGATCCCACGAGAAATTACTACTAAAAATTTGTTAATTACTAAAATTAACTCAATTCTAATTTTATCAGCCAAGACCCTTGTGGTTTAGTGGCACCTAACATTCCCTTGAAAAACTAATTTAAATTAATGACAAATTAAACATTAGACTATAATAGAGAAAAGCCTAGAATCACAATTTTCCTCAACACTTCACTTGAATCATTCGTGTTCTTTCATGCTTATTAATTGGATCAAGTTGTTAACCTACGAGTCTAATTCAAGTATAAGTATCTTCCGAATTGCTTATAATAATAGCACACTTAATCAATTCACTATATTCTTATGAGAATTAAATTACTCAAGATTCATTAAGATTATACCTAATTTGGCTACCCAAGGTATGCAGGTATAGTCCTATCTTACATACGAATCAAATTCATTGAATCTAGGTAAATGAATATAAACAAGTGCTATTTCAATCAAGGCTAACATTAAAATCCTTTTTAAAGTTTGTTTAAGTTAGCAAATCTATCTAATTGGTAGCTAATCAACTAGAAGCAATAAGCATAAAATGAAATAAACAATTCAAATTCTAAAACCTATGCAATTAAGAATAAAATTAATTCAAGCTAAATGTTGAGTTCCATTGCATTCATAGAAAGTAAATTAGCTAATGCTACCTAGTGTATACATAAAATTATATAAGTTCAACATCAATCAAATATAAGAAATTTAAAGAAAGCTAAAGGAAAAGAGAAAATTAGAAGGTTGTAAGGTCTTCAGTTTTCAATTATCCAAGCTATTCTTGCCTTCTTGCACCCTTGATGGCTTCTTAATCTTTAGAAAAACATAGTTCAAGTGTGTGCTTTGAATCCCCAATCCTTTTCTTTCTTATAGGCTTCAAAACCCTAAATTAGAAGTTGTTTCGGAATAGGTTTCTTAGGTAAGTGCTATAGCCCCCCTTTCCCAGTGCCGTTACCCCTATGTTAGAGTAATTTTTAGCAAACTGACAAGGTTGCTGGTGTCGTGCCGCTCCTTTTCTAGTGTCATAGTGCTGGCTCCACTGCCTCTAGCGTCGTGATGCTTATTTTCTAGCGCCATGGCACCCATAGCTTGGCTAGTCTTGGTTTTTTTGGCATTGTGGGGCCTGTTTTTAGGAGCTACAGCCTCTGACAAGTTGGAATCCTAACCTCTTAAAATTTAACTTCAAATAAGGCTTATTGTTGCATTATACTTTCATAACACATAACCAAAGTTAATAATGAGTAGAACTCTTATTCAAATTCTAATCCTAACAATATTAACCTAAAATTAATATCCTAATATGATAATGACTGAGCTAGGAAATAAACTAAAAACTAGACAATTGTAAAGTAAAACTCAAGAATATCCAATCAAATTATCAAAATGATGCAAAATAAGTCTACGAAATAAACTTATGTCACCCTTAAACTTCAGATTTTGCTAGTTCTCGAGCAAAAGAAAAAAACAAAGTAAAATCAAACAATATTAAAAATGACTAGCTAGAGATGTATTACATTGAACTAATGATATCCTAACATATCATCAAAAGTTTCACAAAATCATGAATTAATGTCAACCACATGATTCAACTCAAGAGCAAGCATCATTCTTAAATAGATTTCCAGTGCATGTGTACGGGATCTTTTTACCAAGAAATGTATGCAATCTGGATAGGTTTATGTCTATGCAAAATCCAGGTTAGCACTTAAGCCCCATAGGTTTGCTTTTTAACTCTCTCTCCATTAATGTAGACTATCATTAAGTCAATGATCAATAGGTCTTTATAAAGCTTGTAATATAGGCTAGGGGTAACAGTATGATAATGAATACTTATAAGACTTCAGTTACCTAAGCACATAGATCAATCTAAGACCCTTATATAGCCTTTTACACATTCTAAGTAATACTCATACTTGGTTTGCTTTTTTCTTTTGTTCACCATTTTCATTTTTTTTTTTCCATTTTTTTCTTTTGTTTCTTTTGCTTAACTCTTATCACACTCCCAAACTTATTACTTTTTTATTGTGAACATGGATATATATATAATATTCATAACTCCACCCTTCCTCAGTTATTTAGCATATGTCAATATATACCTAGAATGATCAAAATGCTTAAGTGTAAGGGTTTAGATTTAAATTTATTAAAAAAAAAAAAAAATTAGTTTAGGCAAATATTGTGGGTGACCAAGAAAAGAAAAAATTAGGCTCAATAAGGTATACTAGGGGTCTAATTATTGTCGAATTTATCATGCAAGTGTACGTATTGTGAACAAGTAAGCTCACAATTGTTAAGTACTAAAATTTAGTAATCCTAATTTTATCCAAACGGATGAACTTTGATAGATTTATAACTAAGCTAAACTAAACTAAAGCAAGCAAATGTAAGAGTATAATAGAGAAACCTATAACTATAACTTCCCTCAACACTCACTTGGATTATTATTATCTTATCATGTTTAGTTGTGATACCAATTTATTAACCTATGGTTCTTATTTAACTATAGGTATCTTTCGAATTGCTTATAATAATATCTAACTTCACCAATTTACTATATTTCTATGAGAATTGAATTAAGTTAGCTCATCAAGAATAGACATAATAATGGCTACACAAGGTATGGAGGTATATTTCTATCCTACATACAAATCAAATTCAAACAAGCATGCGAATGAATTCAAACAAGTGCTATTTTATTCAAGGCTAAACCTAGATTTCCTTCTTCAAGGTTTCTCTAAGTTACCACATCAATCTAATTGGTAGCTAATCAATTAGAAGCATAAAGCATAGAATAAGATAAATAATTTATGTATTAAACCCTAAGCAATCAAATTATAACATAAAACCAAGCTACATGTTAATTTCCATTGTAATCCTAGAGAGAAAACTACTCCATGCTACTTAGTGTAAACATGGATTCATATAAAGAAAACATCAAATAAACATAAGGAAAAGAAAGAGTAGAATAAGGAAAATCAATGGTTGTTAGGCTTCAATCTTCAATCATCCCAAGTTCCTTTTTCCCCTTGCACTCTTGATGCCTTTAAATTCTAAACTTTATCAGATAAACTTGCGTGTGTATATTCCCCAACATAAACCTTTTTAAATAGACTTTAAAACCCTAAAAAAGAGTTCAAATTAGACTAGGAATCGAGCCGGCGGCGCATCACTGAAGTTCTAGGGCCTAGGGACTAAAATTCTGAGTGGAGATCACCATTGGGTGCCTAAGTGCTGCTTTTCTAGCACCTAGCTATTGGTTGCCTCTGTCCCTAGCACCTAGGCACTACTTTTTTGATGGCTAGGTGCCAGACTCCTCTGCCTGGATGAATTGTTGCACGATTTTGGACACCGTGGCACCCCTTTTCCGTGGCCATGGCACTTAAAGCGTAGGAAATCCTTATTTGACTCCAAAAGGGTTTCCTTTAAGCATTAAACCTTCAAAATACACAAACTAAGTTAAGAATGAATTGAATTCCTAATTAAAAGCTAAATCCTAAGCATTTCAACTAGGATTCAACACTTTAAAATGAATGACTCAATTAAGCAACAATCAAACTAAAACTCAATAACATAACAAATAATATGAATAAAAAGACATGTAATAAGGCTATTTCATAGGCTTATCACACCCTTCAAACTTAAGGTTTTGCTAGTTCTCGAGTAAAAGAAAAACTAAGTCACAAATGACACCCTCAACATACTTTTAAAAGTTTCACATGATCTTTAACTAAATGTCAACCATAGGTATTATTAAAATCCATGCTTCAATTCAAGAGCAAGCAACAAATTTAACTTGATTTCCAATGTGTGTATGTATGATCTTTTAATAAAGGAATGCATGCAATCTAGATAAGTTTATGTTTAAGTAAAATTCAACTTAGTACTTAAACCCTGTTAGTTTACTTTTTAACTCTCTCTCCACTAATGTAGACTACACTAAGTCAAGGATCAATAGGTTTTTATAAAGCTTATAATGTAGGCTAGGATACTGGTATGATAAAAGAAATTTAAGGCTCAAATTATCTTAAGCACATAGATCACTTTAGACCAGTGAAAAGCTCTTTTCACCACCCAAGTACCAAGTCAGCATACTCTTTTCTTTTCCACCATTTCATTTTTTTTTCTACTTCGTTTGGCTTTTTCTTTTGCCTTTTTTTCAACTATTATCTCACCACCAAAATTATTTCTTTTTATTATGAATATAGGGGTGATCAAGAGGAAAAAATATATATATAGATATATATATATATATATATATATATATATTTTCTTCAATAATTCTAACTTTTTCTTCTTTTCTTAGCATATAGCTCAATATGTTCATAGAATGATTAACATGCCTAAGACTAAGGGGTCAAAACTGGAATTTTGAAAGAATGGTTAGGCAAAAATTTTGTAGGTGTCAAAGAAAAGGAAATATAGGCTCACTAGGGTAAACTAGGGATATAATATGAAACATGGTAAGCTTAAAAAGGCTCAAACGGTTCGAAAATGGCCTAAATCATGTCCCTAACTTAGTTTTATCTAGGACTTTATCTCAAGAGAGAACCAAATAAATTATAAGGTTCCTAATTAAATATAAAATTCCTAAACATAAACGGTTTCTAAATAAGCAAAACAATCCCATATATGTGTTGGAAATCACATCCTACAATGCTACTAACTCAAGAATTTAACATGAATGTCAAAGATCATATGAATACTATAATATTATCATAGGATGAGAGGATTTCATCATAAAAAAATAAAAGCATAATAACATCATGACTAACTAACAACCTAAAAATACAAGCACACCAATTAACCCTCCTCTAAACTTAAGACTAACATTGTCCCCATTATGTAAAAGAAATAAAGGATAAGGATAGAAAGACTCCCTGGTATTGAAGCATGGTCGAAAGCTTACTAATTCTTGACCTTATTAAAATATCTAAGTTTATAGGATGTAAAAAAAATGATGAACCTACAAAATAACAAGAACACTTAATAAGAACTAAAATATAAAAAAAAAATTAAAAAAAAGGAAAAAAAAAAAATAGAACTTAGGTTACCTCCTCAAGAAGTGTTTAATTTATAGTCATCAGCTTGAATATTGGCATAATACTCCTAAACAAGCAGCTTTCGCCCATAATAAGTGTCATATAACACTATATATGGGTCTTGATTTAAGATGCCCTCAAGCTTGACAATATTTGACAATACTTGGTATGTGCGCTCAACATCACTTGGCTTTGGAAACTTGCGAAATATGTGTAGAAGTATGATACTAAGGCTGGTGGTGGAGGAGTTGGCCATATGGGATCTTCATAAATATAAAAGTCAATGGCTAATTTAGGTGGACGAAAAGTTAGCCACATAGGATCTTCATAGTTGTTCTTTTTAGTGGCTAATTTAGACTCAAGAGGTTGTGGTTTTACTTTTAGGATCAAGTCTTGAGTTGCTTCCTCATTTTGAGAGTCTCCTTTTATATCTAATTGAGGTTCACTAATTTGATCATCTTGGATATCATCATGGATATCTTTTTCTATGACCAAATTAGGTTCAATAAGTCTGGCACCATGGACTTCCTCATGTGATTCTTCTTCTATGAGTGAATACGTGGTGGAATGGAATTTTGAACCCATTATTGAGACATCTCTATTTTCTCCTTTCTTGGTGTATGTTTACTCTTGAAAATGATAGGATAAGCCAAGGTCTCCAACATCTCATAGGCTTTATCCCAGCTAGCCTATAAACCACTTTTCTTGTCCTTTCACACAAACCATGGTAAAATATATGGAGATTAAGCCATATTGGTTGCTTGTGAATGAATCTAAGTCAAATTGGACAAAACATGAGATGATCCATTTAGTGCACATCTTCAATGTACCTCATAAAACAAACATTAAAAATAAATTAAAGAAGAAAAAAAATATTTGAATTAAAACTAGAATTGACTGGTATTAATATTAAAAATGTTAGATGAATTCCCCCATAATGGCACCAAAAATATAAACTTTGAGAGATTTATCCAAATGAAATTAAGGAATTATATCTAACAATTGTTAAGTACTAAAATTTGCCAATCCTAATTTTATCCAAACGGATGAACTTTGAGAGATTTATAACTAAACTAATGCAAGTAAATGTAAGAATATAATAGAGAAACCTAGAATTACAACTTTCCTCAACACTCACTTGGATTATTATTATCTTATCATGCTTAATTGTGATACCTATTTATTAACCTAGGGTTTTTATTGAATTATATGTATCCTTTGAATTGTTTATAATAATATCCAACTTAACCAATTCACTATATTTCTATGAGAATTGAATTAAGCTAGACTCATTAAGAATAGACCTAATAATGGCTACACAAGGTATGGAGGTGTATTTCTATCCTACATACAAATCAAATTCAAACAAGCATGTGAATGAATTCAAACAAGTACTATTTTATTCAAGGCTAAAACTAGATTTCCTTCTTCAAGGTTTCTCTAAGTTACCACATCAATCTAATTGGTAGCTAATCAATTAGAAGCATAAAGCATATAATAAGATAAATAATTTATGTATCAAACCCTAAGCAATCAAATTATAACATAAAACTAAGCTATATGTTAATTTTTATTGGAATCCTAGAGAGAAAACTATTCCATGCTACTTAGTGTAAACATAGATTCATATAAAAAAAAATTCAAATAAACACAAGGACAAGAAATAGTAGAACGAGAAAAATCGATGGTTGTCAGGCTTCAATCTTCAATTATCCCAAGCTCCTCTTGCCCTTTGCACTTTTGAAGTATCTAAACTCCAGATTTTATTAGCTAAACTTGTGTGTATATATTCCCCAACATAAACCTCTTTAAATCGACTTCAAAACCCTAAAAAAAAAGTTCAACTTGGACTAGGAATTGAGCTGCCATTGCAGCACTGAAATTTTGGTGCCTAGGCACTGAAATTTGGAGTGGAAATCATCTTTGGGCTCCTCAGCACTACTTTTTTGGCGCCTAGGCATTGGCTGCCTCTGTCCCTGGTGCCTAGGCATTGGCTGCCTCTGTCCTTGGTGCCTAGGCCCTAGACTTCTCTATCTGGATGTATTGTTGCATGATTTTGAGCATTGTGGTGCCCCTTTTTTGTGGTATGGCACCAAACCCGTAGGAAATCCTTGTTTGAAATTTAACTTTAAAAGGGTTTCCTTTAAGCATTAAATCTTCAAAATACAAAAACTAAGTTAAGAATGAATGAAATTCCTAATTAAAGGCTAAATCATAAGCATACTCAAATAGGATTCAACATTTTAAAACAAATGACTCAACTAAGCAACAATCAAACTAAAACTTAATAACATATCAAATAATATGAACAAAAAGTATATGTAATAAGGTTAGTTATAGACTTATCAATAATATATAAAACATGGTTTGGAAGAAAGGCTTAAACATTCCAAAAATGGCCTAAAACTTAGTTTTGTCTAGGATTTCACCTAAAGAGGGAATTAAATAAATTCTAGGGTTCCAAACCAAAACTGAACTTCCTAAACATAAACTGTTCTATATAGGCAACACAATCCCAAGAAAATGAATAAAGTGCACAATAATGATGGAAATCATATTTTATAATACTAATAACTAACACAAATGTCAAGATCATAGGATAACTAAAGTATTATCATAGAATGGCAGAATTTTCTCATAAAATCATATAGCATCTCGACTATACAAAAACAAAAGCAAGATACGAGCAAAAAACAACAAAAACAAACAAAACAATTTAAATCCTCCCTCAAACTTAAGATGAACATTGTCCTTAATGTTAAAATAAAAAAAAGGAATAAGGATAAAAGAACTCCCCTGTCATTGAACCAAGGTGGAGAGATCATGAGTCCTTGTCCTCGTTGTCATTCATAGCAACCAAGTTGGTAGGAGTTTGCTCAGGATTGTTTGAAATGTACTAGGGATGTTGGCTGCATGTTAGGTGCACAGCTCCAACTTTCTGGCACTATGGCGCCAATGCCTCAATTTGGGCTTGCTGGAATCAATATTTTAA
Organism: Quillaja saponaria; assembly: GCA_029379385.1. Lineage (NCBI taxonomy): Eukaryota > Viridiplantae > Streptophyta > Magnoliopsida > Fabales > Quillajaceae > Quillaja > Quillaja saponaria. Next base: position 20,355,961 of record CM055607.1, on the reverse strand, counting down.
AAATGGACCGGTAATCGACTTAAAACATTTGTCGGGTCTCGGGTCATTTGTTCAACCGGGGTGGACCGATCTTTAGACTGGATGACATCATAAATATATTTAATTATGAATTTTAAATATTATATAAAATTTTCTATTAATTATAAATACTAAATACACAAGAAAAAAGAAAGATAATAATTCAATATTCATTAAATAAAAAGAAAATAAATATCACAAATAAACAAATATAGTTATTAATTGTAATATGACAATTGATTGATTTATTGTGTATGACAACATTCAAGTTTCAACTTATGCATCAAAATAATAAAAGCAACATCAATATAAAATATAATTATATCACTAATTTTTAATATAAAATATAAATATTTCACTAATCTTTAATACAAATAATAGATTTTTTTTAAAACTTTTTATTTAAAAAACTGGTTCAATTGATCAACTTGGCACTATTTCACTGGTTCTTTCGTTTTTATGGTTTTGATTGGTCCAACCACTAAAATGATTTTTTGGTTCAACCTAGTCCAATTTATCCTCCAGGTAAAGGTCCAATCGCTATGGATTTCAAAATATAGGCTAGCTTTGTGAAGCCATGGCCTTTATTTTGTCAGTGCTCTTGGCGCTATGGCACCAAATCCACTGTCTTGTGATTTTGTGAGGTGTTGCGTTTGTATAGTTTTGTGTTTATATGTTGTACCGATAAGAAAACTTAATAAAAGTACTCTAAGTAAAATCTAAATTGAAATTGAAAACAAAATGTGAAAAGTTCAGAAAATTAAGTTGCCTCCCAAGAAGTGCTTTATTTATAATCGTCGTCTTAACTTTATCATGCTCATCTCGTGTCGGCTAGAGTAATGTAGGCCTTATCATGATTTCCTTCCCAAAAGTGCTTGAACCTTCTATTTGAGCTTGCATCGGCTAACTCATTAATTCTATAAGGAATTCCTTAGTGACTCTTAAAGACCCGGACCTTATAAACTTGAGCTTTTCTAAAAATTCATTTAACCACTTGCTGATTTCCTTCTTAATAGAGTTGGTTCGACATTTATGTTTTATTATTGCTTGGTGGTTGGCTTCCAAGAAGGTTTTTGGATGTTTCAGTTTAATTGCATGTCGCACAATAAAATATGGTTTACTAGTTGGATGGTGCTCTAAATTCAAAGATATCTCAAGAAGATTAATGGGAGAGATCTTTTTAACTCCTTCATCGGTAGTTTCATTCAACACCTCAACTGTAAAACATTCCCTATATTCTAAAGGAAACTTCATAGCCTTGAAAACATTAAATTTTACCTCATGGTCTACCAGTGGCTAGTAATAACCTCCCAAAAATAATGAGTTTTTCCTTGTCCTCCTCCATGTTAAGTACAATGAAGGTGGCCAGGAAAATTAATTTGTGTACTTTCACTAAAACATCATAATTCCCCTTGGATAAGTGTAAGAGTTGTCCAAAGTTAGAAGGCCACATAGGTTGGCTTGACTTTCCCCTAACCAAGTTTTTGATAAATGGATAATGGCATCAAGTTGACACTTGCTCGCAAATCACATAAAGCTCTACCAACAAACGCAAGCACAGGTATCGTCCTAAAGTAATATACTAATAAGTAAAGATTATTCCCACAAGGAATAATTACTTTTTTTTAATGCTAATTACCACTATGATGCAGCCTGACTCTAATCAAGCCAATGTAAATTCAGATATTTTAAATTCGATTTATAAAAATATTAAACTAAGTCTAGGTTCACGAAATCTATCACACTACACCTTATTAACTTTTATTCAATTCAATTCATGCAATAGCTAATATAAACCCATATTTCTTAATCAATTACTAGTATACTCCTATGTCTAGCAAATATATATTTTCCTGAGTGTAATTCCCCACAAAGCAAACTTATTAAAAACCAATCTCATGGTTACTTATGGTAAAAGAGTATATTCCTATCTTTTAAACAAATTAGATCATCTAAATTATATAAGCAATCCAAACATAAGTTATATTGCCTAAGGCTAATCCCAAAACTGACTCTTCCAAGTCAATTCTAGAATTTCTAATCAATCTAACTGGTGATCAAGTAATTAGAAGCATTAAGAACAAGGCAATATAAATACTAAAACTAAAGCATGTATTGAATTAAAACTAAAACCACATCGGTTACATGTGAGTTCAATTGTTAACCCTAAAGTACGACTACTCCATACCAACTATTGAAACATACGAAATAAAAACATAACCATCACAATAAAATAGAAAACAAGAAGAAAAAAGAATAGAAACTAGAAGTTGTCACGCTTGGGGTCTCTTTTCACTCATTAGCACTCTCTACCATGAGCTTTGGTGCATATCTAAACTTCAGCCTTCTTTTTTTATTTACAGACCTTTTCTACCTATTTTAATTAAAACAAAAGTCCTCAAAATCCACACAAGCACTGCGGCGTGTGTATAGATGGTGCTGCGGCACTACATGTTTTGTTTAATTCTAGTAGGACTTTATCTTGTCCCCGTCACGGCTTCTCATACTAGGTGTTATGGCACCAAACTTTTGCACGATTTACGAAAGTCATCTTCAGTTTGGCATTGCGGCCTCACAATCATCATACCACGGCTCATCCTTCTAGGTGATTTTTTTGGGTAGCTTAAGTTCTTCAGGCCTTAGTCAAGTCTTCAGGTGTCGCGGCTTCCTGCTCTCTAACTTCTTAAAGTTTCTTACTTGTTTTGGACACTCCGTGGCTTCATCATATTTGGCCGCAGATGAGGCCTATCTATGTAATCTATCAATTTCTCCTTTTGTGGCCCCTGACTTCATGTTCATCAGCAGTTACGGTGCCTGTTGAATTGCTTTCCTTCTCTAATCCGAACTAGGACGCTGCAAAGACACCTAAAACAAATTAAATACCAAAATTTGTAAAAATACTTCTAATTAAGACAAAAACTCTACAAAACTCTTAAAACAACCTAAAACAATTATAACATTATATTAGACTAATATTCTAACTCAAAACCTTAAGATTAGCATAAAATATGAATTAAAATCATAATGAGTTAGAGTTATCACACTCCCAAACCTAATATTTTGCTAGTCCTGAGCAAAAATAAAAATAAATAAATAAATAAATAAAAATTAACTTATCAATGATGAGCTAATTATTCCCCTAAAAATTCTCAAATTTGATAACAAAAACTTGACTTAAGAAAACACACAAGTATAATTTTGAATTTATCATGTTCAAACTAACTTCATGTGTGTGTATGCAAGGCATCGTCATTAGAGTTAGATGGCTTCAAAAATATTTTCAAAATAACTTAAAGACTAATCTTCACTCCTAAAACTTTGTCTTTCCTTCTCTCTTCACTAATGTAATACTCAATAGGTCTTTTATTCAGCTTGTAATGTCAGGCTAGAGTAAAGGTTTGATGAAATGAAATTTTTAGCTTGAATACTTTAAGCACAATTTCTTTGTATGAGTTCACCTTTCTTTTCCACCTTTTCTTTTCCAAGGTGTTAGTTCCACATACTCAAGCTTCAACTATTTCATCTCATGATTTTATCGCTCAATTTATTTCTTCTTGTGTGGCATTTATATTCTCCACTTTTTCCTTCCTTTTCTTTCTTTTATTTTTATACCAAACCTTTGGTTTGTAGATAAATTATCAAGGAATTTTCACATATTCCCTCAACTTAATTTTTATCAAGTGGGGATAGTATAATTTTTTTTTTTTTCCTTTTTCTTCCTTGTAATGCACTCCTTATCTTAGACTTGTTTTAAGCTCATTCTCTCTTTAAACTCGATGAAACTGCATATTGAATATGCTTAACGTAATAAGGTGCAAATGAGTCTTACAAACAAAGGATTGGTTAGCATATGCATAAGCTAGGAAAAATAGGCATTAGGTTAAAAAATGGGTAGCTAAAAAAATATAAAATCATTGGTGGATATACAAAGGTTTTATCGGTCCAAAAATGACCTAAATCATATTCTCAACAACGTTTCACCTAGGATTTTGCCTCAAGAGGAATTCTTACTAATTAAAAAGGTCAAAAAGAGTCTAAAGTTTAAAAAGAAAAGATCATTAAAAACAAACCCTGGGTGATAACAGCCTTTTGTATATATATATATATATGAAGTATATGTCTTAATCATAACAAATTCAAAAAATATTCTCGCATGCTATCAAAAATCAAAATCAATGCATAAATAATAGTATCATGAGAAAGAAGAAGTATTAGAGCATTATTAACCTAATTACACTATCTAAACAATTACACATAAACAGGGGTTAACTAAACATACAAAATAGAGAATTACAAAAGTGTAAGCTACCCCTCCCCCCCAAAAAAAACTTATACTAAACAGTGTCTCAATGTTTAGAGAAAAGCAAGAAAATAACAAAAGAAAAAACAAAAGATAAAGAAAACTCTCCTCAGTCATCAAAATCTATATCGATGTCCTCCTCGAGATGTAGGAATGGGGCTGGAGGTGCGAGACAAGAAGGGAAAGTAGAAAGATCCTATCCTCCTTGCTGCAACATCATCCTCATCAACTAATTACTTTGGTGATTTATAGTATAGTTATGCTGCCAATGCTCTATACAATGCACATCCGATCGTGATAGACGTTGAGCCAAAGACAACTTCTTCATACCAATTAGTACGAACTAAGCTGGAGCTGCTAGATCACTTTCTTCCTCTTCAACATTGCGAAGTAGAAACTTATTCATCAACTTGTCATCAAAGGGACCTTTCTGCAAGACCAATGGCTCAATGTCCTCTTAAATCACACTAGCCTTACGGTATAGTTCAATGATGAGGTAGGGGAACCATATTACTAAATGTCCACTATTCATAGACTACAATATGGAACTATGAATAACCCTACAAATATCAATGGACATACATTGGATAATGGCATAAACTAGAATATCTATCTCCTTAGTAACATAACTAACATGTCCACTAGGTAGCATATTGGCGAGCACTGAAGTAATACGAAGCCCTTGCAAAGGCTAGTAGCTGATTGGCCTTAAAGTGTACTAGTTCTCCATTAGTTAACTTCCAAACGGAGCTTGATAGCACAAGGCACTGATGACAACATCGTAATCTATGATGCCACTCTCATAAGTCACATACTTATTAGTCTAGGGAATATATAGAATGCAGTAACAGGCATTGATTGCTGTACTTATTAAAGACACCATCTTCCTTTGAACTATGACTCTACTATTAGTATGCTAAACCAAGTTAGCGTAGAGCTTTCGAGCCAATGCAATAACTCTAGCTAAGGGCGGTGCACATAGTTTGACCCAATGTCTGTTATCTATCAGATAGGTGATCCGTAGAAAATAATTAGGGCTGAGTGCAGACCTCGTTGTGCCACAATCTTCTTTGTTGCAAGCCTTCATGAAATCTCTTATTTGTAATAGCAGAAATAAACTAGCTATTATTAAAGCTCGGTCAAGTTGATAAGGCATGCTTAGTAAATTTTGTTTTTGGTCCAATTATCGTAGAAAACAAAATCAAAATGATCTCGAACCCTAAAATACCTAACAACGTGGTCAATCACAACTGGTCTCTGACCTACACAGTATTTAAACAAGATTCTCATGCATGTTATATCAAAATCATATCATTCATGCATTACCCATCATTATACATCATCTACCCCCAACCTATCTCCACAATGATAAGCTTATCAAGAACATTCAAGAATTATAGGGGTAGGGGTCAAAATAAGATGATATAGATTCATATTTTATTAATTTCATTTAACATTATCCAAGAACTCATCATCAAGATAGAAAATATAACACCAATTTAACCAAAAACCCAAACTAAAAATTATGCGCAGAACCCCCTGAAGAACATATCTACCCCCTATCTAGAAAGCATTTAAGCACACAACATAAGAAAAGCATTCTACCTATAAGAAAATTTATAGAATGTAAAGAGAAAGGAAGGATCGCTTACTTATGTTGAAGCAATGTTCAAATAGAGTGCAAATCATGATATGGGTGAGGGGTTTTTTTGTGTAAGCATGATAAAAAGCACTAGAATGGGGTTGGGTTAGTGGTTTGTAGCCTAAAACCTCTAATTTCACAAGATTGGGTGTTTAAGGTGTGAGTTTGAGCGGTTATGGCTCTGAAATTTCCTTTTAAAAATAGAATTCGTGATATAGCGTTGCGGTGTCAAGAAGTACATGCCAAGGCACTAAACCCTAAATTTTGAAATTTTAGAAACATGCGGTTTGGCGCTGGGGCCTAAGTAACATGGAGCCTCGTTGCATAACTTTTTGTCTCAAAACCTAGTTTTTTTCTTAAATAAGGACACCGCTGCCTAAGTAAAGTGGCGCTGCGTCAATCTATGTAAAACATTTTTATTTCTGGGTAGGTGGTGCCGTGGTGCCAAGGAGTTGACGCCGTTGCTTGGAACTATTTGCATAAAATAGGATTTTCATTGGATTAAGGCACTGTAGCTTGGTTATTTGGGAAGCCATTGTTCAAAGTAATATGAGTACTTACCAGGGTTTTTCTTTTCCATGGCGCCGCGACTTGTATTGAGGAGGGCCGTGATGGGGTGCTCTCTGTTTGATTTTGCAATTTTGATGTGAATTTTATCTACACAAGTGCATGTATTATTCTCAAGTAATATAGAGTAAGTAGAGATCGTTCCTACAAGAAATTTTCAAATATTAACCTAAGTATTAAAATTAGCAATTATAATTTTATTCAAACAACTGAAATTTGGGTAGATTATGAACAAATTATAAAGTAAAATCAAATTAACACGATTAAAATGTAGATAGACATATACTACAACTTCCTTAAACACTTCACTTGAATTATTATTATCTTGTCATGCTTAGTTATGGCAAAGAATTATTAACCTAGGGTTCTTAATCAATTATAAGAATATTCTTATGTCTTATAATAATATCTCACTTAACTAATTCACTATATTCCTATGTGAATTTAATTAAACAAGTCATTAAGGTCATACCTAAATTGGCTACATAAGGCGTATAGGTATGTTTCTATCCTATACATAAATCAAACTCAACAACATGTGTTGAATTCAAACAAGTGCTAATTCATTCAAGGTTTAACCTAAATTCCCCTTCCCAAGTTACTTTAAGTTTCCTAATTCAACCTAAGAGATAGCCAATAACTTAAAAGCATTAAGCATAAAACAAATTAGATAAATTATAAACCAAAACCTAAGCAATCCATAAATAAAATATTATCAAGCTACATGTTGAGTTCTAGTTGCAATTCTAGAAACAAAACTACTTCATGCTATTTAGTGTAAACATGGTTTCAATAATAATAAGCATCAAAGGAATATAATAAAAGTAAAGAAGGAGTAGAAATAGAGAAAGCTATGAAGGTTGTCAATCTTCAAGCTCCTACGATTCTTGCTCCTTTTACTTTCTTGCACTATTGACAAGCTCTAATACTCTAGAAAAATATTGCTAACTTGTGTCTCTAATTGTGTGTATAAGTCCTTTAGGTAGTCCCTCTTTATATGCTTTAAAACTCTTAATTTGACTTCAATTTGGACCAGAAATTGCACTTAAGCCAAGGTCTAAGCTTACTGGAGTCGCAGCCTAAAAAATTGACTAAACTGGGCAACTTGGCAGTAGCTTGAGTGCCGCGGCCTTAGCTTTCTTGGGCACCAGTCTTCTAGGCAGCTTATTTGCCTTGTGTGTTTTGAGCCCGAATTTGACTTCCAATGGGGCTTCTTCTGTATTAAACCTTTAAAACAAAAAAGATAAGTTAAAACAAGTTAGAACTCCTATAAAACACCTAAATCTAATCCTAAAACAACTAGGAAATAACATCCTAATATAATACGGATTCAATTAGGAATTCAACTAAAACTCAGTAAAAAGTAACTAAAACTATAGAACATAGCTAAATTAATATGAGTAAAAGAATGTAAAATGACTCTATTTCAAGAGAATTTCCTGGTCATAAGGCATAGCAGCATGAGGTAATAGGGCGCCGCGGCATCAATGCCTTTTTATGAGGTCTCTTAGTCTTCTTTTACCTAAGAAAAAAGACATGAAGTCTAAATGTAGAATAAAAATTAAAACATTAATAAACTAACTAAAAACAAAATAAAGAAAAGCGGTTTAGAATCCTAGGTTGCCTCCCAAGAAGTGCTTAGTTTAGAGTCCTCGACTTGACTTAGTTTACTCAAGTAGCTTCGCCGAGTTTAATGGAGGTATGATCATTATCAATCTTTCCTCCTCAATAACATTTCAATTTTTGGCCATTCACTTTATATGTTCTATAGGGATTAGTGGCTATTAACTCTATCGCACCGTATGGAAACACTTTGGCAATGATGAACAGTCCAAACCATCTTGACTTGAGTTTTCCCAGGAAAAGCTTTAACAGGGAATTGTAAGGCAAAACTTGATGACCTGGCTCAAAGTGGTGCTCAACAATCTATTGATTATGCAGCCTCTTGGTCTTCTCCTTAGAGTTTGGCATTCTTATAAGCATTAAGCCTAAACTCATCCATCTCGTTCAATTGGAGGAGTCTGCTTTTACCAGTGGCTTGATAGTCAAAGTTCTGCTTTTTTTTTACCCAGTAGGCATTATGTTCCAACTCAACTGGTACATGGCAAGCGTTACCATAAATCAACCAAAAGGGAGACATTCCTAGAGAGGTCTTATGGGCTGTTCAGTATGCCCATAATGCATCGACCAATCTCTTGGACCAATCTTTTAATGATGAACATACAGTTTTCTCTAGAATCCTCTTGATTTCTAGATTGGAGATCTCATCTTGTCCACTTGTTTTCGGATTATATGCTAGTGAAACCTTGTGAGTCACCCCATATGTGGTAAGAAGAGCTCTCACTTGTTTGTTGCAAAAGTGAGACCCTCTATCACTGATGATCGCTCAGGGTGTACCAAAACTTGTAAAGATTTTCTTTTTCAAGAAGTTGGTCATGACTTTAGAGTTATTAGTTAGCATAGCAATGACTTCAACCCATTTAGAGACATAATCCACAAGAAGAAGAATGTATTGATTGGTGTATGAGGAGATGAATAGACCCATGAAGTCTATCCCCTATACATCAAATAATTCCACTTCAAGTCTGTTGTTGACATCTCATTCTTCTTAGATATGTTGCCTATTTTTTGGCAACTATCATATTTGGAAACAAATTCATTAGCATCCTTAAATAAAGAAAGCCAATAAAAACTTGATTAGAGCATTTTTGCAGTTGTTCAGCTCTTTTCAAAGTGACTTGCATACCCTAAAGCATGGCAGTGGTGAAGTATACTCTCCACCTTTTCCTCTAGAACATACCTTCATAAAATTTGATTAGCACAATGCTTAAATAAGAAGGGATCATCCCAAACAAAAAATCTTATATCATGTAAAAACTTTTTCTTTTGTTGAGAAGTTAAGAGAAAAAACCTTGCCAACTAGATAGTCGACAAAGTCAGCATACCAAGGCAATGGTTTATTAACAACTTGGAAGAGTTGTTCATCCGGGAATGTTTCATTTATATGAGTTAGCTTAGCCACTTGATCATCTCCTTCCAACCTTGATAAGTGATCAGTCACTTGAATTTTAGAGCCCTTTCAGTTTCTAATCTCCAAGTCAAATTCTTGTAGCAACAAGATCCACCTTATCAATCTACGCTTTGCATTCTTTTTGTCAACCAAATACTTAATAGCAGAGTGGTCAGTAAAAACAATGACAGAAGTTCCAATTAAATAAGATTGAAAGTTGTCAAAAGCAAACACTGCTACTAAAAGTTCTTTTTCAGTTGTGGTATAATTCAATTGAGCACCATTTAAAGTTTTGGTAGCATAGTATATAAAGTGAAAAACCTTTTTCTTTTCTTTGCCTAACACTGCTCCAATCTCATAGTCACTAGTATCACACATCAATTCAAAGGGTTGGTTCCAATTTGGAGTTACCATAATTGGGACATTTATTTTTTAGCTCTAAACATTTAGCAAGACATGCATCATCAAATATGAATGGGGTGTCTTTTCTAGGAGATTATAGAGTGGTTTGAAAATTTTTAAAAAGTCTTTTATGAATCTTCTATAGAAGCCAGCATGGCCTAAAAAGCTTCTTATTTCTTTTATTGAACTAAGGATAGGTAACTTTTCTATAGTTTCTATCTTAGCTTGATCTACCTCAATTGCCTTGTTAGACACCTTATGGCATAGAACAATACCTTCTGGTACCATGAAGTGGCACTTTTTCTAATTTAAGACCAAGTTGGTCTCTTCATGTCTTTTAAGCACAAGAGTTAAATTATGGAGACATTCATCATATGAATCACTTAAAACAGAAAAATAATCCATAAAACTTCAAGCCCTTGTTCCACCATAACAGTGAAGATGGCTATCATGCACCTTTGAAAGGTGGTCGGGGCATTGCATAAACCAAAAGACATCCTTCTAAAAGCAAAGGTGCCATAAGGGCAAGTAAATGTAGTTTTTTCTTAGTCTTCCGGGATAATAGCAATTTGATTATACCCCGAATAACCATCTAGAAAGCAATGACTATCTGAAATTAGATAGATAATTCCAGCATCTAACCACTTGATTATTTCTTTTTTTGCCACCTTTTTCATTACCGGATTAAGCCTTATTTGATGCTTTATTGTTAGTTTATGGTTATCTTCCATGAGGATCTTGTGTATGTAAATGGAAGGGCTTATACCTTTAATGTCAGCAATTGTCCATCCCAATGCTCTTTTGTGTTCTCTCAATACACGAAGGAGTTTGTCTTCTTGTATGTTAGTAAAAGAAGCAAAAATAATAATAGGCAAAGCAGATGAAGGACCAAGAAAAGCATACCTTAGACGATTAGGTAATGGTTTCAGTTCCAAGGTAGAAGGCTCTTCAATTGATGGCCTTGATACAGGTGGAGTGGATGGTGGTAAATTTAGATTTTCAAATATTGGACTTGGTTTCAGCATATGTGGTGATGCATCCAATAATTTCATACACTCCTTAAAATCATCATCTTCTCTTGTAGTGTGTGAAATTATTGAAGCTTTAAGAGGGTCACTTAGATATCCTTCCAAGAACATCTTTTGAACAAGGTTACTCACTTTGTCAATTACAAAACATTCTTCATGGTCCTGAAGGAATTTCATGGATTGAAATACATTAAATTTAATCTCTTGATCATTTACCCTCATGGTAAGTTCACCCTTTTGGACATTAATTAGTGTCCTATCAGTAGCTAGAAAAGGTCTTCCCAATATAATAAGTACCTTCCTATCCTATTCCATGTCTAAAACTATGAAATCAATAGGGAAGATCAATGTGTTCACCTTAACTACAACATCCTTTACAATTCTTGGAAGATCAATATGTCCACTTTAACTACAACATCCTTTACAATTCCTTTCAATTTAATCTCTTGGCATTTGTTCGAGAGCTTTAGTAAAGGGAATGTTTATATGGAGTTTCTTGAACACATCCAAAAATATCTGGAATTGTTGTCAAGGTTCTACTTACGGAACCTTTAGGGGAATAGAAGAGGAAGATTTTCCTTTTTAGGTTCAACAACTACCTTCTTTTCCTTCTCCTCTATAACTTCAATAGGAAATTCTTCTTTAGTAGGAGATATAGGGGCTTTATCATCTTGTATTTTCTTCTTTTGCTCCTTTAACTCTTTTCCACTCCTAAGAGTGATTGCCTTACATTGTTCCTTACCCTCCTTCATTGGGTTTGCCTCGGTATCACTAGGAAAGGCAGCATGAGGTATACTAGTCAAAGCATTTGCTAGCTGCCTAATTTGTGTCTCTAATGTTCTCAAGAAGGCAACTTAGCTTTAAATAGCAGATTGAGTATGAGATATTGCAAAAACATGTCTTCTAATGATGGCTTCTTTTTATGGGCTGCTTGCCTTATGGAGCTTGAAATCTAGGATGTGGATTAGGCCTTGTAGCTTGTGATCCTTGACTATCCAACCAAAGTTTAGTTGGTTTCTTCAACCCTAATTTTACGTGTTGGAATAAGGGTTGTTTTAACTGTTGAAATTCTAAACATATTGAACCACTTCTGTATTTGGGCAATGGTCTATAGTATAACCTTTGTCACAAGCTTTACAAACCAAGGCAACGACTTTGGACTGTTTTTGCACTTTAAAATTATCAAACCTTTTTGTCAACCTAGCCACTTATGTCGTTAAGGCAGTAATGACATCAATTTCATGAATTCCAACAACTTTTTAAGATGTTAACATTTCCATTATCCATTGATAAGAGTTTGAGGCTATCTCTTTCAAAAGGTCATAGGCATCATCCATAGACTTACCCATCAAAGCACCACCAACAACAGCATTAATTGTTTTTCTAGTTGGTTTCCCAAACCGTTATAAAAGGTATGCACTTGTAGCCACTTAAGAAGGCCATGATGTGGGAACTTTCTTATCAAGTCTTTATCTCTCTCCTATGCCTCATAGAGAGACTCTTGATCTTATTGAAGAAATGATGTGATTTCATTCCTTAGCATGGTTGTTTTGGCGGGAGGAAATAATTTAGCCTGAAATTTGTGTTATGTCTAACCAAATGGTGATGGAATGTTGAGGTAATGAATACAACCAACTTTTTGCCTTATCTCAGAGTGAGAAACGAAAAAGCTTAAGGAGGACTGATAATTGCCATTGTACTTGAATGTGTCGCACAACTCCAGGAATGAAACTAGATGAGAATATGGGTCTTCACTTGGTAATCCCCTAAACTGAGCAGATTGTTGAATCATCTAGATTGTGCTTGGTTTGATCTTAAAATTATTTGCAGCAATGGTCGGTTTTTATATACTATAGTGAAGGCCTTATATAAGAAGGATAATATAATCCCTCAAAGCCTTAGTTTTATGAGTTTCTTAATCATCAGCCATTGCACTAGACTGTTTTGGAATTTTATTCTTTCTCAACTTTCTGAGCGTTCGTTTGATCTTAGGATCGTATGGTAATAGTTTCAAATCTCTAGTGTGTTGCATGTAATGTCAATAGCACCTGAAATCAAGAATAAGAACTTAAATTAGAATCAAGTAAGCTTATAATGATATTAAGGAAATAAAATAAATTATTCCCCGGCAATGGCGCCACAAACTTGATAGGGATTTTATAAAAGCAAGCAAATGTATTGTCCTCAAGTAATATAGTGATAAGTAGATATCGTTCCCATGAGAAATAATTACTTTTGGTTAATATTAATTACTACTATGATGCAGCCTAACTCTAATCAAGACAATGTAAATTTAGAGATTTTAAATTCAATTTATAAAAATATTAAAAGTAAGTCTAGGTTACTACACCTTATTAACTTTAATTCAATTCAATTCATGCAATAGCTAATATTAACCCGGATTTCTTAATTAATTATTAGCATACTCTTATGTCTAGAAAATATATATTTTCCTTAGTCTAATTTCTATATTCCTATGAGAATTATTCTAAAGCAAACTTATTAAGAACCAATATCCTAGTTACTTATGGTAAAAGAGTATATTCCTATCTCTTAAACAAATTAGATCATCCAAGTTATATGAAGAATCCAAAAATAAGCTATATTGCCTAAGGCTAATCCCAAAACTGACTCTTCCAAGTCAATTCCAGAATTTCTAATCAATCTAGTTGGTGATCAAGCAATTAGAAACATTATGAACAAGGCAATATAAATACTAAAACTAAAGCATGCATCGAATCAAAACTAAAGTCACGTCGGCTACATATAAGTCCAATTGTTACCCCTAGAGTACAACTACTCCAAACTAACTACTGAAAACATACGAAATAAAAATTTAGCCATTACAAGCAAATAGAAAATAAGAACAAGAAAAAATAGAAACTAGAAGTTTTCACGCTTGGGGTCTCCTTTCACTCCTTAGTGCTCTATCACGAGCTTTAGTATATATCTAAACTTCAGCCTTCCTCTTTTATTTATAAGCCTTTTCCTCCTATTTTAATTAAAATAAAAGTCCTCAAAATATGTACACGTGTTGCGGCATGTATATATGTCATTGCAAGTTTTATTTAATTCTAGTAGAACTCTATCTTGTCCTGCCGCAACTTCTCATACTTGCTTGTTAAGCACTACATCTTCATAATCATCACACCATGACTCATCCCTCTTTGTGATTTTTTTGGGTAGCTTGAGTTCTTCAGGCACCATGGCTTCCTGCTCTCTGACTTCTTTGAGTTTCTTGCTTGTTTTGGACACACCGGACTTTGTCATAGTTGCGCCGTGGCTGAGACCTCTTTATCTGATCCATCAATTTCTCCCTTTGTGTGCCACGACTTCATGTTCTTCAATGTTGCGGCACCTGTTGAATTGCTTTCCTTCTCTAATATGAACTAGGACACTGTAAAGATACCTAAAACAAATTAAATACCAAAATTTGTAAAACTAATCCTAATTAAGATAAAAACTCTACAAAACTCTTAAAACAAACTAAAACAACTACAACTCTATATTTGACTAATATTCTAACTCAAAAACCTTAAGGATTAGCATCAAATATGAATTAAAATCATAGTGTAATAACTCTATTATTTTAGAGTTATCGAGTTTTTTTTTTTTTGAACGATAGCATTACACTTTTTTGTCCAGGCAACTGTTTCGTGCTCACCTAGCCTCTTCTTTTTAGACAAGATGACCTTCATAAACTTGACATAGCTAAACATTTGTTCCAAAGCTTCAGCAAAAGGAATGTTGATATGAAGCATTTTAAAAATACCTTTAGAAATTTCTTGAATTGTTTGACAAGCTTTGGCTTTTGAAACTATTTAGAAAAATGTATTGGTGGATAGGTATGAGTCTTTTCCTTTTGTACTTGGTTTTTCTTCTTTTCATTCACTATTTCCTCTTCAACAGGCTTAATAGAAGAATCAAATTACTTGTTAGATCTTTCGACCTCTTTTCCACTCCTTAGCATAATTCCCTTGCAATGCTCAGTTCCTTCTTCCCTTCCTCTGGGATTAGTTTCAGTATCACTTGGTAGAGCTTCTTGAGGTCAGTTTGTAATGTTAGCCTATTTGTTTCTCAAGGTTCTAAGTGATGCTGTTGGACTTTGAATGTTAGATCTAGTGTTAAACATGTCTTCCATGGATGGCTTTTTTTTTTGGAGCAGGGGCTCTTGTTTGTGGCTGGAAACCAAGTGGATAGGTGGGCCTTACTTCAGAGGATTGCCCTAGATTGTCCTATGAAAAATTGGGATGATTTCTCTAGCCCAAATTAAAGTTTTTGGAGTATGGGTTGTTTTGTTGCCTATTGTAGTTGCCTACATAATGTGCTGCTTCAGTGTTGTTCAAGTATAGATTATTGGCATGTCCATCCCCACATAGCTCACAAGCCAAAATTGGGCTTTTAATTACATGAACTCTAAGAGTGTCAAACTTTTTAGACAAGACAACCACCTGTGTAGTTAAGGCGGTAATGACATCCAACCCATGAACACCTGTAAATCTCTAAGTTGCTAATCTTTTAAAAGGCCATTAGCAATTATTAGAAGCAATATCCTCCAACAATTGATATGTTTCATCAATGGATTTTCCCATCAATGCTCCACTTACTGTAACATCAATTGTAGTTTTAGTTTGAGTGGCCAATCCATTATAGAAGGATTGTACTTGAAGCCATTAAGGAATAGCATGGTGAGGGCATTTTCTAAGCAATACCTTGTACCTTTCCCAAGCTTCAAATAGTGATTCAGAATCTAATTGTTTAAAGGATGTGATTTCATTCTACAGCTTGGCTGTCTTGGCTAATGGAAAGAATTTTGCTAAGAATTTCAGAGCCAAGTCTTCTCATGTTGTAATGGAATTAACTTAGGAGTGAATGTAGCCAGCTTTTTGCCTTATCATGCAGTGAGAAAGGAAAAAGACGCAATCTAACCACATAATCCATAACCCAATTGTACTTAAAAGTATCATATAACTCCAAAAAACTCACAATATGATTATTTGGATCATTGTTAGGCATTCTGGCAAACAATGCTAATTGCTAAATCATTTCAATCATTCTCTAGGCTAAATCTTGAAATTATTGGCTTGCATGACAAGTGTTTGGATGCTAGAGTGGAGACCTGCACATGAAGGACAACATAGCCTTGCAAGGACTTAGGTTCTTTATCTTCAGCCATTGAGTTATATTTTTTATCAATCTCGTCATCAAAAGGGACAATCTCCAAGTTACGAACTCCTTGCATACACGTTCGAAACTTCCTAAAAAATAAACAAAAAGGAAAATCTGAATTAAAACTAGAATTGCTTGGTATTATTATTAATAAAAATAAGTAAGATAAGTTTCTGATAACCAAGCCAAAATCTTATTGTTGATTTATCAACCAAGTGCACTATCGTAACGAGTAATATAAAGTAGAGTGTCGATCCCACGAGGAACTACTACTAAAATTTTGCTAATTACTAAGATTAACGCAATCCTAATTTTATTTAAACAAATGAAATTGAGTTAAAAAACTAATTTAAACTAATGATAAATTAAACTTTAGAATATAATGGAGAAAACCCTAGAATCACAATTTCCCTTAACACTTCACTTGAATTGTTCTTATTATTTCATGCTTATTAATTAGAGTACGTTGTTAACCTAAGGATCTAATTCGATTAAAAGTATCTTTCAAATTGTTTTTAATAATACCCCACTTAATTAATCCACTATATTCCTATAAGAATTAAATTAAGCAAGATTCATTAAGATTAGACCTAATTTGGCTACTTAAGGTATGTAAGTATATCCCTATCTTACATACAAATCAAATTCTTTCAATCTAGGTAAAGGAATTCAAAAAAGTGCTATTTCAATCAAGGCTAACACTAAATTCTTTTTCCAAGTTAATTTAGGTTACCAAATCAATCTAATTGGTAGTTAATCAACTAGAAGCAATAAGCATCAAATGAAAAAAACAACTCAAATTCCAAAACCTAAGCAATTAAGAATAAAATTAATACAAGATGCATGTTGAGTTCCATTGCAATTCTAGAAAGTAAATTGGCTCATGTTACCTAGTGTAAACATAAACTCAAATCAGCTCAACATCAAGCAAATACAAGAAAACTAAAGAAAGGTGTAGGAAAAGAAAAAATTAGAAGGTTATCGGTCTTCAATCTTCAATTATCCAAGTTTCTCTTGCCTTCTTGTACCCTTGATAACTTCTTAATCTCCAGAAAAACTCAATGCAATTGTGTGCTTTAAATCCCAAGCCCTTTCTTTCTTATAGGCTTTAAAACCTTAAATTAGAAGTTGTTTCGGAATAAGTTTCTCTGGCCAACTATGCAGCCTTTCTTTTCTAGCACTGTGACCCTTATGTCGAAGTAATTTTTGGCTAAGTGAGAGGCTTGCTAGAACCGTGGCACTCATTTTCCAACTCCATAGTGCCCACAGCTCGGTCAGTCTTGGTTGTTTGACACTGTGACTCCCTTTTCCCGGAGCTGCAGCCTCAAACATAATAGAATCCTAATCCTCTTGAAATTTGACTTCAAATAGAGCTTTTTGTTGCATTATACCTTCAAAACACATAAATTAATAATGAGTTCTACTTTTATTCAAATCCTAATCTTAACAATATTAACCTAAAATCAATATCCTAATATGATAAGGACTAGATTAGGAAATAAACTAAAAACTAGACAATTGTAAATTAAAACTCGAGCATAGCCAATTAAATGATTAGAGTGATGTAAAATAAGTCTATTTCATTTACTTATCATACTACACACTGACCCTATAATGATTCATTGTAGAACCAATAAAATAGTCTTTAATTAGCTTAAGTTATACTATATTGTTGTATCATTCATATTTTAAGGAACTCATTACCTTGCAATATTGACCCTATCATCTCTTAATAATTTGATTTGTTAAAGGTTATTTTAAGGAGGTTTCTATTTGGGATTTTACTTTAGTTTTATGATAGTATACAAGCTCTACTTTTCCAAAATTTAGTGAATATTAATATGCTTAAAAGAAGTGATTTATTCCAGTGTTATTTTATTTAAACTTTGTTTGGTTTTAATTAGTCATTTGAGAAACTTTACTTCAAATTTTACTTTCTAAGCACTAGTAAATTGTTGATGATTACTAATAAAGTAACATTACATCAATTAGCATCAAAATAGAACTACTTTCATAACTTCATCCATTAAGTACATTATTATAAGTATTCTAGAAGTTGTATGTATATATACATACTCTACATAGCTCTACAAAGGATTCTTCATACATAAAGTCTATACTACATATTTACATAACTTCTGGAATAGATCCTTGCAAAAGAGTTCTAAGGAGACACACTAACACCCTATATATTATTCCATGAGTTCAGGGTATTGCTCATCATCACAAGCTTCCCCTGAAATCTACCTATATTTACAGACATGCGTAAAATCCTCATAGTGAACCCAGTAGCACGTATACATGATTTGGGTTACTCCCAGTTCTAGATTGAATGAAAGTCAGTTAATTACATCATTTTAGAAAATAATGAGACATAAATCTTAGCAAATACATGTAGCCAAAATAAAGAAAGATAGGTACCTTGTTTTTCCAAAATATAAATAGTCTTCTCAACGTTTTAATGCAAACATGCTATGGACTATTGAATTCAAATAAAACTTTTCTATTAGGGATTCCCTAGCCTGACAGGGACTATTATCAAGTTAACTTCAAAGGGAAACCCTTCTAACCTTGCGTCCAAAGTTAGGCAATTTACAACAAATAAATGGCCTCCTTCATCCACAAAAAACAAGATCCATACACATATTAAAACAATGCAATTCCATTCAAATGTTAGCTAGGATAAGTCATCAATTCAACATGCATGTATAGGCATAGTTGTTTAGGATGAGAAAGACAAGTTTATATCACACACATAGAAAATTATCAATTTTAGGAAGCATATAGTGCACTTACTTCTTTCCTAAGTAAGTGATTTTCAAAGCTTGATTTCTTCACTTGCTCTGCCTACTAACACTCTGAGTTATCCATTTTATACCATGTTCCTTTGATAATTGCTTCTTCCTTCTTGAATTTTTTGCTTGGTTTCTCGGTTTGCAGACTTTTAATCTATTATTATTCTTTTCCCTCCAATTATCTTCGGGGATCCTCACTAATATTATCAACTATTCACACTAGATTGCTCAGCAATCTCCATTCTCTATTTTGATCAATTTTCTCTCAACATGTAGATTCTTTTCTCTCCATCCTTCTAACTTCTAGCTTTTTCTTCATTCTTTCTATCTCTAAGTCTAAGGTGAAACTCAGTAGAAAGGGCAAAGCAACCATTTCTCTCTCCCACTTCTTTTAAATCATCATTTTACCTTTCTCAAAATACCATCTCAATCATTGTACAGTAACCATGTATTTACTCAAAATTAAGGTATTTAATCTACTAAACAATATTGTCTCCCACTTTGTTAAACATTGTACCCGGGTGAAGTTTCCACTATTCTAACAACCAAACACACTAGTCATCCACTACCATTTTATTCCCTACTTTGTTCATCTAAGTCTCTAATTAAACTTTCCTAAATTCAACTTTTATTTCCATTAGCATCTACTTATTTAATTAGTTCCCATCAATCCCTTATTATACTTCCTATTACGACCTTCATGCTCTCAACTCTAACTTTAATCTATTTAATTCAACCTTCATGCACCTATTTAAAATTATTCGCAAAGTCATATATTAAATCA
The DNA here is from genome assembly GCA_029379385.1 of Quillaja saponaria. NCBI lineage: Eukaryota > Viridiplantae > Streptophyta > Magnoliopsida > Fabales > Quillajaceae > Quillaja > Quillaja saponaria. The sequence continues at coordinate 20,336,246 of CM055607.1, read as the reverse complement.
TAAATATCATGTAGATATGAATTTTGTTATAAATAATTGTATCTCATTATTCTTACCATTTGGTTTATCTTTTCAAAAATAGACATATATATGCAAATGTTATATTACTTCCTTACCAATTTGGGAATTATATCCCCAAAATTCATTAACCTTGTTGAAATAAATCCGTATAGGCATCATATACTCTTCTTTTTCCTTAGTAGCCAAGTTTGGTGGCAAGACAATTATAAGGTACTAGACCTATTTTGTCCAGTACTTCAGATGAACCTAAGTATTTAGGACTAAGCTTCTTACTAGCTCTTGTTTTAGCAAAGCTAGTAACATGTATAAGTTTTAGAAAATCATGATCCCTAATTTCAGAGCTCAAAGGTGTTCTTCTTTGGATTGCATAACTTTTCTACTTACTTTAAATAGCATGAAGATTCTACTTAATTATTGCTATAGCTTATGTGGTTTGTTGTAATTAGTTCAAGTCCTAATAAAAAATTTCCCCTACTTTTATCTTGGATAAGGGTGACCTACACTTCCTTCCACACAAGGCTTCATAAGGAGCCATTTGTAGGCTATGGTCATTTGTATTATTATAGGAAAATTTTAGCTGAAGGCAAATAGTTGTCCAAGTTCCTTTGTGATATAGAATAATAGCCATTAATATGTCTTTCAAGATATGAATAATCTTTTTTGTTTAACCATCAGTTTGGGGATGGTAAACATTGCTAAACTTGAGCTAGCCTAGTTCCCATAGTAGATTGTATAGCTTGCAGGGTTATAGTGCTTTCTTTGTTAAAGCTACAACTTACTTGTGCCATCACTGCAACTAAACTAATTATAGAACACTTTCTTATAAAATGAAAGAAAAGATTGCAAATGGTAAGGAAAAATTAGTTTGGGTTGTTAAGAACTCAAAACCTTCAATAGTAGTTAATATTAACACTACAGGATCCCAAAAAAAAAAAAAAAAAAAAAAAAAAAATGGATATGAAAGGTAAAGTAGACCTTTTACTTGCAAAAGCTAGATAATCCTTATATACTGTGTCCCTAACTTAAATTAATATAAAAGTAATTAATTGAAACAACTTCTTTGATAAGTAATTATTAATTGGTGCAGTGTTTTTGAATTTTAATTAGACCGATTTGCCAACATATTTTTATTAACCAATTACCCATAAACACCCAAAAGCCCATAACACCTCTCCATTTTTTATCTTGGGTAAAGTAAGCCATTGACTGATACCATTCAAGTTTTGCTTTAAGTTGAGTTAGGGTGGCTTTTAATTTCATTTTAATTCCTTAAATATTAAAAATTAAAATTAGATTCTCTAAATTAAAGACTTTTAGTATTGTCCTCTAAAAATTTAAAAATAAATTACACTTTTGGTCACTATAGTTTACATTCATTCTTAACTCAGTCTCTCATATTTAAAATGATGCAATTAGGTCCTTGTAATTTTGAAATAGTCTTAGTTATGTCGCTCATCCTCATCAAGTGTTGTTCCTCTTAACGTTGATGCGTCGAATGTGGCCTAATAGAGGCTTGTGTTTCATCCTACGTGGCTAACAGAAAGCTGGATGGACTTAAAACCAAACCCAAAATGCTTATGTTTTAGCCAAAGCTAGTATTTATTCCCTAATTCATACGACAGACTATAAATTTTTGCAAATAAAGGATTTCATCTTCAGAGAACTCCAATGTGAAGGATTTATGGTGGAGTACTTGTTAGGGTTTTGCTAGAGGTTAGGTTTGTGAGTGGGTTTGACAAAATGGGAGGACATATTTTATCCTCCTCAAATTTTTCAAGCTCTACTAGTAGTGAAGTCGTTGATAGTCCCATGTTGTGTGATTGTGGAGAGCTTGCAATGATGTGTACTACTTGGGATCATAATGGTGGGAGAAGGTATAAGTGTTATAAATATTTTTGGTAAGTTCATTTTACTATCATCAATTTCAGTATTTTTAGTGGAAGAAAGTTGTTGTCCTGTTGTGTATTCAGACACTATTGGCTTGGTTTCAATGCTTACTACTTGATGCATACATCTTTATTTAGTTAAATCTATTAGTTGTGTCTTCTTATTGTAGTACTGTTGTGTAGTAATGTAATTAGGTAAGAACTCTCAAGTGTTTGAAGTAATACTGGTGTAATGAGATTGAAATTTGGAGTAATGAAATTGCAGTGTATGTAATGAGCATTCAAAAGTTAATTCTAGCACTTGTTAAACCCATCAATCTATCTATCATTCAATATTATCTATTACAAACACACTTAATAGTCATGACAAAAAAAAACAATTTGCAATTATCCATGGTTTCTAGGCAAAAACTTAACACATCAACATAAATATATATATATATATATTGAAAATGAACATAATACTATTGGAACTATCCAATATATTCCATTACAAAAATTACAAATAGTTTTAATTACATAAAATTATCAATAGTTGAACTATACATCCAACCTAACATATATGTTCTATCATTCAATCCAACCTATCACAGAAAATACTTTCATCATAAAACTGTTTGGCAAAAAGTATAAGAGTACATCAACAAGTATTAATCTATTACCACCATATACTATGTATGTTAGTTAAGGCTGGGCAGCATTGAGAGAAGCTTAATTGTCTAGGGAATCTTGTGTTGTGCTTCTTCCCCTGCCTAATTGCATTTGGCCTTGAACACCCTTATTGCTGCCTGCCTTTACTTTTCAAATATTTTCCCTTCCTCTTCTACCCCTGCTGCTTTAATTAATCATTGTTTTAACCAACACTTCTGAAAAACATGTTGTTATCATATTCTATTACTGCACCTGCTTCCATTGAATTATTACATCCTCTTTCCACTTTAGTTTGATCTTATTGAGAGTTGGTGAAAAGTTCTTTTCTTCTTAGGTTTGGCCAAAGGTTTAATTTGTTTTGGAGGTTGCATGGGAGATCCTAGAGCATTTGGCCACATGTCCTCTCCATTGATAGGCTCAATGATGCCTATATAACAATCATAGTAAGCTGATAACTCTTGAAAACAGAATTATTTTACATCATTTTACTCATATTAATTTAGCTATGTTCTAGATTTTTAGTTAGTTTTTGCTTAGTTTTAGTTGAATTTCTAGTTGAGTTCGTAATATATTAGGATGTTGATTCCTAATTGTTTTAGGATCAAATTTAGGAGTTCTAACTTGTGTTAACTTATTCTTTATGTTTTGAAGGTCTAATATAAGAATGAGTTCTATTAAAAGTCAAATTCAGGCTCAAAACACTTAAAACACTCAAGACAATGGAGGCTGTCCAGGAGGCTAGCGCCTAGGCATCAGAAAGATGGCGCCACGGTGCCTAAGCCACTACCAAGTCCCCTGTTTCGTCAATTTTCGAGGCCATAGCGATGGCACGATTCCTAGTCCAAATTGAAGTGAAATTAAGGTTTTCTAAGTCTATTAAAGGAGCACTACCTTAAGGACTTAGAGACATAATTAGAAACATAAGTTAGCAACGTTTTTTTGGGAGTATTAAAGCTTGTCAAGGGTGCAAGAAAGCAAGAAGGGCAAGGATCGGAGGAGATTGAAGATAGACAACCTTCATAACTTTTTCTATTTCTACTATTTCTTTACTTTTATTGTATTCTTTTGATGTTTATTATTGTTGAAACTATGTTTACTCTAAGTATCATGGAGTAGTTTCCTTTCTAGAATTACAACTAGAACTCAACATGTAGCTTGATATTATGTTATGTACGAATTGCTTAGGCTTTGACATATGATTTATTTAGTTTAATCCATGCTTAATACTTTTAATTGACTAGTCATCTTTTAGATTGAATTAGAAAGCTTAAAGGAACTTGGAAGTGGAATTTAGGTTAAGCCTTGAATGAATTAACACTTGTTTGAATTAAACACATATTGTTGAGTTTGATTTGTGTATAGGATAAGAATATACTTATTTGCCTCGTGTAGCCAAATTAGGTCCAATCTTAATGACTTATTTAATTTAATTCACATAGGAATATAATGAATTGATTAAGTGAGATATATTTATAAGACATAGAAATATGTTTATAATTGATTAAGAACCCTATGTTAATAATTCTTTGCCATAACTAAGCAAGATAAGATAATAATAATTCAAGTTAAATGTTAAGGGAAGTTGTAATTCTAGGTTTATCTCTAGTTTATCCCTGTGTTAATTTACTTTTAATTCATAATTAGTTCATAATCTACCCAAAGTTAAACTATTTGAATATAATTGGAATTGCTAATTTTAATACTTAGCATAATATTTGAAAACTCCTTGTAGAAGCGATACTCTACTTATTCTATATTACTTGAGGACGATACGTGCGCTTGCATAGGTAAAATCAGTATCATAAGCCTGTCTCTTGTAGTATGAATTGACAACGTCCTTAGACTGATGTCGCTTGAAATATATGCAATAGATTCATTGCCTGCAAATGATGCTAGTAAGCTCCCAAAACCTATAAGAACACAAGTTAGATTTGGTTTACCATAACAAGGATACAAAGAAATGTATGTAACATGAAAACATACCTATAGCTGCAGCTTTGTTTCTCCATATTAAATATGAACTGTTAGTATTAGTGTCCAATAGCCAATCAATAGTTAGTAGTAATGACACATTTATTTTGTATTTAATGCATGAAATAATATTAATTATACATTCTTTAATTATGTGTTTAAATAAGAGTTTTATAATCATGGTTAAAATCCCCATAACAATAACTATATATGCATAATTATGATGTTGATCATAATTGTGAAATATGATATACATGCAGTATTATTCTAAATAACTAGTCAATGAATCATCAAGAACATGATATTGATGATTCTTCGAGACTAACATATCTTATGTCATTCTCTTGTAAAGAGAGAAGTGATCTCATAACTATAAGCATGGTGATGCTGAGACAAACATATAGGTGCTTATTAGTTGAACTAGTACACTCAATTAACCTAACACGATAAATCATTTAAAGTCTTTGCTCATGTGTAAATGGAAGTTCTCAAAGTGTTGGTGGTGGAAGTGATCTTTTGACTTGAGATCATCTTATTATCTTACATGTGAATCTGCATGTTTGATGTCATTCTACTTATCCTGTAAAAAGGATGATACATGGTTGTTTGTTAGATATGTAGTCAAGCATATGAAGGTACATGAGTGTTAGACAAAGAATTCATCATCCTCAATAAATAGGACAAATATCCCATGGCCTCTTAAGATAAGTATGTCTTGTTCCAAAAATCTTTGCAATGTGAACGAGATTAAGAAAAATAATTCCTTGACTCTTTTTGAGGAATAAAATGTATACTTGGTTTCAAGTACTAAATGGATTTAGACAAAGTTAGGTTAACATTAGAATCTGTGTCCTATGTCTAACTTGGGATATGTTTGATGAAATGATAAAATTACACGGTAATCATGCACTTAAAGGTTTGGTTTATGATCTTAACTTTTCTTGTACTTGGATGGTCATGATACATTACTAGAGGTCAATCTTAATATATAAATGTAAGTTGGTTAGGTTAAAATCAAAGTTAAACTAAAAGTGTTTTTATTTAACTATACTTCTTAAGAAGTATCAAATTAGATTTATTGTTAGCGTATAAGAGAACCTAATAGATTACACACTTTAATTGACTAAGATTAAGAACCTAGAAAGGTTAACGGATACTTGGAATTAATAGTTAAGTTCCAAATACAAAAAGGTAAAAAAGTAATTTGTTCCATATATGTGGCAAGTCTAGTTTTCTCGAAAGTCAAGAAAAGGACCTAGTGAGAGTCCTAATTGGATTTAGGCTACTGGGAGTCCAAAAGGCCCATTAGCAATCCTAATACGTTATTATGGATTACTAAAAGAGTTCTGGGCTTTAGGTTTAATTGAAATCTAACACATTAGATCCAATTGAACCTAAACCCTAGCCGCCACCTATATAAGCAAGGTTAGGAAGGATTTTGTCCATGCAAGGAGTTCTAGACTAATCCTCCTCCATAGCAGTGTACCTTAGCTTGAATCAAAAGAGTTCTTGCTTAAATATCACTCTCCTCTGTTAAAAAGTCTACCAAGTGGAACCTAACACGTATCCCAAGGGTAGAATCGAATTTCTTCAATCATTTTGAAAAGGTAAACTTTTCTTAAGAGTTTTAAAATAGTCAATTATGTGAACTATTTCATTAGAGGCTATATAATTGAATAGATATTAACCATTAATCAATTTTGTATGTTTGATTAGGGGTATTGTTTTTGAAGATTTAAGAAGAAACTCTAAGAATCCCTGCTAAACAATCAAACTAACTGCATCAAGAAAGCTTCAAGAGGTTAGTATTAATCCTTGGCTTTTGATATATAATTATTTGATTTGTCTATGTTTTTGTTATTCCGCTACGTGTGTATAGGATGCATAACCCTTAATTCCCAACATGAACTTCTGATGACCTTTTAGGTCATTAAACCTATTGATGAGGTAATTTCTAATCCATTCAAACATAGAGATGATAGGCATCTCCCTTACTTCCAGTATAGTCTTGTTGAAGCCTTGACTTATGTTGTTCATCAATATATCACACTAGGAGTAGAAATTGAACTTTGTGATTGCACCAGTTTTTAGTTGGCTTCTCCATAAGCTAATTATATGCACCTCTGTTGAGTTTCTTCACATCTTACGTGTGCTTCTCCCATAGCTAGTAATATGAAGCCTTGGCTGTAACATGCACATTTTTTCCTAAATCAACATTGTTGCCAAACAATGGCTTACAGTTGGCAAACAAGTGCTTCATGCAAAATCTATATTAAACACCTTCAAGCAAATCTTTTAATGCAGCCACAAGACCTTGACAAAAATAAGCAGTTATATATCTGTCATACATTATGTAGGAAATAAAACTAACTTGAAGACCAAAAAGTATGTTACCTTTTATTAATCAGAAATAAAAAGTAATTTGTTGGCTATCCTATCTTCATTGTCATTTAAAAGTAGCTCTAAGAACCAAGTCCAACTATCCTTTGTTTCTTGCTTAACTGTAGCAAATGCTAGTGGAAAATACTCATCATTTAGGTCAAGACCAATAGCAATTAGTAATTGCCCTCCAAACTTCCCTTAATGGCAACCAACTACACTAGGGGTGAGTTCAGTTCAGTTTGGTTTTAAAGAGTATAAGTAACTGAATTAAAAGTTTGGTTGAGATTCAATTTCGGTTAATTCAGTTTTTAGTAAAATTAGATAACCAAACCGAACTTATTTTAATTGAATCAGATCAGTTTTGGTTAATTCGGTTAATTTGGGCTTAAATATTGGGCCTAAGATAAACATATTTATAAATTATTTAAAAAAATCAAACTTTTTTAATTATTTAACCTACAAAATAAGGCTTAAATATTGTTTTTTTTTTCTTCAAAAACATAAATATATTATTATGGCTTACAAAAATAAGGCTTAAATTAATATTAATTTTATAAAATATAAATAAAATTTTGGTTCAATTTCAGTTGAAACAGAGGAATGATAGAAATTGGAGCAATAATTCTGATTCAGTTAATTAAAAATCAAAAATAAGTGTTAGTGGTACAAGTAATCATTAGACTTGAGATCATCTTATTACCTTATATGTAATTTGCATGTTTTGAAGTCACTTCACTTATCTTGTCAAAAGGATGATACATGGGTGATTGTTGGATATGTGGTGAAGAATATGAAGGTAGATGAATGATAGACAAAGAATTCACTATCCTTAGTAAAGATGACGAAATATCTCATGGACTCTTGAGACAAGTATGTCTTTTTCTAGGAATCTTTGCAAATTAAAAAGATTAAGAAATTTTTTTACTTGAATCTCTTTGAGGAACAAAACATTTCAAGTACTAAGGGATTTAGACAAAGTTAGGGTTGACACTAGAATCCATGCCCTATGTCTAACTTGGAATATGAACGATGAAATGATTGAATTACACAAAAACCAAGTATTGAAAAATATGATCAATGATCTTCACTTTGCTTGTACTTGGGTGGGCAGGTTACATTGCTAGATGTCAATCTTGATCTATAAATGTAAGTTAGTTGGTTTGAGAAAATCAAGGTTGAATTAAAAGAGTTTTGATTTGACCATTCTATTTAGGAAGTATCCAATTATATTTATGGTCAACCTATGAGAGAACCTATATAACTTTAATTAATTTAGGTTATGAACCTAGAAGGATTAATGAATACTTGTACATGAGGATATAATGGTAATTTGTTATATATATATATCTAGAAAGACTAGTTTTCTTGAAAGACAAGAAAATGACCTAGTGAGAATCCTAATTAGATTTAGGCCACTAGGAGTCTAAAAGGTCCACTACCAATCCTAATATGATTATGAATTACTAAAAGGGTTTTTGGGTTTTAGGCTTTTGGACTTTAGGCTTAATTGGAATCCAATTAAACACAACCCTAGCTGCCCCTTATTTATGTATAGCTAAGGAGGATTTCGGTCACAACTAAGACTACACAAGTGTATGTGCAATTCGGGCCATCAAGCATTTAAGAACAAGAAGAGTTCTTGTCCATCATTTCATCCATAGCCGAATACCAAACCACGAAGCAAAGGTGTTCTTGCTTCAAGAACAACTTCCTTAATTGAAGATTTTTTCGAGTGGGAGCTAGCACATTCTTAAGGGTGGAATCAATTTCCTTCAACTGATTGAAAATGTTTGTAAATTTTTCTTTAGGTTTTAATTTGATCTATTGTGTAACTTTAACATTAAAGGCATACACGTGAATAGCTACTAATTCATTGATTGGATATACTACAACCCAAGGAGCCACTATTGGGCCTAAGCTAGCCAAGCACACATGGGTCATGTGCAATGTACCCAGCTAGGCATGGCATCCCTAGCTAGGCACGGTGTAGGGGTTGTCAAGGCAGCCAGCATGCTAACTAGTAGTTGGCATCACATTCTGGCGTGCAGCAGCACACCAAGCAATCGTGTGGCAGGCCCAGTGAAAGGCACTTAGTCGTGCCGCAGGCTACCTAGCCAAGGCAGCCAGTTGTGCATTCTGGAAAATATGGGTATATTGGAAATTTTGTAAACTAAAAGAGATTTTAAATGAATTGGTTAAGTTATATTCTTTAATTTGTTAATGGAATTTAATTTGAATGGAATATTGATCCATAAATGAATTAATTACCAAATTATTATATATTTTACATAATGAATATATGATTGGTTGAATATTTAGAATATGGGTGATTTTATGAATCACACTCGCATTTTGAATGTATGTTTTGTTTTGGTACTTTTGTAATATAAGGACTGTGTGCCCTGCCTTATCTCTTGTAATCTCTTATTGTATTCTCTTCTCATCTAACTCCCTTTGAATGTAACTCAAGATTTCTTATAAATTATGTAATAGTTACAGAGATTAAGGTTTAGGATTTAGTTAGATTTGAATTTACATGTCATTTGAGCTTATGAAAATGAAGACATTAAGACAAAGTAAAGACATGCATATGGTGGGACTGCATGAGTTTTAGGATATGGTTTTTACATGTCACCCCTTATTTATTTATGGCTTGTTTGTATGTATGTATATTATATTACATAAGATGTATTATGAATGTATGTATGCATTCCATGTAGAGACTTTAGAGAATACACTCACTCCACAATCAAAGTTTCCTCTAAATTAGTAACATGTTAAGAACATGTTGCCTCCTACTATTGTGACATAGTAGAAGTTCTCTTTACTTCTATTTGCTTGGCCCCCATTAAGGTAGTCGTACATTGAACTCCTTTATGCCATAAAATCTATATGATATATTAGAATAATGGTTAGGACTTAGTTAAGAACACGTAGTTTGTTGGCCACTTTCAAGACTATTATGTTTTTAAGGCAAAGCTTGGGTAACTTAAAATGATTAAATGACAAAGCAATGTCAACCTAAGGATCTAGGAATTTACATGAGATGTAAACAGTAGTTAATCTATTTTTTAAGCTTGTTTTGGTTTGTTGAGCCTCCTTAAAGATCAAAACAAAATTAATTAATATCCTAACCCAATTAAGGATATCATGATATCCTTATTGAGAAGGTCATTAGATTTGATAAAATAGTAAAATAAAGTTATTTTATTACACTTTTAATTCCTATTTCATGCTAAATACTAGAGTTTAAAGTTAGAATGTTAGTTAAATTAAGTGTTTTAGCTATTCTAGGATGTTTAGGAGTTTATAGGATTTTAATATAGTTAGGAATAGTTTTTATAGTTTTTGTTGTCTAATCTGTTAAGTGATTTGCAATGTCCTAATCAAAGACAAAAAGGAAATGCATTAAAGGCCAATGCCGCAATGCCAATGAAGATAGCGTCACAGCGCATGAAGGATATTTTGACAAATCAAGCAAAGAGCTCTGCACTATAGCACGACCCTATCTGAGCTGCAATGCCATAAAACCAGAATTTGCATAATAAGTCAGCGAGCTCAATGCCGCGGCATATACCACCCCACACCGTGGCTTCCCTTTTCAAAGCTACCCAAAATCTAAGATGCGGTGCTGTAGCATGTCTTTTATGTTTTTGTTTTCTGTAGTTAGTATAGAGTAGTCATATTCTAGGATTACAATTGAACTCACATGTAGCCGATATCACCTTAATTTTCATTTAATGTATGCTTTAGTTTCAAATATTTGTGCTGCCTTGATTTTAATGTTTCTAATTGATTGATCACCAGTTAGACTAATTAGGAATTATGAGATTGACTTGAAAAGAGTCAATTTTCGGGATTCCTTATGCAATATAGCTTGTATTTGGATTGTTTATCTAATTTGGATAATCTGATTTGTTAAACAGACAAGAATATACTCTTTAGCCATAAGTAACTAGAATAGATTAACTCTTAATGAGTTTGTCTTAGGATAATTCCCATAGGAATATAGGGAATTAGACTAAGGGAAATATACAATTACTAGACATAAGAATATGTTAATACTTGATTAAAAAATTCTATTTTAATATTTGGACTATTGCATGAATTAAATTAAGTTAAGATAAACTTAGGTGAGTGTGAGAGGTATTGTGAACCTATGTATTTAGTTTATAATTTTTACATAATTTGCTTAATAATCTATGCAATTTGCATTGCCTTGATTAAGATTAGGTGCATAGTAGTGATAACTAGCTTAGAAAGTAAAATTATTTCTCATGGGAACAATCTCTACTTCTATCTATATTACTTGTAGATGATACGTGTACTTGCGTAGGTAAAATATGTGTCAAGTAACCAATTTAAATAAAGATCTTTTAATTTTGGTACATGCATAAATAATTACTTACATGTGCATTCTGTCTTTATATCTAAGTTGCAAGAATGACGAACAGTCATCACTTAGATCCAAACTAGAATCCAACAAGTTGACCAACTTTAATAATTTGGACCAATATTGTAACCTCAAAATTGTTTTAAGACAAGAAAGATGTCCTATGTTCTAGAGGGAGACATTATTCAAGCTCCAGTTGAAGGTGCTCCTATTTATGAGGAAAATAATTTTGATAACCATCAGAGCATGTGGATGACAATGAACAAGCAACATGTGTGAGACTGAGTTCTATATCACCTAAGCTTCAAAGATAGCATAAGAACATGGATGCTCGCACGATTATCATGCACTTGCAAAAGTTTTATGATAAGCAAGGCAAAGCCAAAAGGTTCGAGGTATCCAAGGAACTGTTTCGCTATAAGATGATAGAAAGTTCTTCAATAAACGTTCACGTGCTGAAAATGATTGGATGCACCGAAAAATTGTCTTAGGTTTTTCCATAGACCATGAACTTTCAATTGATATGTTCTTACCGTCATTTTTACAGTTTGTTATTAACTACAACATGAATAAGTTAGAAACTACTATACCTGAGTAACTTAACATGTTGAAGACTATGGAGGGCAATATCTATAAAGTTAAAGCCTAAGTGATGCTGATAAGTAGTTCTTCTAAACCCAAGTCAAAAGGTAAGAAGAAGAAAATCTAAGAGTAAGACTAAGCCCACTGGCAGCATTAAGAAAGACAAGGCCAAAGCCACGTGTTTCCATTATGGCAAAAAAGGCCACTAGAAAATGAATTGCAAAGTATACTTAAGTACCTGAAGGGACAATATACTTGGTGAAGCCTCTGCTTTAAGTATATTTGTGATTGAGGTTAATTTATCATATGCTAACCTTAGCTCCTAGATATTAGATATCGGTTATGGTTCTTACATTTGTAATAATGTACATAAACTAAATAACAAAAGATACTAACCAAGAGTGAAGTGGACATAGAAGTAGGGAATAGAGCCAGAGTTGCTGCATTAGCTATAGGATCTTATTTTTTGCTTTTGCTATCAAACATAGTTTTGGAACTTGACAATTGTTATTTCATTCCCATTATTTCTAAGATATTATTTATATTTCTTGTTTGGACAAGAATGGTTTTACATTTATAATAAATGTTAACAAGTTTCCTTCTTTTTATATGGTGTTTATTATGGACGTATTGTTTTATAATGGATTGTATGTTCTAGAATTAATTGACATTATGCTGAACATAAACACAAAGAAACCCAAAATAGATAGTCTAAAACCACCTTATTTATGGCATTGTAGACTTTGTCAGATAAATGAGAAATCACTAAATTACACCAAGGTGTTTATCTAATCCCACTTGATTATGAATTTTTTGGGACATATGAATCTTGTTTATTCAAAAAGATGACCCAAAAACCTTTCAAATGTAAAGGGTTGTGTTCTACTGAGTTTCTCAAACTCATATACTCCGATGTTTATGGACCTATGTCTATAAATACTACAGGTAGGTTTTCCTACTTCATTACCTTTACTGATGACATGTCAAGATATGGGTATGTGTATCTAATGAGATACAATTCTGAATCTTCTGAAAAGTTCAAAGAATTAGAATTGAAGTAGAGAAATTAAGACACTTAAATCTGATAGAGGTTGAGAATACCTTAGCCAAGAATTCTTAGACTACTTAAAGGATAATGAGATTCCATCACAATGGACACCTCCTGATACACCACAATTCAATGGTGTTTCTAAAAGGAGGAAACACACGTTGTTAGGCATGGTGCGATCCATGATGAGTTATGCTAACCTACCAATATCTTTTTGGGAATATCCTTTAACTATTACAACTTACCTTCTTAAAATGGTTCCATCAGAATCTATTGAGAATACTCTGTATGAGATATGAAACAATTGAAACCAAATATCTCACACCTAAGCATTTAGGGTTGTGATGCTTATGTCAAAAGAACTATGACTGATAATCTAGGAGCCAAGAATGATATGTTCTTATTTGTGGGTTATCCTAAAGAAACAAGAGGATACTACTTCTAACACCCACAAGAACAAAAAGTGTTTGTTTCACGAAATGTTATCTTTCTTGAAAAAGAATTTATTCTTGAAAGTAGAACTTAAAGAAATTTGAGAAACCCAAAATGAGATTGATCATACAATGGAACCTGAACTTGTATCACTAGAGTTGTATACATAATATCTTCATAGATCTAGTAGGAAAGGTCAACCTCCAAAAAGATGTGGATTTCTGATATGTAATCAAAAAGACATTCTTCTATAGAGGTTGATGAGCCTACCAGTCAAGAGGAAGCAACCAAGGACATTGATTTCTTGAAGTGAAAAGATGCTATGAAATCCAAAATAGACTCCATTCATGACAATAAAGTATAGACATTAGTTGATTCACCTAAAGAGGTTAATGCTATTAGGTATAAATGGGTCTTTAAGAAAAAGATTGATATGGATTGCAACATATAAACCTTTAAAGCAAAGTTAGTGGCAAAAGGTTACAAACAAAAACAAGAAATTGATTTTAATGAAACCTTTTCTCCAGTTGTCATGATAAAGTCAATTTACATTTTACTTGCAATAGCTTGCATATCATGATTTTGAGACATGGAAAAAGGATGTCATAACCACTTTCCTTAATGGTTACCTAAAGGAAGATGTGTATATGACACAACCTGAAAGTTTTGAATCAAAAGGCCATCATAATAAAGTATGCTAGCTACAAAAGGCCATTTATGGACTTAAGCAACCTTCAAGAAATTGGAATATTTATTTTGATGAAACCATAAAGGCTTATGATTTCATTAAAAATAAAGATGAGCCATGTGAGTATGTAGATGACATACTCCTTATAAGTAATGACATACCTATGTTACAATTAGTCAAACTTTGGCTTCCAAAAACTTCTCCATGAAAGATATAGGTGAAAGAAATTATATACTGGCGTATACGGATCTATAGAGATAAATCTAAGAAGTTGCTTAGATTAGCACAATCAACATACATAAACAAGATGCTTAAGAGATTTTGCATGGATGGATCAAAGAAATGATTCTTGCCTACATCATATGGTGTACATCTTTCCAATAGTATATCTCCTCAAACCTAATTAAAAAGAGAATGCATGAATGAAATACTATATGTTTCCTCAATTGGTTCAATCATGTATGCCATGTTATGTACACACCTTAACTTATCATATGCTTTAAGTGTTACAAGCATATACTAGGTGATTCTAGGTGAACATCACTAGAAGGTAGTTAAGAACATTCTCAAGTACTTGAGAAGAACTATAGATGCATTATTAATAAATGAAGGAACTAAAGAATTGAAAGTTCTAGGATATGATGATGCGAGCTTTCAAACTAATAGGGATGACTGCCAGTCTGAATTCATATTCACCCTTATTAGAGGAACCGTTAACTGGAAAAGTTTTAAGCGAGAAATTACAACAAAACCTACAACCAAAGATGAGTACATACCTGCCTCTGAAGCAGCTATAGAGGCAGTTTGGATCAAGAAGTTCATGACTGAACTTGGGGTGGTTCTTGACATTGTAAATCTAATTAAATTATATTATGATAACAATGGAGCTATTGCACAAGCAAAGGAACCATGGCCTCACCAGAAATCTAGACATGTATTGAGGTGGTATCACCTAATTAGGAAAATTATTGATATGATGGATGTAAAAATAAAGCACATTCCTACTAATGAGAATGTGACAGAACTGCTTACGAAACCCTTGCCATCGCGAAAGCATCACTTTTATATGGTAGGACTTAGATATCATAGTGTTTGGCTTAGGTCAAGTGGGAGATCGTGAGTATTAGTGTCCAAGAGTCAATCAAAAGTTAGTTGTAGTGACACATTCATTTGTATTTAATGCATACAATTATGTTATTTAGGAATTCTTTGATTTTATGTTTAAATGAGATTTGCTATAACCATGTTTAAAGTCCCTAGAATAATAATTGTATATGCATAATTATGATATTGATCATAATTGTGAGATATGTCATACATATATTATAATTCTGAATCATTCCTAGTCAATGAATCATCAAGAATAAGGATATTGATGATTCTCAAATACTAGCATATGTTGTGTCATTCTCTAAGAGAATAGTGATCTCATAACTGCAAGTACACTGAGAAACCATTTAAAGTCTGTACTTATATATCAATGGAAGTTCTCGAAATGTTTATGGTGTAAGTGTTCTCTTGAATTTAGATCATCTTGTTATCTTATATGTGAATCTACATATTTTAATGTTGCTTCACTTGTTCGGTCAAAAGAATGATACAGGGTGATTTTTGGATATGTAGTGAATCACATAAAGGTAGATAAATGATAAACAAATAATTCATCATCTTAAGTAAAAAGGACAAATATCCCATAGCCGCCTAAGACAAGTATGTCTTGTTTCGAGAATCTTTGCAAAATGAAAGATGAAGAAAAGTGTTTTCTTGAATCTCTTTGAGGAACAAAACATAGACTTGGTTTAAAGTACAAATAGATTTAGACAATGTTAGGGCTGACACTAGAATCCATGTGCTATGTCTAACTCGAGATATAAACGATGAAAGGATTAATTTATACGGAAACCAAGCACTAAAAAGTTTTATCAATGATCTTAATTTTGCTTGTACTTGTGTATTCATAATACATTGTTATATGTTAATCTTATCTATAAATGTAAGTTGGTTAGTTTAAGAAAACCAAGGTTAAATTAAAAGAGTTTTTAATCATTCATTTTAGAAAGTATCCAATTACATTTATGCCAACATTTAAGAGAACCTAATAGATTACACACTTCAATTGATTTAGGTTATGAACCAAGAAGGGTTAATGGATACTTGGAGTTAATTGTTAAGTTCCAAGTACATGAAGGTATGATGGTAATTTGCTACATATATATGGCAAGACTAGTTTTCTGGAATGTTAAGAAAATGACATAGTAAGAATTCTAATTGGCTTTGGGCCATTAGAAGTCTAAAAGGTCCACTAGTAATGCTAATATGATTATGAATTACTAAAGGGGCATTAGTCTTTACTGGAATCTAACACATTAGATCTATTTAAGCATAACCCTAGTCACCCTATATATATGTATAGCTAAGAAGGATGTTATTTAGGTATTCTTTAATTTTGTTTTTAAATGAAATTTGCTATGACCATGTTAAAGTCCCTAGAATAATAACTGTGTATGCGTGATTATGATGTTGATTATAATTGTGATATGTGTCATACAAATAATATTATTCTGAATCATTACTAGTAAATGAATCATCAAGAATATGAATATTTATGATTCTTGAAGACTAGCATATGTTGTGTCATTCTCTTATGAAAGAGTAATAATCTTATAACTACAAGAATGATGATGCTTAGACAAACATATGGGTGCTTGTTAGTTTAACAAGTACATTAAATTAACCCATACTGAGAAACAATTAAGAGTTTTTACTTATGTGTCAATGGAAGTTCTTGAAGTATTAGTTGTGTAAGTGTTTCCTTGACTTAAGATCATCTTACTACCTTATATGTAATTCTACATATTTTGATGTCACTTCACTTGTATTGTCAAAAGAATGATACATGGGTGATTGTTGGATATTAGTGAATCATATGAAGGTAGATAAATGATAGACAAAAAGTTCATCATCCTCAATAAAGAGGACGAATATCCCATGGCCTCCTAAGACAAGCATGTCTTATTCCGGGAATCTTTGCAAAGTGAAAGATTAAGAAAAGTGTTTTCTTAAATCTCTTTGAGAAACAAAATATAGACTTGGTACCAAGTACAAATAGATTTAGACAATGTTAGGGCTAACACTAAAATTTGTGTGTTATGTCTAATTCAGGATATGAATGATGAAAGGATTAAATTATACGGAAACCAAGCACTAAAAGGTTTGATCAATGATCTTAACTTTGCTTGTACGGGTGGTTATGATACATTTTTAGATATCAATCTTGATCTATAAATGTAAGTTAGTTAGTTTGAGAAAACCAAGGTTGATTTAAAAAGTTTTTAACTATTCCTCTTAGAAAGTATCCAATTCCATTTATTGCCAATGTTTGAGAGAACCTGATAGGTTACACACTTTAACTGATTTAGGTTATGAACCTAGAAGAGTTAATGGATACTTGGAGTTAATTGTTAAATTCTAAGTACATGAGGGTATAATGGTAATTTTCTATATATATGTGTGGCATGACTAGTTTTCTTGAAAGTCAAGAAAATGACCTAGTAAGAATTCTAATTGGCTTTGGCCATCAGAAGTCTAAAAAGTCTATTAGCAATGCTAATATGATTATGGATTACTAGAGGTGCATTAGTCTTTATTGGAATATAACACATTGGATCCATTTAAACATAACCCTAGTCGCCCCTTATATAATGTATACCTAAGGAGGATTTCGGCCACAACCAAGACTACACAAGTGTGAGTACAATTTCTGCCATCAAGGGTTTAAGAGTAAGAAGAGTTCTTATCCATCATTTCCTCTATAGCTGAATATCAAACCTTGAAGCAAAGATGTTCTTGATTCAAGATCAACCTCCTCCATTGAAGATTCTACCGAGTAGGGGCTAGCACTGTCCTAAAGGTAAAATCAATTTCCTTCAATTGATTGAAAAAGGTTCATAAACTTTTCTTTAGGTTTTAATCTAATCAATTGTGTGAAGTTTTACATTTAAAAAATAATAATAATAAAAATAAATAAATAATAAAAAGATATGAAGTTTTACATTAGAGGTTATACATGTGAATAGCTATTAATTCATTGATTAGATTTGTATGTTTGATTTGGAGTATCGCTTTGAGAAACCGATAAAGATCTCCAAGCGTCATTGCTAAATATTCTTTTCCTTCAATGTCTTTCTTCAATTCCCTCAAAAGAATGAAAACAGAAAACCCAAAATCCTACTGAGTAAGTCATCTCCAATCTTTTGAAAACCCTAAACTCATAATGCTTTGTAAATTGATTTGGTTACAAAACGAGATGGAAAGGATTTATAAAGGAATTAGGGTTGAAGATGGCAGGATAAATTTAAAAGGAAATTTGGGTAGAAGGATAGCGTTTTGGACTTGGTTTATGTAACATCTTTGGAACTACACATATGGATATGTATACCATTTGGCTTAATAAGTACCTATATAAAATACCCACAGGGAATGATTATTAATAAGAAGTAGAATTTTAAAATATTATGTGGCATAATTGAATTGGGAAAGGTACATGATTTTACATTATGGGTAAATTGCATGTTTTTCATTGAATTGTGAAAGGATTATAGATGAATGAAAAATAAATTTCTTAATTGTGGTATGCAATTATAGGAGAAAATTGATTTGTTACATGATTAATTATGAAATTTGGAGTATGCACTCCTAAATTGAGGAAATTGATTTAGGGTAAGAATAATTAAGAATTTAATTATTTTATGATCACTTAGGGAATTTAGAATTTTATGAATTATATAATAAAATTGTGTTAAATTGGAAGTATTATACAAATTTGGATTAATTACATTATGAGTGAAATAGGGACGAAATTGAAATAAAGTGATTGAGGGACTAACTGTAAAAATGAAAAACTATGACATAACTGGAATTTTCAAGTTTCTTAATGAAATAAGGTAAAGGGGTCATTTGGGCTATATCTTCTCCCTCAAAGCTGTATAAGAGTGTTTGGATGGAGAGAAAGTCTCCATTGTAGGCGAGAAAATGAGGTACAGAGAAAGTGAGAAATCTTGAGACATATAATTAGGGAGAGAATTTCACAAAAAAAAAAAAAAAACAACCTCTTGGGCATGCTTTCTCTTCAAATCAGGTCTTGAATGTGAGAAAGGAATTAAGATTCTTTGTGAAATTTAGTGAACCTGTAAGGCCTAGAAAGAGAGTGTGAGAAAATTTTATGAATTGAGTGATTTAGACTTGAAGCACCTTGAGACTTGAAAGATTGAGGCAAATTGAATCATTTTGAAGGCCCATTAGAGCTTGAAGCCGAGAGGAGGAAAGTTTGACTCTAGGGGAAAAACTTGACCTGTGGAGGGGGAGAGAGAAAAATCCGAGGAATTTTGGTTGATTTGTGTGTTTTTGACTTTTGTAGGTAGATATGTATGTGTGTCTTAAAAATAGTGATCTTATGGATGTGTGTATGTACACAAAAATTCTCTTATACTTCGAAAACTCTTATGTAAGAATGCATGCTACACTTGTGAAAACTTTCGATGAAACTGTGTTGAAAATTCGTGTGTAATTATGTATTACATGGTGATAACTCTCGAATAATGGAGTTATTTCACTATGATTTTAATTCATATGTAACGCTAATTTTGATATTTTAAGTTAGAATATTAGTCAAATATAGTGTTAGAGTTGTTTTAGGTTGTTTTAAGGAGTTTTGTAGAGTTTTTATCTTAATTAAGAGTAATTTTCTGAGTTTTGGTATTTAATTTGTTTTAGGTGGCAATGTCCAAGTTCGAATTAGAGAAGGGAAGCAACTCAACTGGCACAGCAACACTGAATAACATGAAGTCGCGGCACCCCAAAAGGAAGAATTTGATGAAAAGATAGAAAGGACTTAGTCGTGGCACAACTAATATGAAGCTGCAACATTGATACAAAGAGAGAAAAACTAAATGAGTTAGGGAGCTGGATGCCACGGAGCTTGAAGAATGAAGTCATAGCATGATAAGAAGGAAGCCACAGTGCCAAAGTAAGGAGGACTTTTGTAAACCAAGCAAGGGACTAGCACTGTAGCACCATAGCACCTATGAATGTGAAGCCACAGCATGGTACAAGACAAGTCCTATTGAAATTATATAGACCCTGTGGCTCCGCAGCACCATAAATGCCTATGCTACAGTGCTTGTACAGATTCTTAGGACTTCTATTTTATTTCAAATAGGAGGAAAAGACTTATAAATAAAAGAACAAGGCTTAGGTTGAGAGACACACCAGAGCTCGTGATAGAGAGTGCTAAGAAGCTAAAGGAGACTAAAAAAGTGACAACTTCTAGTTTTTGCTTCATTTTCTTCTTATTTTCTATTTACTTATAATGGCTTTGTCTTTAGTTTTTATGTTTTTTTGTAGTTAGTATGGAATGGTCGTATTCTAGGAGTAACGATTGAACTCACATGTAGCCGATGTGGCTTTAGTTTTATTTCAATGCATGCTTTAGTTTTAGTATTTATATTGTCTTGCTCTTAATGCTTCATTAGGAATTCTAAATTTGATTTAGAAAAGTCAGTTTTAGGATTAGCGAGCTAATAAGAAAGTGCCCACATCATGGCATTCCTAAATGGCTGCAAGTGCATACCTTTTATTATGGTTTGGGAAACCAACTAGAACAACAATTGATGCTGCTGCTGCTGGTGCTTTGATGGGTAAGTTTACGGATGATGCTATGACCTTTTGGAAATCAATGGCCAGCCGAAAGGTTATCATCTCTAAGAGTTGCTGGAATTCATGAAATTGATGTCATCACTACTTTGACAGAACAAGTAGCTAGGTTGACAAAGAGGCTTGATAATTTTGGAGTGCAACAATAAGCTAAGGCCACTACCTTGGTATGTGAAGCTTGAGGTAAAGGTCATACCATGGACCAATGCCTAAACACTGAAACAGTTCAATATGTTCAAAATTGCAACCATCAAAACAACACTTATTCTAATACATATAATCAGAGGTTTAGAAACTACCCAAACTTTAATTGGAATAATCAAGGATCACAAGCTGCAAGGCCTAATCCACTGATAACTCTAGATAATAGAGTTATTTCACTATGATTTTAATTTATATTTGATCCTAATCCTGATATTTTAAGTCATAATACTAGTTAAATATAATGTTACAGTTGTTTTAGATTGTTTTTAGATTTTGGGTATTTAATTTATTTTAGGTGTTCTTGTATTGTCCAAGTTCGAATTAGAGAAGGGAAGCAACTTAACTAGCGCTGCAATGCTGCACAATATGAAGTTGTGGTGCCCTAAAAAGAAGAATTTAAGGAAAAAGGTAGAGAGGACTCAGCCTCGGTGCCACTAAGATGAAGTCGTGACACTGATACAAAGAAAGAAGAACTAACAAGTCAGGAAACTGGAAGTCGCGGCACTCAAAGATTGAAGCTAGAGCGTGATGAAAAGGAAGCTGCAGTGCCAAAGTAAGGACAACTTTCATAAACAAAGTAAGAGATTGGCGCGTAGCGCCTATGACTGTGAAGCCACGGCGTGGGAGTCCTATTAAGATTATACAAACCTTATGGAGCCGCAGCAACATAGTTACCTGCGCTGCAGCACATCTATAGATTCTTAGGACTTATATTTTAAATCAAATAGGAGGAAAAGGCTTATAAATAGAGGAGCAAGGATGAGGTTGAGAGATACACTGGAGCTCATGATAAAGAGTGCTGAGGAGCTGATGGAGACTCGAAGAGTGACAACTTCTAATTTTTATTTCTTCTTCTTCTTATTTTCTATTTACTTGTAATGACTTTGTCTTTAGTTTTTATGTTTTCTTTGGTTAGTGTAAAGTAGTCTTATTCTAGAGGTAATGATTAAACTCTCATGTAGTCGACGTGGCTTTAGTTTTATTTTAATGCATGCTTTAGTTTAGTATTTATATTACTTGTTCTTAATACTTCTAATTGCTTGAACACCAGTTAGATTGAATAGAAATTTCAAATTTGTCTTAGAAAAGTTAGTTTTTAGATTAGCCTTAGGTGATATAACTTATGTTTGGATTTTTTAATGGTTTGGATGATCTGATTTGTATAAAAGATAGAAATATACACTTTTACTATAAGTAACCAAGAGGTTAGTTTTTAACGAGTTTACTTTAGAATAATTCTCACAGGAATATAGGAAATTAGACTATAGGGAATATATAATTGCTAGACATAGGATTATGCTAGTAATTGATTAATAAATTTGGGTTAATGTTATCTAATGCATAGATTGATTTGAATTATAGTTATTAAGGTTGGTGTGAGGGATATCGTGAACCTAGACTTAGTTTTAATATTTTTAAATCGAATTTATCTCTGAATTATCATTTGGCTTGATTAGAGTTAAGCTACCTCATAGTGGTAATTAGCATAAAAATAATTATTTCTCATGGGAACGATCTCTACTTGTTACTATATTACTTGAAGACGATATGTGTGCTTAAGTTTTTATATTGCCTATTAAGTTTTTGGCACCATTGATGAGGAATAATTTATTTTATTTTGTTAATATCATTATAAGCTTACTTGATTCTAATTCAAGTTTTTTATTCTTGATTTCAAGTGTTATTGACATTGCATGCAAAATACTCTAGATTTGGAACTATTACTATACTATCCCCTATCAAACTGACACACAGAAAGTTAAGAAAGAACCAAATCCCAAAACAATCTCGTGCAATGGCTGACGATCAAGAAATTCATGAAAACAAGGCTTTGAGGGATTATGTTATCCCTCTTATACGAGGCCTTCTCTCTAGCATACAAAGACCAACCATTACTACAAACAATTTTGAGATCAAACCGAGCACAATCTAAATGATTCAATAATCTGCTCAGTTTGGGGGATTACCAAGTGAAGACCCCCATACGCATTTAGTCTCATTCCTGGAGCTGTGCGACATCTTCAAGTACAATGGCATCGCTAATGATGCAATCCTCCATAGGCTTTTTCCTAGGAGATAAGACAAAAAGTTAGCTGTATTTATTACCTCAACATTCCATCACCACTTGATCAGGCATAGCATAAAAAGTTTTGGCCAAGTTCTTTTCTCCCGCAAAAACTACCAAGCTAAGGAATGAAATCACATCACTCCTTCAACAAGATCAAGAGTCTCTCTATGAGGCATACTTTTTATAATGGTTTAGGAAACCAAATTAAAACAATTGATGCTACTACTGGTGGTGCTTTGATGGGTAAGTCTACGGATGATGCCTATGACCTATTGGAAAAGATGGTCTCAAACTCTTATCAATGGTTAACCAAAAGGTTATCATCTTGAAGAGTTAATGGAATTTAGAAAATTGATGCCATCACTACTTTGATGGCACAAGTGGCTGGGTTGAGAAATAGGTTTGATAACTTTGGAGTGCAACAACAAGCTAAGGTCGTTGCCTTGGTATATGATACTTGTAGCAAAGGTCATACCATGGACCAATGCCCAAATACTGAAGCAGTCTAATATGTTCAGAATGTCAAAATAACCCTTGCTCCAACACATATAATCCAAGGTGGAGGAACCACCCAAACTTGGTTGGACTAATCAAGGATCAAAAGCTGCAAGAACTAATCCACCTCATGGATTTCAAGCTCCATAAAGGCAAGCAGCCCCTTAAAAGAAGCCATCTTTGGAAGACATGTTTCTACAATACATGTCTTAGATTGATTCTGTTATTCAAAGTCAAGATGCCTCCTTGAGAACATTAAAGACATAAATTGGGCAGCTAGCAAATGCTTTGACTAGTAGACCTTATATTGCACTTCTTAGTAATACCAAAGCAAAACCAAGGAAGAAAAGTAAGGAACAATGTAAGGCAATAACTCTTAGAAGGGGGAAAAAGTTAGAGGAGCAGAAAAAGAAAATACAAGTTAATGAAATCTCTACATTTCCTACTAAAGAGGAATAGCCTATTGAAGTCGTAGAGGAGAAGGAAAAGAAGGTTGTTACTTAACCTAAAAAGGCAAATTCTCTTCTTCCATTCCCTTAAGTGTTCCATAAGCAAAACCTTAACAAGCAATTCCAGAAATTTCTAGAT
The DNA here is from genome assembly GCA_029379385.1 of Quillaja saponaria. NCBI lineage: Eukaryota > Viridiplantae > Streptophyta > Magnoliopsida > Fabales > Quillajaceae > Quillaja > Quillaja saponaria. The sequence goes on along the minus strand of CM055607.1, from coordinate 20,312,126 downwards.
GTATTCAAGAAACTCCACTTAAACATTCCCTTTGTTGAAGCCCTTGAACAAATGCCAAGCTATGCAAAATTCATGAAAGACATCTTGTCCAAGAAAAGGAAGCATGGTGATCAGGAAACTGTTGCACTTACTGAAGAGTGTAGCTCCATACTTCAAAAGAAGCTACCACCCAAGTAGAAAGATCTATGTAGTTTTACTATTCCTTGCACCATAGACACACAACATTTTGGTAAGGTACTTTGTGACTTAGAAGCTAGTATGAATTACTGTCTTTATCAATTTATGAAAAGCTAAGAATAGGTGAAGTAAAACCAATATCAATAACTCTACAATTAGCTGATAGATCACTTACACACCCTAGAGGAAGAGTACAAGATGTTCTAGTTAAGGTGGACACATTGATCTTCCTTATTGATTTCATAGTTTTAGACATGGAATAGGATAAAGTAGGGACCTATTATATTAAGAAGACCTTTTCTAGCTACTAGTAGGACACTTATTGATGTTCAAAAAGGTGAACTCACTATGAGGGTAAATGATCAAGAGATTAAATTTAATGTATTTCAATCCATGAAATTCCCTCAAGACTATGAAAAATGTTTTGTAATTGACATGGTAAGTAACCATGTTCAATAGATGTTCTTGGAAGAACATTCAAGTGACCCTCTTAAAGCTTTAATAATTTCACACTCTACAAGAGAAAATGATGATTTTAAGGAGTGTATGAAATTATTAGATGCATCACCACATATGCTGAAACCAAATCCAAGATTTGAAAATTTGGATTTACCATCATCCACTCCATCCTGATCAAGGCCATCAATTGAAGAACCTCTTACCTTGGAGCTGAAACTATTACCTAATCATCTAAGGTATGCTTTTCTTAGTCCTTCATCTACTTTGCCTATTATTATTTTTGTTTCTCTTACTAATGTGCAGGAAGAAAAACTCCTTCATCTATTAATAGAACACAAAAGAGCATTGGATAGACAATTGCTGACATTAAAGGTATAAGATCTTCCATTTGTATGCACAAGATTCTTATAGAGGATAACCATAAACCAACAATTGAGCATCAAATGAGGCTTAATCCTATAATGAAAAAGGTGGTGAAAAAGGAAATATTCAAGTGGGTAGATGTTGGAATTATCTATCCAATCTCATATAGTCATTGGGTATGTCATATCCAATGTGTACCAAAGAAAGGAGGGATAACAGTTGTTGTAAAAGCAAACAATAAACTCATTTCTACAAGAACTGTTGTTGGTTAGAGGGTATGCATGGACTATTGGAAGCTAAACAAAGCTACAAGGAATGACGACTTTCCCCACCATTCATTGACCAAATGCTAGACCGGCTGGTAGGTAAGGAATATTATTGTTTACTAGATGGTTATTCGGGATATAATCAAATAGTTATTGCCTCGGAAGACTAAGAAAAAACTAAATTTACTTGCCCTTATTTTACCTTTGCTTTTAGAAGGATGCCTTTTAGTTTATGCAATGCCCCCGCCACCTTTCAAAGGTGCATAATGACAATTTTCATTTATATGGTAGATCAAGGGCTTGAAGTTTTTATGGATGACTTTTTTTGTTTTAGGTGATTCATATGGTGAATGTCTTCATAATTTAACGTTAGTGCTTAAAAGATGTGAAAAGACCAACTTGGTCTCAAATTAAAAAATGTGTCATTTCATGATACAATAAGGTATAGTTCTAAATCATAAGGTGTCTAATAAGGGAATTGTGGTAGATCGAGCTAAGATTAAAACCATAGAAAATGAATAAGAAGCTTTTTAGGCCATGTCAGCTTCTATTAGAGATTTATAAAAGACTTTTCAAATATTTCCAAACCACTTTGTAATCTCCTAGAAAAAGACACCCTATTAATATTTGATGACGCATATTTTGCTGCGTTTCTAGAGTTGAAAAATAGATTAATAACAGCCCTAATTATGGTAACCTCAAATTGGATCCCACCATTTGAATTAATATGTGATGCTAGTGACTATGTGGTAGGCGCAGTGTTAGGACAAAGAAAAGAAAAGATTTTTCACTTTATATACTATGCTTACAAAACTTTAAATAGTGCTCAATTGAACTATACCACAACTAAAAAAGAACTTTTAGCAATAGTGTTTGATTTTAACAAATTTTGATCTTATTTAATTAGAACTTCTATCATTAATTTTACTGACCACTCTGCTATTAAGTATTTGATTAACAAAAAATATGGAAAGCCTAGGTTGATAAGATAGATCCTGTTACTACAAGAATTTGACATAGAGATAAGAGACCGAAAAGGCTCCGAAAATCAAGTTACTGATAACTTATCAAGGCTAGAAAGAGATCATCAAGTGGTTAAACCCAATCATATAAATGAAACATTCCCTGATGAACAACTCTTTCAAGTTATTAATAAACCATTGCCTTGGTATGCTGACTTTGTCAACTATCTAGTTGGCAAGGTCTTTCCTCCAAACCTAACTTCTCAACAAAACAAAAGTTTTTACATGATATAAATTTTTTTTTTAGATGACCCCTTCTTGTGCATTGTACTAATCAGATATTAAGAATGTGTGTTTCGGAGGAAGAGGTGGAGAGTCCGTGCTTTGAAGTATGGAGGTCACTTTGAAAAGAGTTGAACTACTGCAAAAGTACTCAAATCAGGGTTTTATTGGCCTTCTTTATTTAAAAAAAAAAAAAGGCTCACCCGTTGCACAAAGTGCTCCCCGGCTATTGCGGGGGTAGTGGGAGGGTGGACGCATATGTACGCAGCCTTTCCCTTACATTTCTGCAAAGAGGCTGTTTCCACGCCTTCTTTATTTACGGATGCTAATAAATTTGTTTCCAAATGTGACAAGTGTAACACCCCTAAAATTAATACCTAAATTACTTACAGGATAAGTGATTATCTTATGAGTTAAATATAATTAAAATTTAATTACATATTATTCCACGTATAGGAATAGTACATGTACGTCTAAAACATGGACAAGTGTAGGTGTTGAAACAAAGATGAAAAAATGCTATATGGTGGTGTTGGAAGAAGAAGAGAAAATTATAAAATATAAGTTTCTTGCTAGAAAATCAAAGGTGATGAATTAGGTGTAAGAAGAAGATTAAGTGTGACAATTTGCAATAAATGAATGGGCTAGGTGTAAGAAGGAGAATAAGTGTGGCAATTTACAATTAATGAAGGGATTTAAGCGTAAGAAGGATAATAAATGTGGTAAATTATAATTAATGAAGAGGCTTAGTTGTAAGAAGGAGGAAAAAGGGTGGAAAATTTGTAATAATGAAGGGGGCATGTGGAAGAAAGTTAGGACATAAGGTAATAATAAATATAGAAAGATTGTTAGACAAGTGAAAGGCAAGGAAAACACTAGGTCTCCATGGAATGATTAAGTAGGATATGTGTAGAGAATTAAGGAAACAAGGTGTCCATGAAATAATCAAGTAGGACATGTGTAGAAAATTAAAGAAACAAGGTGTCCATGAAATAATTAAGTAGGACATGTGTAGAGAATTAAAGAAACAAGGTGTCTATGAAATAATTAAGTAGGACATGTGTAGAGAATTAAGGAAACAGTGTGTCTATGGAATGATTAAGTATGACATGTATAGAGAATTAAGGTTACTAGGTGGCCATAAAATGATTAAGTAGGACATGTGTAATGAATTAAGAAAACAAGGTATACATGGAATGATTAACAAGACATGTGTAGAGATTTAAGGTAAATAGGTGACTTACTAATAATTAAAAAAAATACATATGTTAATTTAAAGAATGACAAGTAGGAGGTTATAATTTTAGAGAACTAAAAGGGTAAAATAGGAAATGAAACTTTCTCCTAAATCCTATACTTTGGCCATGCACTATGAATAGGAAGATGAGGGAGTGACCAAAATGGCATAAGCAAGGTAAAATGTGTACTAAAGTGAGATAAAGTGAGAGAAAAAGTGAGAAAGTAGAGAAAAAGGGAAAAAGTAAAAAAAAGTAAGAGAAATAGTAAGAAATAAAAGAAAAAGGCAAACCATGAACAATGAAGAAGAAAGAGAAAGCTGAGAGGAAAAAAAGGAGGAGGCATAGGGGAAAAGAGAAAGAAAAACAAAAAGCTAAGGGTATTAGGCAAGTATTCATGCATTCTTTTGTTTTATTTTATCCTTGCTTTGAAAGCTACTCCCTTGTTACTCTTATATTCTTTAAGCTACTTTTATATCCTTCATGCATATGAAATGAAAATGAGGAAAAAGACTAATTTGCATTGTATATTCCTATATTTTTAAAACTGCCCATCAAGAATCCTTCGTTGTCATGTATGAATGCTTGTTGAGGTTCGACTCACTTTTCTTCATCTTGATGTGCAGATTAATTAGTACCATGAATGTGTATTGTTTTCCTTGGAGAAAGGCATGGTGTATGTAATGGGAAAAGATGGCAAGTGGACCTTGTTTGGAAAACCATAGAAGTACTTGTGTTGAAATACAATCATGTAGTATGGGGTTGATTTTGTATAAAGTTGTAATATGTTCTTAACATATCTACCTAGTAATGGTAGTAATTTTAGAAGGAAGTCAAGTATTACTAAAATTGATTTCTTTAAATAAATAACTTAGTGAAATGAAAATTAGTTTGCAAATTATGTCACTAGGAATATTAATCCACTATTCACAAGTTACATTTCTTAGGTAAATCTTGGTTAATAAATAAAGTAGCATGGACTTAAAAGTAAATTGGAGGAAAGGTATAAATAAGAAGGAGGAATACAAGATCATTAATCATGGCCATATGGGTGAAGTGAAATAAGAAGAATGTCTAAAGAAAATTATACAAGTATCACTATAGGAAGGAAATAAAGATGTAGAAAATACAAATTCAAAAGTATTACCGATTAAATTGGCTTAAGAGTTTATTAGTAGATTAAGTAAGGGATTAAGGTAGTAGGGTGTTACAATTCTGATATCAGAGCATTAGGGTGTCACATTTATTGTATCAGAGCAACAGTTTGGGCAAAGCTGGGTAAGGAGGCCAAGAGTGACTTGTCATGATTCCGTTACACACCACTTTCTCCAAAGATTTGATTGTGTATCCCTTGCTTTGATAATATGCATATTACATGGAATATTGTTTACGAATTGTTGAATATGGCAAGAAACTGCTATACGTTACATGTATTGCATATATATGTGTTTATGTCTTTCCTATATATGCTATGTGAAAGTTGTTAAAAATGTTATGAGGAAAGGAAGTATTAAATGTTACATGAAAAGGAAAGGAAAGGAAATGCTAAATGTTGCATGAATAGAGGAAAGGAAAGGAAATGCTAAATGTTGCATGCATAGTGAAAAGGAAAGGAACATAACATAGTAGGATATAAGATAAGTGTACATTAAATGACATAAGATGTTAATGTTAACTCCCTAAGGCATACCAAGATGAATAAAGCGAATACCCTGACGATTACCAAGATGAATAAAGTCAATACCCTGAGGTTTACCGAGATGGATAAATTGAATATCCTGAGGTTTACCGAGATGGATAAACCGAATACCCTAAGGTTTACCAAGATGAATAAAGCGAATACCCTGAGGTTTTCCTAGATGGATAAAGTGAATACTCTGAGGTATGCCATATGAGAGAAAACAAATAGGAGAAAGTAAACAAGAGAAAGATTGTTTAGGTAAATGCAAAATTGTTTAGATTAATACTTGAATTTTGAGGAATTTTTTTTTTAAAGGGGTGGAGTATTGTAACACCCCCAAAATTAATACCTAAATTAATTATAGGATAAGTGATTATCTTACGAGTTAAATAGGATTAAAATATGTATAAAAATACATATACGATAAATATTAGTGTAAGAATAGTATATACATATAAATACATGTATGTATATACGTATACATACATGTATATAGAAATAAAAACATGAACAAATGTAGGTGTTGGAACAAAGATGAAAAAAATACTACATGCTGGTGTTGGAAGAAAAGAAAATAATAAAACATAGGTAGAATCTTGCCAGAAAAGGAAATGTAATGAATTAGGTGTAAAAACAAGATTAAGTGTGGCAATTTGCAATAAATGAAGAGGCTAGGTGTAAGAAGGAGAATAAGTGTGGCAATTTGCAATTAATGAAGGGACTTAGGTGTAAAAAGGAGAATAAATGTGATAACTTGCAATTTATGAAGAGGCTTAGTTGTAAGAAGGAGGAAAAATGGTGGAAAAGTTGTAATAATGAAGGGGGAATGTGGAAGAAAGTTAGAACATAAGGTGGCAAGTAATAATTAATATAAAAAGATTGCTAGACAAGTGGAAGGCATGGAAAACACTAGGTGTCCATGGAATGATTAAGTAGGATGTGTAGAGAATTAAAGAAACAAGGTGTCCATGAAATAATTAAGCAGGACATGTGTAAAGAATTAAGGAAACAAGGTGTCAATGAAATGATTAAGTAGGACATGTATAGAGAATTAAGGTTACTAGGTGGCCATGAAATGATTAAGTAGGACATGTGTCATGAATTAAGGAAACAAGGTTTACATGGAATGATTAACAAGATATGTGTAGAGATTTAAGGTAACTAGGTGGCTTACTAATAATTAAAGAATCTAAACTAGAAAATTGGAGGAAGACAAGTGTTAAGAAGAAAATACAAATGTTAATTTAGTGACTGACAAGTAGGAGGTTGTAATTTTAGAGAACTAAAAGGGTAAAATAGGAAATGAAACTTTCTCCTAAATCCTAAACCTTGGCCATGCACTATACATAGGAAGAGGGGGGAGTGACCGAAATGGCATAAGCAAGGTAAAATGTGTACTAAAGTGAGAGAAAGTGAGAGAAAAAGTAAGAAAGTAGAAAAAAAAGGGAGAAAGCAAAGAAAGTAAGAGAAATAGTAAGAAATAAAAGAAAAAGGCAAACCATAAGCTAGGAATGAGAAAGAGAAAATCGAGAGGAAAAAGAAATGAGGAGGCATAGGGGAAAAGAGAAAGAAAAACAAAAAGCTAAGGGTATTAAGCAAGTATTCATGCATTCCTTTGTTTTATTTTATCCTTGCTTTGAAAGCTACTTCCTTGTTACTTTTATATTCTTCAAGCTGCTCTTATATCCTTTACGCATATGAAATGAAAATGAGGAAAAAGGCTAATTTGCATTGCATATTCCTATATTTCTAAAACTGCCATTAAAAATTATTCTTTGTCATGTATGAATGCTTGTTGAGGTTCGACTCACTTTTCTTCATCTTGATGTGTAGATTAATTAGTACCATGGATGTGTATTGTTTTCCTTGGAGAAATGCATGATCTATGTAATGGGAAAAGATGGCAAGTGGACCCTGTTTGGAAAAACATAGAAGTACTTGTGTTAAAATGCAATTATGTAGTATAGGGTTACTTTTGTATAAAGTTATAATGTGTTCTTAACATATCTACCTAGTATTGGTAATAATTTTGGAAGGAAGTCTAGTATTACTAAAATTGACTCCTTTAAATAAATAACTTAGTGAAATGAAAAGTAGTTTGCAAATTATGTCACTAGGAATATTAATCCACTATTCACAAGTTACATTTCTTAGGTAAATCTTGGTTAATAAATAAAGTAGCATGGACTTAAAGTAAATTGGAGGAAATGTATAAATAAGAAGGAGGAATACAAGATCTCTAATCATGGCCGTATGGAAAATAAGAAGAATGTCTAAAGAAAATTATACAAGTATCACTGTAGGAAGGAAATAAAGATTTAGAAAATACAAGTAACAAAAGTATTACCGATTAAATTGGCTTAAGAGTTTATTAGTAAATTAAGTAAGGGATTAAGGAAGTAGGGTGTTACAATTATGATATCAAAGCATTAGGGTGTCACAATAAGTGCCAAAGGATGGGTAATATATCCAAGAAGAATGAGATACCACTCAACAACATACTTGAAGTAAAATTGTTTAATATATGGGGGATGGACTTCGTGGGTCCATTCATTTCCTCATATACCAATCAATACGTTCTTGTTGCTGTAGATTATATCTCTAAATAGGTTGAAACCATTATTGTGCCAACTAATGACTCTAAAGTCATTACCAACTTCTCAAAAAAGAATATCTTTACATGCTTTAGTACACCCCCGAGCAATCATCAGTGATAGAGGGTCTCACTTTTGCAATAAATAAGTGGGAGCTCTGCTGGCTAAGTATAGGGTGACTCACAAAGTTACACTAGCTAATCATCCACAAACAAGTGGACAAGCTGAGATCTCAAATCAAGAGATTAAGAGGATTCTAGTGAAGACTATATGTCCATCACGGAAAGATTAGTCCAAGAGATTGGATGATGCATTATGGGTATACCTAACAGCCTACAAGACCCCTTTAGGCATATCTCCCTTTCGACTGGTTTATAATAAGGCTTGCCATCTATCAAGCTGCTGGTAAAAGGAGAATTCTCCAATTGAAAAAGATGGATAAGTTTAAGCTCAATACTTATGAGAATGCCAAACTCTACAAGGAGAAGACTAAAAGGCTACATGATCAATGGATTGTTGAGCATTGCTTTGAGCCAGGTCGACAAGTCCTACTCTATAATTCCCAGTTGAAGCTTTTGTCAAGTAAACTCAAGTCAAGATGGTCTGGACCGTTCACCATTGCCAAATTGTTTTCATACGGTGCTGTGGAGTTGATAGCCACTATTCCCTATAGAACATTTAAAGTGAATGGCTAACTGTTGAAACACTATTGGGGAGGAAAGATTGATAATGATCATACCTCTATTAAACTTGGTAAAGCTACTTAAGTAACATTAAGTCAAGCCGAGAACTTTAAACCAAGTGCTTCTTGAGAGGCAACCTAAGTTTCTAAAACCCTTTTTTCCTTTTTTCTTTTTCTTTTTAGTTAGTAATATTTTAATTTATACTTTACTCTCAGCCTTCATATCATCTTTTGGTAGGTAACAAATACTAAGCTCCTCAGTGAAAAAAACATCGACGCAGCGGCGCAACAATACCTCATGCTCAGCACCTTATGATCTGGAAAATACATGAAATTAAACAGAGAGCATATTACCGCTATGCTATGGAAAAGCCAAGTAAGTTCACAGATTGATTTAAATTAAAGTTATTAAGGTGTGGTGTGAGGGATATCATGAACCTAAACTTAATTTTAATATTTTTAAATCTAATTTATTTTTGAATTTACATTAGCTTGATTAGAGTTAAGCTACACCAAAGTGATAATTAACATAAAAAAGTAATTATTCCTCATGAGAACAATCTCTCCTTGTTACTATATGACTTGAGGACGATACATGCGCTTGCATTTGTATAATTCCTATCACATGGATGTGTGATTTTTGATAATTATGAAAATGTATGTTTGGCCCAGTTGATGTGAATTGTTGTACGCGATGAATTTTCCGAATAGCCTGCGTGCATGTTAGAGTAATATGTAACTTATTACTTGCTAACACGGGATCCATGATTAAAAAGAGGTTTGGGCCCTTGAATTAACTCACATTAGGCCTTGATTTGACTAGGGGAACCTATACTGGCTATCCCAACCATTTTGAGTCCTTTGCATTTCATAATTATATTTTTGCATTCGTACACTATATTTTTATATTTGATAAACTGGACACCAATCTATGTTGAAAATCTGTATATAAGCATCTACCGAGATTTATGTCTCATGTTTTATAATTTGGTGTCTCAAATTGATTGGGTGTGTTTGTGGGTGATAACTTTATAAAATAAAGTTATTTCACAATGCTTTTAATTCATATTTTATGCGAAATCTTATGGTTTTAAGTTAGAATATTAGTCAAATATAGTGTTTTAAGTTGCTTTAGGTTGTTTAAGAGTTTTGTAGAGTTTTTACCTTAATTAGAAGTAGTTTTACAAATTTTGGTATTTAATTTGTTTTAAGTGTTTTTGTAGTGTCCTAGTTGAGGTGAAAGAAGGAAAGGAATTCAAGACGCGCCGCAGTGCTAAAGAAGATGAAGTCATGGCACTACAAAAGGAAGAAATTAACAAATATGGTCGAGAGACCTAAGCTGCGGCGTGAAGAAGATGAAGCCACAGCGTTGCTAAAATAAGGAAAAAGAGCAAATAAGTTAAAGAGCTTCAAGTTGCAGCTCTTGATGATTAAAGTCGTGGTGGTGAGAACTTAACCTGCCTAGTAAAATCACAAAGAGAGATAAGCCACAACGCTACTCACTTGAAGCCATGTTGCCAATTTAAAAGACGACATTCGTAAACTATTCAAGGGAATGGAGCTGCAGTGCCCAATTTTGTGAAGCCACGGCTGTAACACCCTCAAAATTAATACCTAAATTAATTATAAGATATGTAATTATCTTAAAAGCTAAATAAGATTTAAAATTTAATATCAAGTTTATACGTATTATTTCATGTATAGGGAAGTAGGGTGTCACAATTATGGTATCAAAGCAACGATTTGGGCAAAGCTGGGTAAGGAGGCCTAGAGTGACTTGGCATGATTCCGTTACATGCCACTTTCTCCAAAGGTTTAATTGTGTATCCCTTGCTTTGATAATATGCATATTACATGGATTATTGTTTAAAAATTGTTGAATATGACAAGAAAGTGCTATAAGTTACATGTATTGCATATATATGTGTTTATGTGTTTCCTATATATACTATGTGAAAGTTGTTGAAAATGTTATGAGGAAAGGAAGTATTAAATGTTACATGAAAAGGAAAGGAAAGGAAATGCTAAATGTTGCACAAATAGAGGAAATGAATGGAAATGCTAAATATTGCATGCATAGTGAAAAGGAAAGGAGCATGACATAGTAGGATATGAGGTAAGTGTACATTAAATGACATAATATGTTTGTATATTGAAAGACATAATATGTTAATGTTAACCTCCTAAGGCATACTGAGATGAATAAAGCGAATACCCTGAGGATTACCCTGAGATGAATAAAGTGAATACCCTGAGGTTTACCGAGATAGATAAAGTGAATACCCTGAGGTTTACCAAGATGGATAAATTGAACATCCTGAAGTTTACTGAGATGGATAAAGCGAATACCTTGAGGTTTACCGAGATGGATAAAGTGAATACCCTGAGGTTTAGTGAGATGGATAAAACGAATACCCTGAGGTTTTCCGAGATGGATAAAGTAAATACTTTGAGATATGCCATAGAAGGGAAAACAAATAGTAGAAAGTAAACCAGAGAAAGATTGTTTAGATTAGTGCTTGAATTTTGAGGACAAAATTCTTTTAAAGGGGTGGAGTATTGTAACACTCCTAAAATTAATACCTAAATTAATTATAGGATAAGTAATTATCTTAAGAGCTAAATAGTATTAAACATTTAATATCAAGTTTATACGTATTATGTCATGTATAGGAATGTAAGGTGTCACAGCGGCAGGACAAGAAGGAGTATGAGTGGGACTAAGCAGAACCTTTAGCATCGCAACGCCAAATGCACACATGCCACAGCCCCATCACGTGTTTTTGAAGACTCCTAGTTTAATTGAACTTGGAGGAAAAGGTCTATAAATAAAAGGGAATGCTGAGACTTTGAGATATACCAGAGCTCGTGATAGAGAGTGCTAAGTAGCTAAAGAAAAGCTGAAGCAGTGACAACTTCTAGTTTCCACTCCCTTTATTATTTTCTATTTACTTGTAATGGTTATGTCTTTATTGTTATTGTTTCCAATAGTTAGTATCGAGTAGTCGTATTCTAGGAATAAAAATTGAACTCATATGTAGCCAATGTAGCTTTCGCTTTAATTCAATATATGTTTTAGTTTTGATATTTATGTTGCCTTGCTCTTAATACTTCTAATTGATTGATCACCAGCTAGATTGATTAGGAATTTTGGAATTGACTTGGAATTTTGGGATTAGTCTTAGGCAATATAACTTATGTTAAAATTGTTTATATGATTTGGATGTTCTAATTTGTTTAAGAGATAGAAATATACTCTTTCACCATAAGTAACCAGGAGATTAGTTCTTAATTAGTTTGTCTTAGAATAATTCTTATAGGAATATAGGGAATTAGACTAAAGATATATTTGCTAGACATAGGAATATGCTACTAATTGAGGTTAATATTAAGCTATTACATCAATTGAATTGAACTAAAGTTAATTAGGTATAGTGTGAGGGATTTCATGAACCTAGATTTACTTTTAATATCTTTTCATAAATTTCATTAATCTCTGAATTTATATTAGCTTGATTAGAATAAGGTTGCATCATATTGGTATGTAGTGTTCGAAAGTAAATTATTTGTCGTGGACACAATCTCTACTTATTATTGTATTACTTGAGGATAATACGTGCGCTTGCGTTTGTTAAATCTGTATCAATAGGAAATCATGATATGGATGTATGTGTATGGGAGTGCACTGTGGTGGTATGTGGTATGGTCTTTTGGATGGTATACTCATGTGGTATGGCCATTTGGACATGAGCGAGGTTATAGATGAAGAGATTCAAGTTATGAGGTGAGCTACTATGGTTATTTTTGGCATGAGTCTCTGATGAGGCAATGATTGTATGTGGTTTTGACAAGTCTTAGTTGGGAAATCTATGTTGTGCTTGGGGTATTTTGGGGTGTTAGTCTCAGATTCGATATGTTTTGATGGGAATTGGCGGATGACTTAGGCTACCATTGTATTATTTGGTCGGATTTGCGAATCCGCATATTTGTGTCACCTTTATTCCCATATCCTTAGTACTTGATGATAATTTTAACTTGTAAATGGTAAATCAGGACCTGTAGAAGTCAGATCTAGGAAGATGTCTAGTACTGTGTAAATATGAAAAAGAGTTGTATAAAAGCTATTATAAAGATATGTATAGGTTGTATTTTCTCAAATTTATGTTTTCATAAATTGGTATATGCGATTTATGACCATTAGGATTAATTATGTGTTAATTAAGTCTTATATGATTCCTACTAATTTGGAGTGTGAGTTCACTACATTAATCGTCATGTTTGATGTATTTACAATTGTGGCCATAATGTGTTCTAACATATTTGTAAGAAAATGGATTGGTGGTGTGAGTTATCTTTGTGTGTTGTTTGGATATTATTATAGTATATAAAAAAAACACAGTCGTGTTCACGAGAATGCACATGGGTATAATTAAAATGTAATATTATCTGAATAGCATACATAAGTGTCATAGTTTGGGCAGGTTAGGTCCATCCAGCCTTCTATTAGCCACATAGGATGACATGGAAGGCTCTGTTAAGCCACATTAGACATGTCAACGTTAAAAGAAATAATAATTGATGGGAAGGACATGACAAGGATTGTTTCAAAATTACAAGATCCTAATTACATCATTTTAAATATGAGAGACTAAATTGAGAATGAATGTAAACTATAAATACAAAAATATAATTAATTCAAGAATTTATATAGATAAATTTTATCTAATCTATAATTATTGTTAGACTTTAGGGATAAAATCTGCCTACATGTTATACTTTTGTGCTTTCAACATGAACAACTAATAATATAATCTCACCTTTTTACTGCTATCTACATTATATATTTTTAAGTAGTATGTTGCTTCAAGAAGAGTGATTAAAACAAAAATATATATTTGTGTTATGTAATTATTATTATTTTATATTTTGTTGTTCTAAATGTGTTAAATATTTATAAATCATGTAATAAGTTTTACAATTAAATAAGTGATTTCATAATTCTACAAATATTTGAATCTAAATTCGTAAATATTTACATTTCTAGAGAAGAAAGTAAAAACAAAAAAAAAACAACAACAACAGATTATGTGATTTAATATTTCATTTTGCTTATATTTGTGATTTTTTATTGTAAAAATGCAATGAAAATTTGAAAAATTGAGCTAACATAACATATTTTATTAGAAAATTTTAAAAAGACAATATATAAAAAGTAAATGTGTAACATGCCACACGGAGGCATAACTAGCAAGAGGAATGGATAACCAAACCTCCGTAACCTTGGCTTTACCATAACTGAACACATATGACTTAAAATGGAGAAAAAATTTACTGAATTAAATTAAATACATAGACTTATTATTGAAAACATAACATTTACTAAAAATTTCAACAGAGGTTCCCCACAATGTGAAACATGCCCAAAAATACATTGTTTATATATAACTAGACAACAATGACTACAGTATACACAAAGGAGCTCACTCCAACAGTATTAAAAGCAATAACTGTTAAACTATTACACAAAACATTATACAATAACTCAAAATCCTCTTGTGACTACAAGCTTTCAAGTATGAGATTCCGAAGAATTACATTGTTGAACACTATTGGCAAGTCACGAGCTCGATAGTAAAGTATATATTGAAATCCTGTTACTAAAAAAAATAACAACAGAAGAGTGGTGAGTCCCACGATCTCAATGAGTAAATAACGTACATTGAGGGTACCAGTATCACTCAGCATAACAATACATATTGTTAGTTAATTACATGTAATTATATTCATGTCTTAATTCAATAGTACACATACGTACTTGTAATCATCATAAAATCACAATTTGCATGATTCACAAGATAGACAAATCACTTGAAATATTCCAAATTCACCATTCAAACAAAGCAATCAGATTACTCAAAGCATATAAAGGGCTAACCGAGTAACTCAGCCTCGTACAACATATATCTCCCCCCACTAGGCATTTACGCTCCCGTACAACAAGTTATTCTCCGTGCATAATCCATCCCACTAGAGCTGAGCACTCAATTCTTTTAAAACACTTATCAAAATCAGAATATCTCAGATCAGAGTATCAAATCAAAACATCCTAGGTGCACCTAGATTTCAATTTCAGAAATAAAAGTCATTTCGGAAAAAAAAAATTCACTTTGTTTGCCCTTATCAACCACAAATAATTTCAAACAGCAAACATAATTCAAATACTTAAATTCATATAATTATCTAGCAACCAAAATACACGTAATTCACTCACCTTTTACCCATATTGCTCGTCACTCCCTCTTGTGTTCACAAGAATTGTTGACTCAACAACATTTTTTCGAAGCTGCAATTAAATTTTCCAAGTGTTACTTAGTTTGTCTATTTCATAGGTTATAACTTTTTTAATTATAAAAATCTATAGATACTAAATTTCAAGTATTTATTTAAAGTTTACCTCTTTTGGTATTTTCACAACCCCTATTGGATATATGTTTGTTTTCAACTTACATACTTAACCCAATTCAATAAAACCAAGTTTCAACATTATCTATAGAAAGTTAACTATCTTTTTTTATTTAGGAACTTCTCCTAAAATCAGTCTTGAACTCACTTAATTCTTCACATGAACATAAACAGAGTATTCGCACAATTCCTAGTTCTCAACATCGGATTTTAAAACTTATAGAATTCTCATACTTACAAATTAAATTATGAAACTTTCCAATCTAGTTTATTAAGATGTTAGGAACAATTCATCTTCAGTACTTTACTCCTAATTTATCCTTTAACATCAATTAGTTCAAAACATATACAATCAGATCCTGAAAATCACAACCATGACTTCCAACACTTCCAAGAAAAATTCTAATTTAGAAGTCCTAAGCTATTTAAAACCATAACCCATGACAAAGTCTTCCGGACTAACTGAAGCTCGCTTAAAATCCTGCACGGACCTAGCTACAGTTCAATAGCTTTAACGATAAATATACTTAGAATCAGGTTATGAAAATTTTCAAATATTATCTCAAGATCTTAAGCTACATTTTCTCTTTAGAACTCTTACTTTAATTCAGTCCCGAAAACACTCGAAATACTGAATTTCTCTAACTCATATATCTGCCCTGCATCCCTTCAAAAACTATTTAACTCTCACTTTCAACACTTCACCCCCACAAACTAAATATCCTTTGTTCATGCTCACTACCCACTTTCATCAAATCCTCAACTCACCACATTAGCCGACCATTTTTTGCTCTTGTTTATAAACTTTTATTCAAATTTCAATAACAACTAACTACCAAGAATTAAATCTATCAAGTTTTACTCATATAATTATAACTAGTTTCTTATAGGCATTATATCAAACATCTTGAATGCATGAATTAGTTTCTAGCTTAAAAAAATACATAATGCATAATTAATCTTGTTGCATCTATAAATATAAATATTTGTACAATTGTTGTATACCTTAATAAAAATTACCCAAATAAATTTTAAGCTCCAGGTTAACCAATTATACAATGAAAATTAATTCTTACATTATTTTTATATTTGTACAAGTTTTCAATTACATAAATTTTACTTTGTATAAAATTTAGTCACTTAATCATGAAAATTTTCGTACGAATATTCTTGTATACATGTTAAAGTATCAGGTTCTAACAAAATGCAACTCATTTGAAAGGATAAAATGTAAAAGGACTTAATTTTTATATAAAAAAATATGACTAAATATTTTAATTTTTAGTTTTTACGAATAACCTTACACTCAAAGATTATAATTTTGGGGTTCATTCTTACTATTATTTTTCTGTGGGCTTGAACCACTGATATTGTAGAAACTCCTTAAATGTTGAGAAGGGTTTTTATTATTTGAACCACACATTATGTGTTAAATTTTCTGATAATTTGGAAATAAAATTGATATCACGTTATTTTAAAAAAAAAAATTATTAAAACATTAATTTTTCATCTTATTCAAGAAGGAAAGTGTAAATTTTAATTTTTTTTTTTTGAACCTGATGTGGTTTCAATAAATCTAAAAAATTGGTGTTCTCTAAAAGAAAAAAAAATAAAAAAAATAAAAAATAAAATAAAAAATAAAAAATCTGAAGATGGGTGTGTCGCTAAGGAGCTAGTTTACTTAAAAAGGAAAATGAGAAAAATGATAAAGTGAAAAATGGTTCCTTTGTTGGTTCACCTCAGTGCAATTTCAAACCCACAAGTTTACCTTTCCAATAAATTGGGCCACCGGCACCAATACATCACTCTGACTAGTCCCTTCTCGGTACGTGCTGTTGCCGGCGAGTCAACCATGGCCGCTAACTCAATCCGAGTAGCTGCTGCTCAGATGACTTCCATCAACGACCTCGCCTCAAATTTAGCCACCTGCTCTCGCCTCGTCAAAGTAACTGTTTCTTTTTCTCAAGTTTTCTCTTCACTTATATTTGCTAATCTTCAATTTATTCTCTAATACCATCGTAAATTTCGTTTGAATATGCAACTCCCACTTTATGTTGTGAGAATCTAATATTGAAAAATGTTTCCTATCTATTACTTTGTGTTCCTGGGTAGTCTTTTGATTATCAATTCAAACTTGGGTTTTGACGAAGTTCGAATAAAGATGTTATTTATTAATTTATTATTTATTTTTCTGGAAACTTTGTAACAAACTAATTGGGCAGATATTGGTGACACTGTAAATGAAGAGAAACACATACTCACGTACACACAAACAGAGGGAGACCATAAAGTGGCTTTCTCTAATTTATGTACAGGTCAACCTATAGAGAATGTTTATTATGTTGGTCTTTTTTTATGCAAAGGAAGCAACATCAGCTGGAGCAAAATTGCTCTGTTTTCCTGAAGCGTTCTCTTTTGTGGGTGCCGAGGATGGAGACAGTGTTAAGATTGCAGAACCTTTGGACGGACCAATTATGAGACAGTACTGCTCTTTAGCAAGGTGGTTAAGCAAAGGTTCCTTTATCGTCTACTTGGTTTTGCGTTTTGTTCATTAATGCTAATGATGGCTTCCTTGATCCTGTAACTGAATATTGAGTTGATGATGCATTTTAGAGAGTCCAGCATTTGGCTGTCACTTGGAGGCTTCCAAGAAAGAGGGTCTGATGAAGAACACTTATGCAACACTCATGTCATTATAGATGATGCTGGTAAAATCAGAAGCACTTACCAGAAGATACACCTGTGAGTTAATATCAATATTTTATCATTGTGGATATTGTCTTAAATTTGGTGAAGTGTAGTATTTTCTTTTCAAGTATATCTCTAGCATGTAATCAGATTATGAAGATAGATTTCAGAATCAATAGGAAACTACTTTCTTCTTCCTGTTCTTCCTGTCAACCCAGCAATGACTTTTTTCTCTTACCTAGGATGCATAGTGCCCCATCCTCTCTGTCTCACTTTAACTCCCATCAATTTCTGGGAATGGAAATATCCTTTCAAGTAAAAAGAACTGTGTAATTTTTGCTGAATAATAAACTAAGCATTTCTTGAAGTTCAAAAATGGGGCAAATTTAGTCCCCTAAATGGATGTCTGTGACCAGTTGAATCATAATTTATATGGGGATTGATTTTTGTGTGTGATAGGCATATGATTTCAAACACTGCCCAAAATACCCTTTTCCAAAGCTTCATGTATATCTCATAGGAGCACAATTGAGATACTACTCGACCTAAAACCAGTAAAGGAGTATTTCTCATGGACTATGTGGTCTATCGTTAAAGTTTCCATTTATCTGAGATCCAGTTTTGTACTTTCCATCCATTGAGGCCCAAGAGCCACAAGGACCTTAAAGCTATATGATTGGATTTGTCATTGAATATAGAATTAGATGTTTGCATCTGTTTCTATGAGCACGTGCATGTGCACGTGCATGTTCTTTGCTATATAGAGCACCATCAACTCATGTGCTCTTCTTGGGTGCAATCCTTATCACCCAAAAATTCTTAATTTTGAGATGCCAATTATGTGCGAGCATCTGTTTACTTAATGCCTTAAATCTTTAGTCTATTAACTTGATTTTGCTATCTATTTATTTATTCAAAGGTTTGATGTGGATGTCCCTGGTGGAAGGGTATACAAAGAAAGTAGGTTTACAGAAGCAGGTAAATGGTTACCATTGTAGATAACATTCAAGCTAGATGAGTTCTTGTCTTGTCACTCCTTGTTAGAAGTTATGTCAACAAGGGATTTTGGAAGTACTTATAAATTTTTTTTCTTTTCTTTTTGACAAAAGTACCTTCCAATTTGCTTGCTTGGGAACATATGACAAGGAAGTCAAGTGTTAGTCTTATATCATTAACATAACATATAAGGTTGGTTGTCTTTTTGGTTATGTGGCTTAGCTTTTGCTTATAGTGTTTCTTTTCTTGAGAAGAGAGGGTGGTTGGGTTTTCTGCAGCAATGTAAGCATATTAGATAAGCATGAATTTTGGTTTTTATTTTTATTATTTTTTATTTTTTATTTTTATTTTTTATTTTTTATTATTTATTATTTATTATTTATTATTTATTATTTTTTATTTTTTATTTTTATATGTGAATAATATATCTTGGTAATGCTTGTAGGGAAGGATATTGTTGCGATAGACAGTCCCTTTGGGCGTTTGGGTCTGACTGTTTGCTATGAT
The DNA here is from genome assembly GCA_029379385.1 of Quillaja saponaria. Lineage (NCBI taxonomy): Eukaryota > Viridiplantae > Streptophyta > Magnoliopsida > Fabales > Quillajaceae > Quillaja > Quillaja saponaria. The sequence continues at coordinate 20,292,772 of CM055607.1, read as the reverse complement.
TTGAGATTCCCAGAGCTTTATCAGCAGCTACGTTTCCAACATGGAGCTCAGGTACAACGTGAATTTTCTGTTTTACACTAAAACATATTGATTACCATGTCTAACTTCCATTTTGGAAATGTCCAGATTCTACTAGTGCCTTCATCTTTCACTAAAGTAACTGGTGAAGCACATTGGGAGATTCTTCTTCGTGCTCGTGCAATTGAGACTCAATGCTATGTATGAAACTTCTTTTATAATCCAATAAGAATGTCTTTTTTTCCCTTTGAATAAAGTTTAGTAGGTCATGTGACACTCATTCAGAAGCCTATCTTTTTGGGTATATCCATATTTTTCTTGTGAAATAGAAAAAAATAATGGAAAATCTATAAAAAGGATTGTTAGTGATAATGATCTAAGAACTGACATTCGTTTGTTTTTATGAAGTCTTGTCATAAGAGAAATTTACATAAATCCCCCTTTCAGTCCTAAGAAAATAACATAGCTTCCCTAAATGCTTAATCTCAAACATTATAGCTAGATAACATTTCTACTTTGACATCTTTTTAGGATTATTTATAGTCACCACTATATCGTCAACATTTACAATGACTATAGTGATCTTACCATTATATTGTTTGATGAACATTATGTAATTTGCATTACTTTGACGTTATGTCTTTCATAGCCTCATTGAATCTACTAGCATTTTCCTTTTGAGAGTCAAATCCAGGAAGAATCTCCTTATACACCTCTTCCAAATCTCCATGCATAAATGCATTTTTTTACATCTAGTTGTTGTACATCTCATCCAACTATGCAACACATGATGGAATCACTATAATGTAATTCATCTTGGCTACGGGAGCAAATGATTCTTGATATTCCACCCCATAGGTTTGAGTAAATCTTTTTGCAACAAGTCTTGACTTGAATCTTTCAATTGTTGCATCAATCTCGTGTTTGGTAGTTAAAGCTCATTTGTACTATTTTCTTCATAGCTAGAAGAGTGGCAAGCTCGAAGTTCCACTTTGTCGTAGCTTTCATCTCCCATTGTGGCTTTCTTCAACTTAGGTTTAGATAAAAGACTTCTTTCCATTCCTGCGAAATAGACATAAAAGACAGGCAAAAAAAAGAAAAAAAAAAAGATTTATAGGATGGAAACAAAGATTTATAGTAAAGAAAGTTTGAAATAGGATGTTGAGTGCAATTTTGAACTCCTTTCCTAATAGCAATGGGAATGTAAAACTCTAGAGAAAGAGAATAACCCTAAAGTATTGTGGGTAATTGAGTGAGTATACCTCACACAATGGGAATTTATTTATGTAAGAATATACACAGTATAGTGTGTAGTACATGTAAGTTAACTATAATGAAGGCTAGGCTATTTACTATTTTTGCACTCTCCTTCAAGCTAGAGTATATATGTTACTTGTTACAAAAAGAACAAAGTAGGTTACCCCTAAAGACTTTAGAAAACAAGTATGCCAACTGATTTTTGGACTTCACATATGTAGTTTTGATTGTGTTGTCAAGGAGCTCTTCTCAAACAAAGTGACAGTCAACTTTTATATTGTTCATGAAATACCATATTAAAAGCAATATGCAATGCAACCTGGTTATTACACACTAACTCCATAGGCTATGAGCGCCTAAACCAAAGTTCTTCTAATAGGTTCTTCAATCAAACCAACTCAGTGGTAGAATGAGTCACGACTTTACATTCGCATTCAGATCTTGCAACAACAACTTGTTTCTTACTTTCTCACAAAATAAGGTTTCCTCCCAAATAGATACAATATCTTATAGTGTGCCTTTTGTTAAATGGACAACTAGCCTAATTTGCATTACTATAACCCTGAACTGAAGTGGAGTCATATCTCCGAACCAAAGTGTGACTATGACCATGTCCACAAACCAAAGTATGATCATAGTTCTTATATATTAACCCCTTATCTGGTGTAGTTTTGAGATATCTTAGAATACAAATAACTACGTTCCAATGAGGAGTTCTGGGTAGAGCAAGAAACTAGCTAACTACACTAGTTGCAAATGAGATATCAAGTTAGGTTATTGTAAGATAATTCACCTTTTCCACAAGATGTCTTTATTGCTCGGGATTTGTTAATAGCTCCCTTATTTGGTACAAGTTTAGTGTTAGGATCTATAGGGGTATCAATAGGCTTTGAGTCTAGCATACTTATATCACTCAACAAATCGAGGCAATATTTTCTCTGAGAATGGAAGATACCCAACAGTGATCTAGCAACCGCAATCCCAAAGAAATATTTTAGTTGTCTTAAGTATTTAGTGTGAAACTTGGACTGTAAGGACAATTTCAACTGTTGAATTCTTTGACTATCTCACCTATGATCACAATATCATCAACTAGCATAATTAATAGAATTCTGCCATTAGATGTTTGTCTGTAAAAAACAAAATGATCGATCGTACATCACTGAAGGCCAAAACTGAGCATCACTTCACTAAATTGGCCAAATCAAGCACTGAGAGATTTCTTCAAACCATATAAACATTTCTTCAAGCAAGAAAATAAAGGCAGACTCCCCCTGAGCAACAAACGTTGAAGGTTGCTCCATAAAGATTTCTTCATCATGGTTACCATGTAAGAATATATTTTAGATATCCAATTGACGGAGTGGTCAATCAAAGATGGCAACAAGAGAGATGAAAACTTTGATAGATAGATATAATCTTAGCAACTAGAGAAAAAGTTTCAGAATAAAGCACACTGTAAACTTGACAGTAACATTTTGCCACTAATTGAGCTTGCAATCAATCAACAGAGCCATCAAGATGACCTTTCATAGTGTATATCCAATGACAACCAATATTAGATTTGTCGGGAGGCAGTGAGACTAGTTCCCAAGTGTAAAGCCTCAATTTCATCAACCAAGGCCTATCGTCGCCCTAAATGAGAAACTGCATCATTGGTTATTTTTGGAACATAGACAAAAGACAAAAAGGATACAAAGGTATAATAGGGTGAAGATAAATGATGATAGCTCAGGAAAGAGTAAGTAGGATAAGGATTACGAGTTGAACTAATATATTTTCTAACAGTAATGGGTGGGCTATCAACAGGAGCGAGGTACGAGGCTTGTGATGGTGTGTAAAAAAATAAAAATAAAAAGAATGAGAGGCACTGCCAGTGAGAAAGGCACAGAAGGTAAAATTGGAGACTAGAGTTTTCTCTCCCCAAACTTTATTGCCATGTAAAATTCTAGAGAGAAAGAGAGAAATCCTAGAGTATTGTGCGTAATTGAGTGAGCATGCCTCACACAATGAGAATTTATTTATACTGTAAGAATATAGTATAGTATGTAGTACACGTAAGTCAACTATAGTAGAACTATAATCAAGGCTTGGCTATTTACTATTCCAACAGGGAAGATCAAGATTAATAACGAAAGGACGAGTAGAATTGGTAGACGAGCTAGGAGACTTAACACGAGGAGTGAGAGGCTAGACCAAAACTAAATCTAGGGTTGACTCTTTATTAGGAAGAGTTTATTGGTTGACTTTGTCCACTTTTCTCCTACTATATATATATTTTTGTAAATCATCCTTAGGAAGTCTTATTGGAGTCTCATTGATGCAGGACCAACTGATAATTAATCAAAAGGTAACTATTTTTAATTCATCAAAAGCTTTTTTTTACAATGTAATACCAAAGTTAATTATATAGACTCCCTGTAAAACTCTAATGGCATAAAAGGTAAATACTTAGAATCTTAATGAAAAAAAAAAACCTAATAACATAAAAATAAATCCAGAGTCCTAATAAAAAAAAATGTAATAACTTCTAATAATACTAAAATATTGCTAATTTATCCCTAATTCTAATATTACAAAATTCAAATACAATTAATTATACATCATAAATCCTATTATTTTGTTCTCCATCACTTGTAACTCCCACTTCGCGCTTCATTCATATCCTTTGCTTTTTGCCCCTAATTTATACTATCCTTCTCTCTTTTGACTGAATCATTTCTTGCTTTCTCCTTTGATGTCTCCCCTTGCATCCTGCAACTTAGACACCTTATGCATGGAGGTCAAAGAAGACAAAGGAACTAAGGACGTTATGTAACACCCTTACCTATGTCCTGGATATTCTAACTTACAATGCTGCAACTTCACTTAGTTTTAGCTTGACATTACTTAGTATAGTAGTATAGTGAAAATTTTCTTCATACAGAGGTTACTTACCTACAAAGTTAGAGTATTTTCCTATTTAGACCTTTGTGTAATTTCTAGTGTATTAGTAGCCTCTTAGTTGTAATGAAAACTAAGTAACTTATCAAGTTTGGTGGTGGGGTAACACTTTGTCAAACTTGACATGGTGATTACTTAGTCTACGATTTATATACACTTTGTATTGATTAATATTGTTCACATTTGTTCTCGTTACTTTTATTGACATCATTACTCTGTACATGGTCTTTAAGTCCTTGTATTGACATTAGTGTTTGAAAAACCTTTGTCTAAGATTAGATTATCTTTTGTTTACACTATTAAAATCTGCCTTTCAAGTGATGTTTTACTGCTTTTAAATTAAGAGAATCCAGTAAATAGTACTTCATTGGTACTATAATAAAATTGACCAGAAATTGGTAATTTGGACATAACTTGTTTTGCAAGAGACAACTATCTCTTTTCTAATTTCATTAGTATTTTTACATTAACTGTTTACAGGGTTTATATACAACAATGCGTTCAGACTAGCTATGTACTGAAAATGCCACAATACACACCTAATTTCATTAGTCTTGGCTCATTACAATATAAACAAAGCCAGACTATACTATTTACAAACAAAAGATCATAAGTAGCTCAAATAAGTCCTAGCTACTCTTCCATCTCTTCTAGTTGCAGTCCATCCTCATAACACTTCCCATACACATTCCAGTACTCATACACATGCATTTGACCATCATGGTAGACAACATAGCATGCATAGAAAGCTTGAAATGACAAAAACATTAAGGCCATTCTTCAAGTCACTCCCACTGTTTGCCTGAATACCATCAATCTGAAACCACCAAATTAACAATATAAGACAGAAATCCTAGTATCTGATGCAACCTTATTTTGAAAACAGAGTTGGTGATCAGTTTGAATAACACACAAGAAATGCAAATCAAACAGCTTTATGCATGCATACTGCGAAGAACTTGTGAACACTTTGACAACACTAGGATTTCCCAAGCCATATTTCAAGCCTTGCTTCCAGGGACAATCCCCTCATATCTGGGTCCAGACACTAGGAAATTAGCACTTCTAGGGCCATGGCACTTCTGGGGCCAAACAAGTCACACAAGTCACTTACTTAATTTGTTTGTATACAACGCATTCACCTAGCTATGTACTGAAAATGTCACAAAACACACCTAATTACTTAAGTCTTGGCTCATTACAATATAGACGAAGCCAGACTATACTATTTACAAACAAAAGATCAGAAGTAGCTCAAATAAATCCTAGTTACTCTTCCATCCCTTCCCGGTGCAGTCCATCCTCGTTACACTCCTAGACACATTCCAGTACTCATACACATGCATTTGACCATCATGGTAGACAACATAGCATGCATAGAAAGTTTGACAAAAACACTAAAGCCATTATTCAAGTCACTCCCATTGTCTGCCTGAATACCAATCAATCTGAAAACACCAAATTAACAGTATAATGAGATAGAAATCCCAATAAATGATCCTGCCTTTATTTGAAAATAGAGTTAGTGATCAGTTTGAATAAAAAAACAGGAAATGCAAATCAAACAGCTTTATGCATGCACACTGCAAAGAACTTGTGAACGGTTTGACAACACTAGGGTTTCCCAAGTCATATTTTTGGTGTTGCTGTGAGTTAACTCCAGGGACAATCCCTGTAATATTTGGGTCCAGACACTAGAAAATTGGCAATTCTAAGGCGATGGCACTTCTGGGGCCAAACAACAAGTCACAGAGTTCACTTACAGTAAACAAAACATGCATTTTCATCAATTCCAGCTTGTACCCAGTTTGAGGTATCAACACAGAAACATATGCATTTTTGTAGGCAGAGTCTTGATAGAGTTAAAATAGATAGTTTAGCACAACACACACAAAATGGAAGGTTTATAGGAAGCATGCATTCATTACCTTTCTCCTAAGAACCAGCTATAAATCTTTCTACCAAACTTTCACCCTTGCTTCCAGATTCCTTTCCCTCTTACTCTATTCTGCCCCTTTCTTAGCTCTTTCCGTCCTTTCTTCAACTCCAGAACACTCACTGCCCATAATTAGATTCAAGTCCAAACACTTGAATCCCCTTTATCTACTGAATTCAATTCTGTGCTTCACTTTGCAATTAAGGCATATTATGCCTTGCATGCAAAGCTTTCTCTCTCTATATTCACTCTCTCTTTCTCACTCTAATTGCAGGCGACATTATGCAGAAATGAGGAAGATAAAGCAAAGTGCTTCATGTATATATTTGGTGTTATTTTACCTATTTTGACCCTCCACTAATTTGGTGTATTAGTGTTGCATTTAGGGTGTTTTAGTATATGTATAAGTGTTGTCCCCACTAATGCTATTCCTTCTCCTGGATAGCATAATTAATCCAACCAAACACCCAAATCCTCCACTAAGTGTAGTTTGTTACTCTTTCATTTTAGTACCCAATTATGATTTATCATCTAAGTCCCTTCTACCCTTGCATGTTTAGTTTTCCTTTCCTATTGTTGATTTTGTCTAACAGTTTATGCCTTTGTCTGCCTACTTCTAGCCAGTTTACCTATTTAGTGTATATCCCTGCCTTCATTCTTGCCCTAAAGCTTGGTTTCTACTCAAGTAACCTCCTATGCAGCACTGCCTATGTTTAAGTGTCTAATAGGTGTCAAGTGTGTGACATGGTGTAGAAGCACCCAACCATGTCAGATCGGCCCAAAATTGTACCTGTTAAGATCGAAGTGGTATTGCACTGCAGAACGTCTAAATTGTTGGGATTGTTCGATCCCATCGATCCTGAAATTGTTGAGTTTCCCTTTGGATTTGATCAAATTTCATGCGGTTGGGTCTGAAACAAGTGAAATCTAGCTCTCAACAAACATAAATCATGCTTTTTCACAAATTTGAGGACTGAATTTCAGATTGCAGTGCCTTCTTATTTCTGATTGCAGGTGCCCCACCTTCTTTCTTTCTTTCTCACACTACTACATCTCTCTTGCTCTGTCTCTCGCTCCTGCAGTCCCTCTTACTCTGTTGCTGTCTTTCTTCTAGCTCTCTCACCCCTTCGATCTGAATTCTGAAGCACTTTCTCTTCTTGCTAGGTTGTTTCTCCCTGTCATGAACTAACGATAGCTTCCTTATGTTGTTTTTATTTATTTATTTTGGGCGCAAAGTACAGACTCCTTAGTTTAACTTGAACGTCCTGCTAAGGAATAAAAAATGTACAGTTTAATAAAATATTTTATTTCCTTTTTCTTTTCAACATTGACTTAATGCAATAATTTTTTTTTATTACTACTTTTTTTTGCTATATTATAATTTGTATTATTATAATAATACCTATCATATAAATAAAATGTGATAACTAATTTTTTTATAATACTTTGTTTTTTGTTGAAAATTATTCATAAAGTCATAATCATTAAACTATGAATGGTAATTAGGCTTATTGTTAATAAGTTTTTTTAGTTATAATGTGATATTTGTCATTTTTTTTCTTTAATATATATCATTATTACTTATTACAAGTATATTTATATTTTTAAGAGGCATTTTGTAAAATTTGTAAGATTTCAATCTTATGATCCCATCTTGCGATTTCGAATTTGTAGACCCTCTGCAATCCAAGGTAAGATCTTGATCTTGAAAACCTTCCCTAAAAAGACTTTCATTGTAAGTGGATGATAACATCTATTAACCCTTCTAAGTCATAGAATACCCTATAAGCACACACTTCAATGCTTTAGACTCTAGCTTTCTAAGTTCTTGCTATGATCACGTAGAAATTAAACACACCCATATACCTTTGGAGGAACAACATAAGAAGTGTTACCATGAAGAAGCTCTATTGAAGTTTATAACTAAGGGCAATTGAGACTCAATGCTATGAATGAAACTTCTTTTTACATCCAATAGGGATGTTTATGGTTTTCCCTTGAACGAAGCATTAGGTCATGTGACACTCATTCAGAAGCCCATATTGTTGGGATTATCCTCTCAATTTTTCTTGTGAAGGGTGCATTATCATAGTCATTGTTTATTATACTTCAAATCCTATCAAAAAAATCATTTTTTGTTTGTGATGCTTGACACGTGTTGCAGTTCTTCGTCATTTTTACCTGATAGTTTAATTTTCTACAATTATTTTTTCTCTCCACTTCTTCCTCAACAGAATTTCAGTATATTACAATTTTTGTTTGCCCTTTGCCTCTTAGTTTTAACTGCATAATATTTTTAATGCTTTTCCTCAAGTTTTCCATTTGAAATACTTAACGGTAGTATTTATATAATCAACAATTCAAAATAAAACCCTGTGGTGCTGATAGGTTTTGCACTTGTATTGGGTATTTCTATCTTTTCCTTAAGAAGTTTAACATATCATGAATTTTTGTTGCATGTATGTCATTCACATACATAGCTTATCAGATTGTTTTTCAACTCTTCTTTGGAAGAGTTATATCATGTTATAGATTTTTGGCTTGCCTCTTGATGTTGCTTAAAATAGTTTTAGTGTTTTCCACAGTTTATATTTAACTACATTACTTTTTTAAGAACTAACAGATTTTTTCGAAATAAATATCTTGTGCACCTCAGGTTTTTGTGCAATTTGATATTATAGAGTATTTTAACAAGTCCATTATGCATAGCGATGACCACAATGTTTATCTGGTTGTTTTGGTCCGCCTAGTTATTTTTTAATGCTATAGCTATTGTAGGATTGTGTTTGGAGCTCAACTGGTGGCCTTTCATTTTGGCCTTTTATGACAGAGACTGCCTATATTCTATTAAGCAATGGTTTAAGTTCAGGGAAATGTTCTTTGTAAATATTCAATGTTTGCAGTGGTGGTGTGTTTGTAGTAGTTTCATTTTTACATCCTTTTTCCAACTATGGAGTAAATCTTTTTACAATTAATTTTTTAAATCTCTACTTTATTTTTGTTCTGTTTGAAAAAGGTTTATTGTTGACCTGTTAAGTCAAAAATATTTTTGTACTAGGATAAAAGAGTAGTTCTTTCCTGTACATAATACAGACACGCTCACACAAAAGATAATCTCAATTGTCAATTATGTCTGTTGTAATTGTGTTTTCGTGAAATGTGAATAGCATAGGCAATTAAGACTGGCAACTGGGCTATCATGGGGAAAATTTGCATAGAATATATTTTGAACTATTTTCTCCATTGCTAAATTAAGGGAATCATAAGATGAACACATTATTGCTTTATCAGGTAATTGCTGCTGCACAAGCTGGGAAACATAATGATAAAAGAGAAAGCTATGGTGACACATTGATAATCGACCCATGGGGAACAATTATTGGGAGATTACCTGGTTAAGACTTGTTTCCCTTGTTTTTCTTTGGTTTCATATTGATTTCTTCACTGAACGTATGACAATGGAAGTAGGCTAATGTATTATTCTGTTGAGACTCCTCCTATTTATGACTGTATAAATCATTATTGCGAAATCATGATTGTGACTCAAAATGTTTGAGCTACAGTTTTGGAAGATGGTTACTTTTGCTTTTATTGATTACTGTGCATGTTCTGTGAGCTATTTGTGTATCAGCAGGTACGTTTAACATGTTTACTTGGTAGTGTGAAATATGCTTCTAATAATCAGTCTATCAAATTGTAAGCTTCTCTGTAATCAAGGGGAAAGTGTCTTAAGTGAATAAGTGTGTTTATAAATCTTAAGTTTCTTTCTGTTTAGATCTTGTATACTGGAGTTTTTATTGCCTTGTTGGTGATTCAATTGTGTGGCAGTTATACTTTAATTTACAACTTGTTCTTGGGCTAATTTTCTCATGTACATAAATCAAAATTTTGCGATTGCGTGTGAATTTAATTGAAAGACAAAGCAACTTTATCGTTTGCTATCATTTGTCATTAATATTTCACAATTGCAATCTTAATATTCAAATTTGTTTCTGCTTTTCTATTTCAGATCGATTGTCTACAGGGATTGCTATAGCTGATATTGATTTCTCATTGATTAATTCAGTTAGAGAAAAGATGCCGATTGCTAAGGTAATGTAGGAATTTGCATGGAATTATCACAACCTGGCTCATTCTTTTCTATGATGTTCTGGTAATTGGTTCAACTATGCCACTAGAGCTATATGCTCTAATGTCCTGATTGTTTCTTAGATTGACAATAGCCTTTTGTCAGAAGTGAAGTAAGAGTCTTGGTAGTTAGAAATGTCATTAAAATGACCATGAGAAAGTTTGCTTCACAAATCCTGTACTTGAAAGCTAGTGTAAGCTTGAGATGAAGGTCTACAGCCTACTTGAAGCAAGTTATGATTCATTTTAAATAAGAGTCACTTGGTTTTCCATGTGGCCTGATTTTAATGGCCTCCCCATTCTTATGAATGATGTGAACGTGTATCTCTTGTCCTTGAAGCCAGCTGTGATTTCTTAGCCATTCAATTCTTTTAGCTGGGTGCAAGTGTTAAGATATTTGGATTAGTCTTGGCCAATGTTCCTTGATCCGCATTTATTTATAATCAATATACGTCTCACTCTGGATATATGCATGCTTAGAAGTAATTAGTAGCGGTACTAGACAATTTTCAATACCTTTTGGCATCGCCAGGGCCAAGGCTTAGGTTTGGCCCCTACGGTTTGGAAATGTTCAAGCTATGAACTCCCTGTTCTATTTTTTATGTTTGGAACACCCATATATATCATTGTAGCAGGATTTTCGCGTATACTACTTATTGCTAATGCATGTGCTTATCACCATGGAAGGTTTGGGTGGTCTGCTGTTGGAATGCGTAATTCATATGAATTCATAAATGCTTTGAATCATCAATCATGCTCTGAAGTATGAGTGTTTTTTTATTTATTTATTTATAATATGTATGAAAGTAATTTAATGATCAATTTTTTTTGATTTTCTTTAATATTCTTATGAATTTTTATTTTTTCCATAGATATCCTTCAATTATTATTTCATGGTATTAAAATATTGTATCCAAAATAGACTATTAGTTTTTTTAATGAATTATTCTCCCTTTTAATACTAGTAGGATTATAACTTTTTTACTATTAATTTTTCTTCTAATTATTCTCAATTTTATGAATTAAATTTTTTTTAAAAAAATTAGAGAATATAGTCGTTTATTTTATTGTAACATTATTATCTTGATTCTTGTTTCATCTTAAGTAATATTTTTTTTTTATAAATTTATATTATTAATTCAATTTTAAATTATATTAACTTATTTTTTAAATTATATTGAAAAATAGTAACATTTAATTATTTTTTTATAGTATTAAAATAGTGTTTCAAATAGATCACTATTTTTTTTCTAACTCATATAATAATAATTTTCTTAATTCTTCTTCTATCTTAAGACTTAAAAAAATTATAAATTTAACTTTTAATTATATTTACTTATTTCTTTTATTACATTAACATAGAGCAATCTTTAGTTATTACTTTACAGTATGAAAATATTGTGTTTCAAATAGATTATTAATATTTTTTTTTCTAACTCTTCCCATTTTAATACAAATATAATTATATATTTTTTTCTATTAATTTATTTTCCTAATAATTTTCATGAATTAAAGTTAAAAATAAAATTATGAATTAAAAAATATTAAGAATATAGTTTTTATTTAAATTTAAATTTTATTTATTTATTTGTTTAATTGCATTAACATTGAGTAATATTATTTTATTAATTATAATTTTTTATATATAAGTCAATTTTTATTGGAAATGTATACATCATAGATACGTGCGTGTGACACACATGTTAATATTGAAATTAAATCTAAAGTGTTATTTTGAAGCCAATACTGAACCAAGTTCACTTTTTAATTTTACTAATATATTTCTTATTTCAGCAACGGAAGTCCAATGACTTATGGCGACCTGCCTCTCTATAATTTGGTTCAAGTCCTGTTGCCTTTAGGCAGATGCAAGTTGTATACGTCAGTACTGTGGCTTAAAAATGTGACGAATTCCGCAACACAACATTGCATCCTTCATCCTATGGATGTTTCAAACTTATGATTTGGTTCATCAAATTCTATTTCTTTCCTAAATGCTACTTTATACAACTATATTTCTTTTTTTGAAGTTGATGGTGTTGTACTAAAGTAGTTAACTGCATCAAATCATACACGTTTAATTTGTGTTCTTGTAGTGCATCATCATTGGTGCTTGTCTGAAGTTTGATTTGATCGGCGAAGCAGAGTAAAGAAAATTTGTTGTGCTATGGGTTGAGGCTTCAAGAGTTGGCACTTGATGCCATGAAAAAGTTGGTGAGCTTTCCTCTTCATGTTCTCTTCTCCATGGTCCTCAAATATTTTATTTTACCAAAAAATAATCTACTGCTAGGCCACAAAATAAATGAATGAGAGGACCAACAACGGAGAAAGAAGACATGGGGAGGAAAGAGGAAAAGAAAAATAATTATTGGTTTTAATTTTATGTTAAAATGGGTAGATTTTGTCCGAAATCATTTTTGTCCAAACTTTAGGTAGGTGGTTTCAGACAAATTGAATCATGCGCATAAATTCAGTAAAAAGGCATGCAACATTTGCTAAATTGTACTTTACTAATGACTCGATGTCAACCCAGAAATAAAATGATATAAATAGAAAAGTCCAATGATATTTATTTCTTTTAAATTTCACTTTTTTATTGTAGTTTATTTTGTTTCATAATTTTTGAAATGTTTGCAATGTCTTCCATTAGCTTACCTTGTTAGATTTTGGATGAAAATCAATGATCTACTTAGTTTAACTCAACTAAGTTTTAAATTTAAAATTAGTTGCGGTTTAATTATGTGAATCTTTTTTGCCATTCTTCTCAATCAAAGGTATTGTTTTCAATAATACATAAGAGTATTCATATTCTTTTCAATGATTGTCCCAGTAAGTTTCCGTCTTCCTTTACACTGTCCAATTCTTACAACCTTCATCGTTATCTTTTCTAACTACGGAGTCCACTGCCTTATGTTGGATATGTCCAAACAAATAAAAGCATTTCTTCTTTATTTTCTCTTCAATGGGTGGTATTTCAACTTTCTTACGTATTTCCTTATTTCAAATTCTATCTTTTTTTGTATGTTCGGTCATCCATCTCAACATTTGCATTTTAACTACTCACAACTTATGTGAATGTTGTTTTTTTACTATTTAACATTCAAAACTATTTAACATTCAAAACTATATAACATAGCCGGTCTCACTGTAGTCTTATAAAATTTTTCCTTTCAACCTATTTGGGATTTTCACAAAAAACTCTAAAGGCACTTCGCCGCTTTATCCACCCTACCTTAATTATGTGGTTCCCATCATGCTCAGTTATCCCATCTTTCTGTAGAAGTGAACCTAAATACTTAAACATCTTTTTCATAGGGATTACTTGACCATCTAAAATTATTTAGTTGAGTCTGCATTCTAAATACTATGTTTTCATCCAAATCAATCTAAAATCTTTGATTTTAACACATTACTCCCTAATTCTAGCTTAGAATTTAGACCCTCTCTAGTTTCATCTACCAACACGATGTCATTGGCAAACAACATGCACCATGGAATGCTATCTTTAATTACATTAGTTCGTCCATGACTACAACAAAAAGGTAAGGACTCAACGATGATCCTTGGTGAAAATCGATTGTGATTGGAAATTGTCTAATCATACCATTTACGGTTCGCACCGTAGTCATTACTCCTTTAAACATATCCTTAATAACTTTTACATATTTAGTTAGAACTTTCTTCTTCTCAAGAACCCACTACAAAACTTATCTCGACACCCTATCATACACTTAGTCTAGATCAATAAAGGCCATGAGAAAATTTTCTTTCTTTTTGCTTAATTTCTCAATTAATCTCCTAAGTAAGAAATTAGCCAATATTGTAGATCTTCTCAACATAAATCCAAATTGATTATCAGAAACTAAAATCTTAATCCTGAACTGACACTCAATCATCATTTCCACAACTTCATTATATAACTTAAAAATTTTATTCCTCAATAATTTGTATAATTTTGTATATCCCTTTTATTCTTATAAAGAGAAATCAAAGTACTCTTACTCTATTCATTGGCATTTTCTTGGTCACTAAGAAAAGGTTTGTGAGCCAAGTTATCCTAATATCTTCTAGGCATCTCCAAACTTTTATAGGGATATCATCCGGTCCCATTACTTTCTCACTTTTCATCTTTTGAATAGCTTCTTTCACCTTATGTGCTCTAATTCGATGAACAAATTTATGATTCATATCATCAAAGGCGTCATCTAGTTTTCTAACAATAACATTTAAATCTCCATAAAAAAGGTATCAAAGTAAAGTTCGCTATCTCTCATTGATCTTATCTTCCTTAACTAAAACCCTTTCTCCTTCATCCTTAACGCACTTAATATGAGTCAAATACCTATTTATTCTCTTGGAAAGCCTATAAATATCATGCTCTCCATCATTTATCCCTAACTTTTGATAAAGTCATTCACAAGCCTTGTCTCTAGCTTTCTTAACTGATTTCTTGACATATTTTCTAGCTTGTCTAAAACACTCGTAATTATCCTCATTTCTACACGTGTAATACTAAATAACACTTTTTTTTTTAATTGCTTGGTGAACTTCTTCATTCCACTACAATGCCTCCTTAGTTGGTAGTCCATGTTCTCTACTTTCTCCTAACATCTCTCTAGCTGTATTCCTAATACGACTTGCCATCTCATCCTAAACCTTGTTAGGCTCGCCTTCCAGAATCCATGGGTCACCGTGTAACATCTTTCCTTTAGAAAGAGAAAGTTTTTCTCCATTCAAATTCCACCATCTAATCTTACTATGCCTATTACACCTATGCTTTCTCTTCCAATAGTTAACACAAACATCTACAACCAAAAATTAGTGTTGAGACACTAAACAATCCCTGGACATAACATTACAATCCTTACAGGACACTCTATCAACCTTCCTAATCAAAAAAAAAAAAAAAAATCTAGTTGGCTTTTATTAGGTCTGCTACCAAAGATTGATAAGTACGATTCTCTTTTCTTAAAAAATTGTTGGCTAGAATCAAGTCACACGCAACCCTCCTTCCAATCTCTATAACCATAACCACTATGTACTATTCTCAAAACTCTTATTAGTGCTTCCTACATGGCCGTTCAAATCTACTCTAATAAAAAGTTTCTTTCCTATCGATACTCCTTCAACTATCTCATCTAAGTATTCCCAAAAAGCCTTCTTTGTAGCTTCTTTTAGTTCTATTTGCGGGGCATAAGAACTAATGACATTAAAAGCCTCCTCATCTATCATCAATTTCACTAAAATTATTGTATCACTTTGCTCTTGATTTCAACAACCTCGTCCTTGAAATTTCCATCTACAATAATCAAACTCCAATTCTATTTCTATTCTTACCTGTATACCACATCTTGAACCTCATTCTCGCTATCTCTCTAGCATTTTTCTCTCACCCACTTAGTTTCTTGCAAACATGCTATATTGACCCTCCTTCTACTCATGGTATCTACTAACTCTCTTAATTTACCCGTAAGACTCCCTATGTGCATGATCCAAATAGGGGTCATGACAGTCGAATGAATCAGGGTAAACATAGGCTTATAGTGAACCAAACAAGCCTACAAAGGGAAATGATATAAAATTACAATAGTCCATTTAAAACTCGGACGATCAAAAGGTTATAAACTTAATAGAATAATATCATAATACACAAATGTTCATCCATGATCGAAAGAACATATTTAAACATAAACAAATCCCTAAATAAGATTTCATTGGAGTCTAAATACAAATACAATCATCTTGAATACAAGCTGGACCCAAGCTGAAACAAAGGCTTGGCATATCAAAAAGAGAAACTTTAGGTAGACACCTTCCCCAAGATAAGGCTTTGAAATCCAAGATCTCAGCTATTTGAAAACAAAACAACTAACAACAAGGGTGAGTCACAAAGACTTTGTGAGTATATGGTATGTAATATAGCAAACGGGGAATAAGCTAAAACGCGAGTGTTTTACCAATAATCAATTTACATAAAAATACAGTGATACATATGAAAACATATGCAATGTCAATAAACTGTTGCAAATAACCATTTGGTGAAAGAGGTATAATTGAAATCTTAAAACAACATAAGTAAACCATTTGGCAAAACCATTTTATAGAAACCACAGTTAGGTATTATACAATGTCAGAATTGTCACACTGCTATACCGACGGAGTACAATAAGTCAATGCCAAACCCTCCTAACTAGGGTGTCAAATCTGTCAATTCTTACAAATTGTTGAACCCTTAGGTTACAATGAGTTAGTGTTAAACTCCCAGTAACTAGAGTATCAAACTCATTACCACGCATGTTGGCCCACACACGGCGTTAGGGTATCCCTCCCTAACTAGGTAACATATTCAAAATAGATATTATGTGCACATAGGCTAACTATACTAAGAAGTGATTCAAAATGAATTTTCAAAACGTTTGATAGTTCAAATGCGATTTCGAAATCGTTTGCTAAGAACTAGTTTGAAAGCTTAAAGGATCATAAATCAAGTTTAAGTAAACCATGTTTATACAAGAAGTATTTTCCGAATTGGAAAGTAGTGATGCATGTGGTGAGTACAATGAAAACCTTATACTAGGCACTATCCACTCACAGTACAAGCGAAATTTTCAAGAATGTAAGGAATTGAAAGTCACCCAACCAAAGGTATGGGAGTGTCCAACAAGCTTAGAACAATTTCAACCAGCGATACAATAAGCACCTCCGAAACAAATCGAATAACTAAGGATTAGAAGGAATGAGTTCCCCCATAAAGCTTGAATTCAAAAATAACCCTAAATACATTCTAACCCATAAGCAAACATCCTAATCCAAAGAATTAGAAAAATGGCTAAAACAAGCTAAATTAACCTTAGTGAGCTCAAAACGAAAAGTATATAGATATAACATTATGAAAACATATGCTAAATATTAATACTCTTAAAGTTTAGCAAACTAACAAAAATGGCATTTCAAAGAGTTTCCCGTATCCAAGAAATTCAAAATAAGTTTTATAATTATCCATTTGCCTAAATTATCCCAAATTTTTCCACGCTTAAAACAACTTACAAGTAAAAACTCACATAATTTAAATTTACTTAATTTTCACATTAAGTTCCTAACCAACTTTCTAACACCAAAAATGACATTCTTGTATTTAAAATCTCATAACCAAACACCAGCAAAATTAACTAAGACTTAATTCATGGAAATTCCAATAAGTAAGATTAGACTAAGATTTCCAATTTGGAGGAATCAATAGACAATTCAAACTACCCATAATTGGAATCAAGAGAACAAAATTTCAATTACAATTTCAAGCTCACAATAATATGACTTAGCATGCTTACAACTCAAGGAAATTCAAGATTGCAAAAAGGACCTATAAGCCAATAATTTACCTTGATGGTTTGGGGTAGTTTAGGTGTCAAATTGGAGCTATAATTATAGCTAGAAGTGGTTGAAAATAGACACTGAAACCCATAAACGGATTGAAATAGAGGCTAAGGGTTTATTTGGATTGATAGGAATAGAGGGAGAGGAAAGAAGAGGAGAGAGGGTACATACCCTTTTCCTTTGTTTAGGAGTTATTTTTTGAAAGGATGGAGAGGAAATGGAAGGATACACCCTTCCAAATCCTTCCAAAACCCTTTTTTCTTTTTTAATTATTTCAGATTGGAAGGATTTGGAAGGAAAGGAGAAGGTTTATTATAATCTTTGCATGTTGTGACTAATATATCCTTATTCTTTCTATTTCATATCTACTAATATCTAAATAAAATATTTTAAGAGCATTATTATAAAATTATTTAATAATATATCATGTTCTCTCATTTTCTCTGAAGTCTCAAATAAGAAATGTAACTTATCCTTTCCTCTCCTCTCATTTTAATTTTTTAAACTCCCAAATAAGAGAAAAGATAAGTTTCATTTTCCTTTACTCTCGTCTCCTTCCCTCTCCTCTCCTCTCCTTCCATTTACTCTCCTCTCATATCCCTTCAACCTCATAAGCTAAAAGTGGTACTATTTTGAGGCTATTTTAGGACCTATTTTGGGTAGCTGATTGAAGGTGTTTTAGGTGGTTGTTTGGAGCTTGAAATAAAGGGAAAAAAGAGCTGGAACATTCGCTAAAATCAGTTCAAAAGAAAATTGAACTAGAGGCCAAATTCGGGTACAATTTTGTGGTTGTTTGAAGGTTGAAATGGAAAGATGTTGGGTGGGTTTAGGAGGGGAAAAGAGATTTTGTATTCAATTGGATGTGGGATGCGTCATAGCTACCATGGAGGAGAAGAAGAAGAAGAGGAAGAGAATGAGAAGGAGGAGTTCACAGGTATAAAGAAAGAAAGGAAAAAGGAAGAGAGAGAAAAAGGGAAAAAGGTAAAAGGAAAAAGAGAAAAAAAAATGTGGATGGGGACACTTGTCTCCCATTATGTGGTCCAAAAGGATTTCCCAAAATAAAATTTGAAAACGAGTTGCCAATGGTTTGCCAGGTTTAGTGTAAACTCCCAAAATTATAAAATTTTCACTTTAAACGTCTTTTACAATTTGAATCATGTAAAAATAATATTGTTATTGTGTAAAATAAAAGCTTGTGTAATATATAAAAATAATTATCGAATCTAAAATATTCAAAATAGTTTTCGGAGCTCACTAAGTTATTATAGCAAATTCAAAACATTTAGGTGAAACTTCCATTCCTCTAATTTAGCATGGTCAAAATTACGGGTTATCATACTATGTTCCAATAGCTATATGATTTTTCTCTTGGATTAGCTTCTTTACCCACACCTGTTCTCTATGCAAGAACCTTTACTCATTTTCCTTCACACCCAGCACCGATGTGGTGCACCACTAAGGATGTGATGACCCAACCCTTGGTCATTTTTCACTACACCTGGTATTTGATGCAGTGCATTGCTAAGAGGGTTATGCTCTAATGAATATTCATAACTCTATAAAATAGAGTTATTGCACTACACTTTTGATTCCTATTACATGTTAAATCCTAGAGTTTAGAGTTAGAATTTTTTTAAAAAATTTATGTTTTATCTAGTCTAGGTTGTTTAGGAGTTTATAGAGTTTTAATGTAATTAGGAGTAGTATTTATGGTTTTTGTTTTCTAATTTATTTTTAAGTGTCCTAATCAAAGAATAAGAGGAAAAGAGTTGAAGATCAGTGCCACGACTTAAGGAATACTTGTGCCGCAGTGTCAAAAGGTAGATTTTAACAAATCAGGTGGAGAGCTCATCTGAGCCGCAGTGTCGTGAAGCCATAATTCCATTTAACAAGCCAGAGATCTTTGACCTAAGGCATTCTACCACTTCACATTGTGACGTCCTAATTAAAAGTTGCATAGAATCCAGATAGAGACCAATGCATCGCAGTGCCTGTAAGGACGAAGCCGCGGCACTAGAAGACAAGACAACTTTGTAAAGAACCAAGGAAGGAGGTACCACAACACCCCACATCAAGAAGCCACAGTGTACGCAGTTAAAGTGTTAAACAGACTACTCAAAGGCAGAGGAGCCGTAGCCAAGGAAGGTAGCGCTGCGGCGCCGTTATGTGTTTTAGAGAATTCTTAGTTTAGTTAAACTAAGATAAAAATGTTTATATAAGGAGGTGAAGGCTAAAGTCTGAAGATATACCAGAGCTCGTGATAGAGAATTACTAAGGAGCTAGTGAAGACCTGGAACCGTGACAACTTCTACTCTTTAACTCCCTTCTTATTACTTGAATTGGCTATGTCATTTATGTTTTTGTTTTCCTATAGTTAGTATGGAGTAGTCCTATTATAAGGTTGTAATTGAACTCAAGTGTAGCCGATGTGTCTTTGCTTTGATTTAATACATGTTTAGTTTCAATTTTTTGTGTTGCCTTGACCTTATTGCTTCTAATTGATTGATCACCAATTAGATTGATTAGGAATCCTAGGATTGACTTGGAAGAGTCAAATTCGGGGTTAGCCTTAGGCAATTTAACTTGTGTTTAGATTGTTCATCTAAATTGGATAATCTGATATGCTAGAGAGATT
This sequence comes from Quillaja saponaria, assembly GCA_029379385.1. Taxonomy (NCBI): domain Eukaryota; kingdom Viridiplantae; phylum Streptophyta; class Magnoliopsida; order Fabales; family Quillajaceae; genus Quillaja; species Quillaja saponaria. The sequence continues at coordinate 20,272,481 of CM055607.1, read as the reverse complement.
AGAATATAATCTTTAGCCATAAGTAACCGGAATAGAGTGGCTCTTAATGAATTTGTCTTAGTATAATTCTCATAGGAATATAGTGATTTAGACTAAGGGAAATATACAATTGCTAGATATAAGAAAATGTTGGTAATTGCTTAAGACATTTAGGTTAATATTTAAACTACTGCATAAATTAATTTATGTTAAGGTAAACTTAGGTGAAGTGAAAGGGATATTATGAATTTCGGTGTTTGTTTATATTCTTTACATAATTTACTTTACAATCTCTGAAATTTACATTGACTTGATTAAGATCAGGTTGCATAATATTGATAATTAGCTTAAAAGGTAAATTAATTCCTCGTGGAAAGATTTCTAGTTCTATTTATATTATTTGAGGACGATATGTGTGCTTGCGAAGGTAAAGTCCATGTCAAGTTTTTACCGCCGTTACTGGAGAACTATATTTAATTTATTTGTTAATATTAATATAAGCATACTTGATTCTAACTCAAGTTCTTATTTTTAATTTCAGGTGATATTGACATTGTATGCAACACACTCGAAACTTCGAACCAGTACTGTACGATCCTGAGATCGAATGAACTCTTCATAAGTTAAGAATAACCTAAGTTTCGAGAAATTCAAGTATAATGGCTGACGAACAACAAGCACTTGAAAATAAGGCTTTGTTGAGAGATTATGATGTCCTTCTTGTGCAAGGCCTTCACTTTAGCATACAAATACCAACTATTGTTGCTAATAATTTTGAATAAAACAGGGCACAATCCAGATGATCCAACAATCTACACAGTTTGATGGTCTACCTAGTGATGAACCCTATGCTAATTAGACACATTCTAGGAACTGTGCAATACATTTAAATACAATGGCGTCTCTAATGATGCATTCCTCCTCAGGCTTTTTCCTTTCTCACTTTGAGATAAGGCAATAAGTTGGTTGTATTCATTACCTTAAAACTCCATCATCACTTAGTCGAACATGGCACAAAAATTTCTAGCCAAATTCTTTCTTCCCGCTGAGGAATGAAATCACATCATTCCTTCAATAAGACAAAGAATCTCTCTATGAGGCATGTGAGGGATATAAAGACTTGATGTGTAAATGCCCGCATCATGGCATTCCCAAGTAGCTGCAAGTACATACTTTCTACAATGGTTTTGGAAACCGAACTAGAACCACAATTAATGTTGTTGTTGGAGGTGCTTTGATGGGAAAGTCTACGGATGATGCTTATGACGTTTTAGAGGAGATGGCCTTAAGTAACTACCAATGGCCATTCGAAAGGTTAGCATCCCGAAAAGGTACTGGAGTACATGAACTTGATGCCATCACTGCTTTAGCGGACATAAGTGGCTAGTTTGGTGAAAAGGATTGATAATTTGGGGTGCAACAACATCCTAAAGCCACTGTTATGGTATGTGAAGCTTGTGGTAAAGGTCATTCTATGGACCAATGCCCAAATACAAAAGCGGTTCAATATGTGCAGAACTTCAACTATCAAAACAATCTATATTCTAACACATATAATCCGGGTTAGAAAAATCACCCAAACTTCAGTTGGAATAATCAAGGTACACAGCTTTGTAAGGCCTAATCCACCACTTGGATTTCAAGTCCACAAAGGCAAGCATCTCCGAAAAAGAAACATTCTTTGGAAGACATGTTTCTACAATACATATTTAGAATGACTCGGTGATTCAAAGCCAAGTAGGATCCTTGAAAACATTAGAGACACAAATTGGCCAACTGGCCAATGCTTTGACAAGTAGACCTCAAGGTACCATTTCTAGTGATACCAAGGTGAATCTAATGAAGAAAAGTAAAGAACATTTCACGATAATCACTCTTCGGAGTGGAAAAGAGTTAGAGAAGCCATAAAAACAAATTGAAGATGAAGCTCCCAAATATCTTATTGAAGAAGAAGAATTGCCTACTGCAATTAAGAAAGAAAAGAAGGAGATAAAGGTAATAGTTAAACCATGAAGTACAACTTCTCCTCTTCTATTCCTGTAAAGTTTCAAAAAACAGAGCCTTGATAAACAATTCTAGAAATTTCTAGATGTGTTCAAGAAGCTCCATATAAGCATACCATTTGCTGAAGCTCTTGAACAAATGCCAAGCTATGCTAAATTTATGAAAGGCATTCTGTCTAAAAAGAGAAAGCTTTGTGATTATGAAACGGTGGCACTTACTGAAGAGTGCAGAACCATACTTCAAAAGAAGCTCCCTCCTTATTGAAGGATCCAGGTAGCTTTACTATTTCTTGCATTGTAGGCACACAATATTTTGGTTAGGCACTTTGTGACTTGGGTACTAGCATAAACTTAATGTCCTTATTAATATACCAAAAGCTAGGAATAGGAGAAGTAAAACCCACTTTAGTCCCTCTACAATTAGCCGATAGATCGCTTACATATCCTAAGGGAATTGTAGAGGACGTTCTAGTTAAGGTGGACACATTGATCTTTCTCGCTAATTTCATAGTTTTGGACATGAAAGAGATAAAGAGGTACTTATTATTTTAGGAAGGCTTTTTCTAGCTACATGGAGGACATTAATTGATGTCTAAAAAGTTGAACTCATTATGAGGGTGAATGATAAAAAAAAATCTATGAAATTCCATCAATATCATGATAGGTGCTTTACAATAGACATGGTAAGAAACCTCACTTAAGAGGTATTTTTGGAAGAATATCCAAGAGATACTCTTGAAGCCTTCTTAATTTCACACACTAATAGAGAAGATGGCGAATTTGTGGAGTATGAAATTATTGGTTGCAACACCACATTTACTTAAATTGAATCAAAGATTTGAAAATCTAGATTTATTACCATCCACCCTTTTCGAATCAAGGCCATTAATTGAAGAGCCTTCTACCTTGGGGCTTAAACTATTGCCTTATCACCTAAGGTATGTTTTTCTTGAACCTTCATCTACTTTGCCTATTATTTCTGCATCTCTTACTAATATACAAGAATACAAGCTCATTCGTGTATTGAGAGAGCATGAGAAGGCATTGGGATGGACAATAGTTGACATTAGGGGTATAAGCCCCTCCTTTTTCATGCACAAAATTCTCATAAAAGATAACCATAAAGCTACTATAGAGCATCAAAGGAGGCTTAATCTTATAATGAAAGAGGTGGTGAAAAAGGAAATGATCAAGTAGTTGGATGCTGGAATTATCTATCCAATCTAGGAGACCTATCTAATGTGTACCAAAGAAAGGAGGAATAATGATGGTTACAAGTGCAAATAATGAACTAATTCTAACAAGAACCGTGACTAGTTGGAGGGTATGCATGGACTACCGAAAGTTAAATAAAGCCAAAAGAAATGACCACTTCCCCCTTTCTTTCATTGATCAAATGCTAGACCAGTTGGTAGGTAAGGAGTAGTACTTCTTTTTAGATGGTTATTAGGGATATAACCAAATTATCATTTTCCCGGAAGACCAAGGAAAAACTACCTTTACTTGCCCTTATGACACTTTCGCTTTTAGAATGATGCATTTTGGTCCTTGCAATGCCTCGACCACCTTTTAAAGGTGTATGATGGCTATTTTCACCGATCTGGTAGAGCAAGGGTTTGAAGTTTTTATGGATGACTTTTCAGTCTTTGGCAATTCATATGATGAATATCTCAATAATTTAACTTGTGTGCTTAAAAAATATGAAAAAACCAACTTGGTCTTAAATTGGGAGAAGTGCCACTTCATGGTACAAAAAAGTGTAGCTCTATAAGAAAACTGGACATTTATGACAAACTTTTTTCTCCCAAATTTGGTTTGTGGATAAAAACATCTTTTACTTACAAACTAATTGACAAACTAGAAAAAATAATATACCAAATGATTCGTAGATATTAAATTTTTAATTGTTACCAACAAACAAAAGTTGGTCGGTAAATATTTTTTTACTTTTACCCACAAATCAAAGTTTGTAGGTAAATTTTGCTTACTTTTACCCACAAATTTAGATTTGTGGATAAAAATATTTGCTTTTAACCATAAACATTTGTTTTTTAAAGATCAATATGTTTCGATTTAAATCCCTAAATTAGTCCTACATGCAAACACTCTTTTCCCTCTCCCTCAACCTTTTCTCTACTGTATAACTCATTTTTGCCCATCACTACAAATCTCCTTCTCCTCCAATGACCTCATCTTCCAGCATAAGACTAATACTTGGAGGACTTGAAGTCTTCAACTCTAGCTCAAACTTAAGGTTGGTGAAGCTGCAGTTGAAGTTTTTGGTTTAAGATTGAAATCAAGCTGATTCCTTTAACTTACCAGTAAGCTCACTATTCCTTGGTTAAAGAACTCATCTCTCTCAATCTCATGGCATTTTTGTCATTGTATTAAATCTGAAATTAGTTTGATTTCTCCAAAATAATAATGTGTTCTTTACACTTTTTCATGTAATTCTATAGCAAAGTAGGTGATAGAAGCAACTAACTAGAAATAGAAGCAGCCAGCGAAGTACACCGTAGAAATAGAAAAAAAATTACCAATAAGCACGATAGAAATAGAAGCAGCCTGTAGAGTGGGGTTTATTTATACTTTGTTTTCTTCTTCTTGCTCATTCATCTGGTTCTATTTTCTGCAACAAGCATGTCAAATAATTAGTTGGACTTTGTCACCAAGCCCTCTTCTGATGCACCAATTTGTTGGTGCTAGAGGTAAAACTTGTACTAGTGGGTTTTCTACCAATGTTGTGTCTCTGACAAATTTCTGTGAGGGTAAGGTTCATTGGGGCTTTGTCTTTAGAAAGTAAAACTTTAGAGTCAAAAGCATACATATAACTTGATGAGAAGCTGGTTTATGAACCTCCATTTTTAGGTTAGTATTTAAAAACATATTAAATCAATAGGTTATTTTGGACATGCTTTTGATTATTTTATCATCTATTATTTGAGATTCCTCTTAACTCATATGTGATTTGCTGCTTCATTGAGGTATTTCCTCACATATTTTTTGTTGTTCTTTTGCTAAAGATGACATGTTTGTTTCTTTTTCCTTTTTGTTGGAGATTGATGGTTTCTAGAAAATTTTGTACAAATATTATTTTACTGTTAGACATAGTAATCATTTTGGTTTTTGATTGAATATCCTAAGTTGCTTCGCTGAACTAAAAATATTAAGATTCCTTATTATGTCACGTTTCTAGAATACGTGATGATTAGTAGATGCAAATATTGAGTGCCATTTCAGATGATTTGGTGTCCCCAAATCATGATTTTTCTATATGGATGATTGAAGTCGGTGTTTGTGGTTAGATATATTTCCTAGTGTATTGGGTTGTTGAGCCTTTACCTTACCAAAAGTAATAAAAATGTGATCAATTTTAAGAGGATATCTAATTATTGACAATGCTCTGCTCTCCAATCCAGAGTCAGCAAGTTTATGGACCTTTTAACTAGAATCAATCTTGGTAAGGTTATGCTTAATTTTTAGATTTTTTTTTCCAGTTTTCTACCATTAACTTTAAACAGTATAACTTTTTTTATTTTTCTTTTTTTCAAAATGTTTTCTTGAGGGTCAACAATATCTATTGTTAATAAATGGAAAGAATTTGGTGATGTGTTTTGTGGTATTATGTAGAATGTATATTGTTATTAAGATAACAATATACTCCAGCCAAATAGATCAATGTCTATAGTTTTTTATATGAACATTTTAATGTAGAATGTTAGTGGTGCTGGTGGGAAGGGTTTTTCTGCACAATCCTTGATTGGGTTATGATCATAAACCCATGATTCTGAATTTAATAATGACCAGAGTTAACCTAATTAGAGTCAGGACAATTGTTTCTAAATTGGGTTCTCTAACTTTTCCATAGTGGATTCTGTTAGTTATCATAGAGAGATTTGGTTGCTCTAGAATTCCCATTTAGTATGTGGATATAATGTCACAAATAGATTGGTGTTAGGACATCATCTTATTGGGCTTAATAACAATAATAATAAGCATTGGCTTATAATAGGGAATTTAATGACAGCCAAGAAAGTTCTAATGGCTTAAGACCTATAGGCAGTTTTTATACTAGTTCACTTAGTCAAATGCTAGGCATAAAATGGAGCTTATTCGAAGAAGGTTAGATAGAACCGTTTGCAATGCTTATATACATAGCTATTGGTTTCAGCTTCATTATTTAGACTTAATAGTACAAGGATGTTTTCAGTTTGGAAAGTTATTGCCTGCCCAATTCTTATTTGTTTCCCCCCTTTATTTAACTTTTTGTTTTCAGTTTAGAAAGTTACTGGCTACCCAATTTTTCTGCTTTATTCTGGTTATTACTCTTTTGATGCTTCCATCCAAAAAATTTGTATTGAAAATTCCCCAATCATTGTCTTTTATACTTTATTTTAGAGGTGATACTTTCAGAGTTTACAGTCAAGATAATGGTCACCAAGAAATGCTCTTATAAAATATTCCTTTACTAGAATAGGCCTTCTCTAAACTTATTTAGAGATGAGAATTTTTACGGATTTATTATTGAAATTAAAAAGTAAATTGATATATATTGGTGTTACTTAGATTTTCCAATTAATTATTCGATTATATTTCTTAATTTGTATATAAAATTACTTTTTTTTAAACAATATTCATGTTATAATTTCTTTCTTTCTTTCATATACATATTCTTGTTGTGTGCTATTAATTCTCAGCCTGTAAACTAATTGTATAAGAAAAACTTGTACGAGTAGCAGCAGGAATAAGATGATATATATATACTTAGCACATGTTGATTAGTTTCTTCAACAAGTGTATCAGATTGATCTTCCACAATTTGATTTTTCCATGACTTAATTATTGAAAAATAGTACAAGTTGTTTTAAATAGTCACTGCCATCTACACCTATGGACTATTGTAATTTCTGAAAATGCAAGAAGTCTTCAAAGCTGAAATTGTTCGTTTGGAAATTTCTTGAAAAGCTAATCATAGGTTCTTCTCTCCATCGGAACAATAGGGCCGTTATGCTCATTACTAAACTTGTTGAAGAGATGAAATATAACCAAGGTATATCTTTTTGATCAGAGGTTGAATCGATCATCAGAAGAAGAATTAGGCCAAAAATTAGGATACATTCTGGGAAAATAAAACTTCCATCGAAGAGAAGCAAATGAAAGGCTTTCATAAAAATTCTCGTAGAATCGAGAATGAAGTTTTCATTCTGTACATGCCAGATCATGAATTAGTAACTGCATCCAATCTCCAAAAAAATCCCAATTGTTTCGAATTTTCTCTTTTTGGAATGGAATATTTACAGAATCCCCATGAATAGGACATATATTAAGTAGAAATGCTCCAAATTTTTTTCTTTAAACTATTTGTCTTGAGCAGGTTTTATTACCACGGGAATAGGCTGCAGTGTACAGAGTGGAACAAAGCTGATTTGGTAAGTTTGATTTTCCTTTCTGGAGAAGACATGGCCGAATTGTACGTACAGATTGTATGTATTAATTTGAAATTTAATTTTTTGAAGAGAACATCAAGAAGTCCTGAAGTAGGTGATGATTGTTAGTATGTTACAACCTAGGTATGTTTTAAATGCATTTTGTAAGTAAGTGACATCAATGTACTATGATTCTTTCTGTTTTTTCTCATATTTAAATGAGGCATTCTTTCCTGTACTTCATATATCAGACCGCTAAATTCTTTGTGCATTACACATTTTCGTTAGGTACACTTTAACTAAGGTAGTAATATGTTGTTAAAGGGTACACTTTAACCAAGGTAGCAGAATGTTGTTAGTATCATTTATATATATTTATTAGGTTGGAATATCTAATTATTTTTTGTGAATCCTGTTATATATGATGTGGGTGACTATCTTATGTATAATTTAATTTCTTTTTACTTCTACTATTGGTTATTCTAAGAGTTATGTTCTCAGTAAGTTAGTTAATCAATCACAGTGATAATAATTAAGGCCTTCCACTGAGATAGCATAAGCTTAAGCATCATTAGCAAGTCTTATCATTGAATTTGTATTCTTTTGTTGAAGAAGTTCTTATAGAAGCAAACATTCCTATGTAGTGGATTAATTCTATTATGGTATATGTTAGATTAATGACTATGAGAGTGTTGTGGAATGGTGAATGAACCTGCAGTTTTAAGCCTGAGATGGATAGTAGGCAGGGGGACCCATTGTCCTCTTATTTGTTTCTCTAGTTCATAGAAATCTGTTAGAACTTCTAGATGAGGACCTCTTATATCCCATCTCTTATTTTCTGATGAGTTAGTTCATTTTTCCCCTACATCAATGCCTTTCTGTCAACATTGCCAAATCTAAAATCATGTTGTCTAAAAATACCACTGTTCTTGTAAGGAATTCTATTACTTTGGTTACTCATCCCACTCCTTTATGACTTAGGAAAGTATTTGGGGTTCCTTTAATTCATTCTTATGTTAGTAGGAGTATCTAGAAGGAAGTTTGTAATAAAGACCCAGCCAAATTTTGGATTGATTAATGGTTGGAATGGAGAGTCTATTATGGATTTTCTTGCTGAGTTGGCTATTATTAATATTCCTAATAAGTTCCTTGATCTTACTGGATTTGGTGGAGAATGGGGAGTTTATTATAGACTTTCTTGTCCCTTTGCTTCCTCCTGATGTTATTAGTAAGCTTGCTTATCTGCCTGTGAATTATGTGATTTTCAGTGTGAGGATCCTCTGCCTGCTATCAGGGACTGTCTTTTAAATTATTCCACATGGGATAAATTATTTCATACTGATATCAAGTCTGATTTTTTTTTAGTTTAAGCTTCGAAGTTTGGATTATGAGAAATAGGAGTTCTAATATGGTCTAAACTGATTTGAAAATTTCTTGGCCTTACTTATTTGATGTTATAAATTGGAGGCTTTGGAATTGAAGGAATAGAGCTCTCTTTGATCCTAATTTTCTACTCATGTTAAATCTATGCATTACCCTAAAATGGAAATGGAGGCCTTGTGGAATTCTTTGGTCAGAGATCACATTACTTCAGAGAAGCAAGAGAAACTTATCACATGGTCATTTCCCAATGCTGACTATCATATTTTTAACTTGTTGGTCTATCATATTTTCATATTGGATCACGTTTGAAATTAGTAGGTGTGACTTGTTAATATTGAGTTTAAGAAGTCTTGGTGATTTTGTTTGTTGTTGGAAAGATGTAGCAAGAAAGAACTTTCATTAACTATTTTCCTAGCTTTTCTGGTGTGAATTGTGAGTAGACAGCAGGGAGCTTTAGGTAATATGTTGTTTCTAGATTCATCACACACTTACAAAAAATTCTTTGGGTTTCAGTCAAGTTGTTTGATAAGCATATATGATTTATATTTTTTTTGGTCTTTTGATAAGAACACTGTATTGCTTTGTTAAGTGCTGAAATCATAAAACATAATACCATTGTTAAGTAATAATTTTTTGATTATGAACCATTTTTTTTTTCCAACATAGGCATGATGGTGGTTCTACTAGTACCATAGCTGGAAGTGGGGATGAAAGTGAACATTCATGATGTCGATGATATTGATGAGTATCTTCACGAGGACTTATAACTTAATTGCTAGTTTTATTTATTTTTAGTTTTTTTTTGTTTACTTTGGAACTCTTATGTTTTTTGGTTTCTGAGTGACATTTATATTTTAACAAGAACAATATTGACAAATATCATTATGAATGAATATGTGACATTTATGTTTTAATGTGAACAATGTTCACAAAAGTCATTATAAATGAATATATATTTGTTTTGAAAATTTTTGGCAAGTCTTTTTGATAAATATACAAATAAATAATAGGTTCATGTATGGGGGTATTTCCCATAAACTTGGTCTATGGGTAATACTCACAAACTAATTTTTGTAGGCAATATAGCGAAATTTGGTATGTGGGCAATACCTACAAACAAGGTTTGTGGGCAATACCTACAAACAAGGTTTGTGGGTAATACAGACAAACACGATTTATGGGTAACACTTACAAACTGAGTTTGTGGGTAATATCGATATCCCAGGTTCATGGGTAATATCGACAAACTGGGTCTCTGGGTATTATCGAGAAACTCTCCAATTTCTTCAAAAATTTCATTGATGGATAATTTGTCAGTATCAGCAACAAACTAGACATGTTTGTGGGAAATACCCACGGATGGATTTCTTACAACCCTTATCTCACGAACAATTTGTTGATAAGGCTTTTTCACAAACTTTAACCTTTTTTCCCACAAACTCAGTCCATCAGAAATGTCTAGTTTTCTTGTAGTATAGGCTATAGGGTGTCTAGTAAGGGAATTAAGGTAGATAAAGCAAAGATTGAGATTATAGAAAAACTACCCTTCCTAATTCAATAAAAGGAATTAAAAGCTTTCTACGGCCATATCGGCTTCTATAGGATATTCATTAAAGATTTTTCAAAAATTTCCATGCCACTTTGTAATCTCCTAGAAAAATATACCTTATTTATATTTGATTGTATATGTCTCGTTGCATTCTTGAAGCTCAAAAACAAATTGATATATGCCCCTATAATTGTGATTCTTAATTGGAACCCACCCTTTAAATTAATGTGTGATACAAGTGAGTTTGCAGTAGGAGTAGTTTTAGGGCAGCAAAAAGAAAAGATATTTCAATCTATATACTAGGCTAGCAAGACTTAAACTAATGCCCAATTGAACTATACCACAACTGAAAAAGAACTCCTAGCAGCAATGTTTACTTTTGAAAAGTTTTGTTCTTATTGAATTAGAACTTCAGTTATTGTGTTTACTGGCCACTTTATTATTAAGTATTTGATTGTCAAGAAAGAAGCTAAGCTTATATTGATAGGTGGATCTTGTTACCTCAAGAGTTTGACTTGGAGATTAGAGATTAAAAGGGATCTAAAAATTAAGTAACTGATCACTTATTAAGGCTGGAAAGGGAAGATAAAGTGGCTGAGCCCATAATCATCACTGAAACTTTTCCAGATAAATAACTCTTCAAGTTGTTCACAAAAGGTTGCCCTAGTTGGCAAGGTTTTTCCTCCTCAAATAACTTCTCAACAAAAGAAAAGTTTTTACATTATATTAGATTTTTTGTTTAGGATGACCCTTTCTTATTTAAGCATTGTACTGACTAGATTTTAAGAAGGTGTGTTCTGGAGGACGAAGTCGACAACATACTCCATCACTACTATGTTTCGAAGTATGAAGGTCACTTTAGAAAGAGTCGAATAGTGGCAAAAATGCTCAAATCAGGTTTTTATTAGCCTACATTATTTAAGGATACTAATGAATTTGTTTTCAAATGTGATAGGTGCCAAAGGATAGGCAACATCTCTAAAAAGAATGAGATGCCACTTAACAACATTCTTGAAGTTGTATTATTTGTTGTATGGGGGATGGACTTTATGGGTCTTTTCATGTCTTCATACACCAACCAATACTTCCTTGTTACTGTGGACTATGTCTCTAAGTGGGTGGAAGCCATTGCTGTGCCAACCAATTATTCCAAAGTCATGACTCAATTTCTTAAAAAGAACATCTTCACACCATTTGGCACACCCCAAGCCATTATTAGTGACAGGTCACTTTTGTAACAAACAAGTAAGGGCCCTTCTTGCTAATTATGGGGTGACACACAAAGTGGCACTAGAATACCATCCACAAGCAAGGGGACAAGCTGAGGTCTTCATTCCAGAGATCAAAAGAATCTTAGGTATGTCCTTCTATAAAGGATTGGTCCTAGCAATTAGACTATGCTATGGGCATACCGTACAACTTACAAGACCCCTTTAGGCATGTCTCCCTTACTGCTAGTTTTTGGCAAGGCATGCCACTTACCGGTTGAGTTGAAGCATAATGCCTAATGGGCAATTAAGAAGTTAAATTTTGATTATGAGACTACTGGAGAGAAAAGGCTCTTCCAACTAAACAAGATTGACGAGTTTAGGCTCCACGCTTATAAGAATGCCAAACTCTACAAAGAGAATCCAAAGAGGCTGCATGACCAAAGGATTATTGAGCACCACTTTGAGTTTGGGTCAACAAGTCCTTCTCTATAATTCCTGGTTGACAATTATTGTCTAGATAAGAATCGTTACTTTACCTCTGCTGATGTCAAATTCTTTAAGGAATCTTCATTCTTTCCCTCGACTATTCCCGAGTTACCTCCTATCTCTGAGGCCCTTCCGGTTCCTTATCTTGGACCAAATGAACATCCATCGTCTGCATCACTACCTGATCTTCCAGCATGTCAATGTACCTAATGACTCACCTTCTGTACTAACATCTTCCCGTATCTCGGATCCTACTTCACCACCTATTTTACGAACAGGTACTCGTTCAACTCGTAGTCCTTATCCTATTTATACTTTTTTGAGTTATCATCATTTATCTTCATCCTATTATGCATTTGTATCTTCTTTGTCTTCTATTTTTGTTCCAAAGTCCACCAGTAATGCTCTTCCTCATCCCGGGTGGCGGCAGGCCATGGTTGATGAAATGAACGCCTTACATACTAATGGAACTTGGGAACTGGTCTCTTTACCTTCTGGAAAATCCACTGTTGGATGTAAAAGGGTATACACCATGAAAGTTCATCCTGATAGTTTTGTTGATCGCTTAAAGGCTAGATTGGTCACAAAAGGCTACACTCAGGTCTATGGTGTGGATTATTCAGAAACTTTCTCTCCCGTAGCTAAAATTACTTCTGTCAAGGTATTCATATCTTTAACTACTATTTTTGATTGGCCACTCTGTCAATTGGACATCAAAAATGCTTTCTTACATGGTGACCTTGATGAAGAAGTCTTTATGGAGCAACCACCTAGTTTTATTGCTCAAGCGGAGTCTGGTATGGTGTGTTAATTGAAAAAGTCTCTATATGGCTTAAAGCAATCTCCCAGAGCTTGGTTTGGTAGATTCAGTGAAGTTTTTCTTTGTTTTGGCCTTTAGAGGTTGATCACTCGATTTTCTATAAACATATATAATCCATCCATATTTTGGATTTTAATTAAAACTAAAGCCTAAAGACTAAGGCTCAAAGCTCATTTAGTAATCCATAATCTCATTATGATTACTTTAGACTCCTAGTGGCCTAAATCCAAGTAAGGGTTTCATATCCAATTAGGATTCCAAATCAATTAGGATTCCCATTAGTCTTTTTCTTGACTTTTATAAAAACAAGTTTTACACGATTATGGAAATATAAAACTTAACAAGCATAGTTCAAGTAGTACCCTGTATATTTCAATCAAAACAATCAAAGCACACAAATCATACAAAGGAAAAACCAAGTAACTCATCCTTACAAAACAAATATCTTCCCTACCGAGCATTTACACACCCACACAACAGGTTATTCTCCATACACAGTCAATCCTACCGAGGTTGAGCACTCAATTCTTTTTAAAACATTTATCAGAATATCCTAGGTGCACTTGGATTTTAATTCCAGAAGAAAAAATCATTTCGGAGAAAAGTTTACTTTGTTGACCCTTATCAACCACAAACAAAGTCAATACATCAAACATAATTTCAATAACTTAGTAAAACACTACACATGCTTATTTTTCCTATATAACACATCTATTTAAATACACATACAATTACATATAATAATATATCAACCAAAGGGTAATAGGTAACCACTCACCAGTTTATAGATCTTGTTCATCACTTCCTCTTGCGCTCACGTGTGTCATCAAGCCCACAGTAAGGTCCAGAATAGAAATTCATATATTCAAATAATACTTAGCTTATAATGTTATAATTATAATTTTTTAATTACTAAGCTTATATATCAACTTATATGGGTTTCTTGAAACTAAATCCCTTTAGGTAGTTTAACCAATTCTTTGCAGGACACTTTATTTATATCTTGTATGTATATTTTATATATGTACATATCAAGAAATTAATACTAACTAATACTTTCAACATTTCTCATTTTCTAGCATTAAATCCAATTTTTTTTCTTTAGGCATTTTCACGACTACCTTGGCAATATGCTTAATTCCAACTTATATACTTAACCAAATTCTACAAAACCAAGATCAAATATTATATTCATGAAGTTAGATATCTTTCTTATTAAGAAACTTATTCTAAAATTAGCCTTAAACCCACTCAATTCCTCACGTGAACAAAAACATGGCACTCATATAATTCCTGGTTGTCAACCTCTGATTCTGATGCTTATAGAATCCTCATACCTAGGAAATAATTATAAAACTTTTTGGTCTAGTTGATCAAGGTGTTAGGAACATTTTATCTTTAGCACCCTACTCCTAATTCAACTTTTAAGACCCCCTAACATCAATTACATTGGAATAGGTTCAATCAAAACCTGAAAATCACAAAATGCACACAACATGGAACTAAATCCTGCACCATTATAGAATTGTCCCTTAACATGTTAGAAACAATTCTCATTAAGAGGTTCTAAGCTAATTCCAATCACAACCCTACATTTTCTCTTTATAATTCATAATTTAATTTAGTCCTAAAAATACCCAAAACATTGAATTTCTCTAACTCATCAAATATGATCTGCATCCCTTCAAAAACCATTTAACTCTCACTTTCAACACTTCCCCATCCTTCCTCCCCCAACTAAACATCATTTGCTTATACTCACTACCCACTTTCATCAAATCCTCAACTCACCACATTAACCAACCATTCTTTGCTCTTGTTTATGAACTTCTTTTCAAATTCCAATAACAACTAAACACCATGAATTGAATCTACCAAGTTTTACTCATAAAGTTATAACTAGATTTCTTGTAGACATTTTATCAAACATTTGAGGTGCATGATTTCCTTTCATTGATGTGTGTGAGTGTTTATATCCATGGTTAGTACTCTTTGTTTCACCATTAATAACTCTACTAACTTTCGTAGATCCCAATTAACAACTCTTCTAATTCATTATATTTAAGTTTTTAAACAAAACCTTAAGCATGTAATCTCAATTAATCTAACCACTTTACTTTCAAGCTTTAGTTTCTACCTTCTTAAACATTTATTTTACACACTTAAGAACTTTATAAGTGCAAAAATACTATTCACTTATAACTCTTGTATAACCAACATTCAAAGCTTTCCAACAATTACATGACAAGTGAAAAACTTATGCATCCTCTCTCCCCAAATTGTCGTGACCTCCTAGCCAAGAAAACTTCTTCTTAAAAGCTTATAGTAACCAGCCAAGTATGAGAAAAAAACAATCAAAGTGACTATTCTAAAACAGGGCTAGTAGCAGCAAGCATAGTGGCTGCTATACCCTTACTCACTTCATATACACATACCTATATACTACACCACCCAAAACTAACAAGTAGGATGGAGGATCATAACTCTTAACTACACACAAGGAGGATAAACAACAAGCTGTAAAAGGAAAAAGTCCTAACTTAATCACCCCTGCCACAACCAACCATGAAGGAAAACATATTTCCAAAGAACCAACCAAAGTGAATCACGGCCAAGGAGGAGAGTTTCCACAAGACAAGCTACCAAAAATTCATATGCTTCCAAAACTTGTATTAAGGCAAGAACAAGGGAAAGCGGGACCACAAGCAGAGCAAGAAAAAGGATGAAAAGAGAAAGGCAGTGATCCATTTTCAAAGAAAAGGAAGGAATATAAAAAGAAATTAAGTCAAAGACCACAACTTGTGTTTGTGGTGTAAATTTATTCCAATTATTTATATTATTTTAAATTTCTATTTGGTTTATATCCATACACACTTATTATTATAATTTTTTTTTCCCCTTTAGAATTTTACACACTTAAAATGCTTAAATTTAATATCAACCGTAGAGGTTATAAAATTAATTCTTATATTACATATATATACTTATATATAAAAAATATATATTTACCCTAAGTAGAACTTTATTTACCTAATTGCAATGAATTACGTACAATTATTCTAAATCATATGTAAAAATATCGAGTTATAATAGTTGGGACTTGCAATTCATAAACCAAATGAAAGGGGAGAAATTCCAAAGCACAAAGTGGTTAAATTTTGTTTACATTAGGGGACTGAACTACCTTTGTATATTGCATCCTCTACATATCCTACCCAGTTGACAGAAACTGACCCAAGCTAACAGAGAATATAATTTTAGAATGAGTGAGCAGAGGCAGCATTATAATAATTGATTTCATATTTTATTTATTTATTTATTTGTATCTTAGTTGGAAACAGTGACCAAGTAAGGATAGAAGGTTAAACACTATATCTGAGAGTGATTTTAATTAATTTAAAAGTTAGATAACAAATGGAATCATTTTAAAGTGCTTCAGCATGAAAATGAATCATAATAGGATGGTGGGGCTTGCTTGTTAGTAGGGATAGGTATCAACGCCAGTGACTAGTTAACTTTTGATATACATTGTATGATCTCTTAGGACAAGAGAAGCTTTTCCTTTAGGTCCGAGTACTTGTGTGTACATTTGTCATTAGTTGTGCTATATAATCTGAGTGGCTGGATGTTAATTATGCATAATTTTGTTTTAGTTCACTTAAAGACTTGGTACCTTGTAAGAATGATCTACTGGTGTAGGTTCAACAATTCTTATGTTAATAGGATCAATTGGGAAAGGAACATGTTTTTAGACATTGTGACAAAAAAAAGTTGATAATGCTTTTAGTTGCAATTCTTTTTCTTTCCTTTTTTTAGTAAATAAAAAAGTTGATAATGCTTTAACTTGGTATCAATGAAGTTTACAAGTGGCCCATTTTGGAGGACCTTTTTTTTTTTTTTTTCTATTTCCTTATTTAATTATTTGCATCAAATTTATATGTAATTTACCTTGACATTGTCTAAAATGCTTTCTTCTATTCTTATTGTTGGATGATAATGATGATCTCTTTTCATACATTTTGGAATTACTTTGCAGTGTTAACTACCTAAGTGCTTCCTTTTCTTCTTATTGAAGGTAAACTTCAGAGAAAGAAAGGAAATGTTATATTACCTAATTTCTATGAATTGGGACTTGTTTTACTTTACACTGCTTCTTTTTGCTGGAAATAGGAATGTGGATCATTCTAGTAACAGTACAATTTTGATGAGTATAATATTAGTGTGGAAGGCCTTTGACCACAATATGCCACCTTTGATGTAACAAATCATGCATGCCATAATTGCAATCAATATCAAACGTGGCTCAAAATTTTGAAGATAATTTGCTAAAGCATGTGTTGCTACCTATGTCAAATAAATGGATATATATAGGAAACATGAGATTGGTTCTTCTTTATGTGCAGTCTAGTGAAAGCATTGAAAGTAGAGTTCAACATGAGACTCTTAGTGTGTGGTCTTATCAAAATGTTAAGCATTACTTGTTTATCCTTTGGAGGCTATCAGTCTGTTTGCTTCTTGAATTTCCAAGATTTATTGTAAATATATGCTTATGGACTCTGATGCCTTGCTAAATTCTACATATACTGCACATAGAAACTATAAATGAAACTAATACTCTCACTTGCTTACCTGTCAATCCTTTTTTCAATAGAAAGTAAAAAAAATGAAGAAAAACATGCAAATGATAGATAATTATTTTGCATTGGTAAAAAAGTTAGCTATCAGCCCTAGTGTTCTGGAACAGATATTCATTCCTTTTGTTTTATACATAAATTGTGTTGACTAAGTTGATACCATGAATTTTACATTGCTTAGGACAAAATCAAAAAAAAAACTAGTAATAAAGAAGTTTTGTTTGTTTGTAAACCTGACATCTTTACCTTTCATTAACAGGCACACTACGGATCGTGAAGTGGCAGTCACGATGCTCATGGATTACTTCTTTTACATGGTGGCTGAGGTACTAAACATCTTAGAAAAACTTTTAGTTATTTCTCTTTGATAAAAAGCAATGATATTTCTACTAGTTTAACCCGCAATGCTTAGGAGGACAACTAACTAATTGAACTAAGAAACTATAGATTGAAAGAAGGAGAAATTTAATCATGTCAAGAGTTAATACAATAGTTTCTCACTTATTCTTACATATATATTTATTTTGCTAAAAAAACTTTGTTAATATTGAAAAGATTATACATTATAACGAGGAAGAAAATAACCCAGAAAGCTTAATTCGATTGGTAATATAACAAAGCAAGAATTGTTCTTCTAAAAAAGTAAATATAATAATAATTGCATATGATCAAGTCAAAGCACTAGTAAAATAAAATAGATCCACAATGAAAGATCTTATTAAATAGAAAATATTTGGACATAGGCAAAAAAGAAAAGAAAAGAAAAGAAAAGAAAAATTTTATAATAGGCTTACCAGTATCGAGATTTCCGTATATTGCATCCCACCAATATGATTTCACTAATAAATGTTAGTCTCACAAACCATAATCCCTTAATCTAAATCTTCTATTGTGCACACAATATAATTCGTGCAAAAAAAAGAAAAAGAAAAGAATATGAGATGATATTAATATTATAATTCCATGGTTGGATAAAAAATCATATGGTCTCATGTGATGCCTAATGTACTCTAAGCTTACTATTTTATCTTTTTTTATGGCTAATTTTAATCTTAATCGTCACTAACATAGCTTTCCTTTATTTTAGTGGAAGATTTCTTTATTGATTCATGTGCCATATCATATTATTATTCTAATTTATTATTACAAGTATTCCTTATTGATTTATATGCCATATCACATCCTCCTTCTATTTTAATGGAAGAGTTCTTTATTGATTCATGTGTCAAAAATTTTTTTCTTTTCTTTTTTTTATGAATTCCGTCACTTCATATTTGTTTTTATTTTAAAATTATACTTATAATATTTTATTCTATTTGTAGTCACTTTCTAATGCCAGTGAAATTTTAATCCAACTATTCTACTTGTGGATAGCAACAAAGTGACTTTGAAGGTAATGTGATATCATTCATTTTGATATGTTAATTGTATATAAGCTTGAACAATGTTTATTGTTTCTTGTGTTACTTTGTTATATTTGTAGCTTATAAATACTCTATACATGCCTTTTCTAGAACTTTGTTTAGGGAAAATGCCTCTTATTAGCTGCATATGTTTAAACTAGACATGTTTTTTAATGTGAAGATCTGTATGAAATTTTTGTGATGGTCTTAAGTTTTTTCTTAGTTGTTCAATTTATGATTTTGATAGATATTTTAATTATGACAATCGATCAGAGTTGGATACAAATGCCTAGAACAAGTAATGAGTATATTAAAGGTGTTGAGAAATTCTTAGACTTTACCTTTTCTAATTCAGCTCAAGAGAGGCAAATTTTTTGCCTATGCATAAAAATGTTGCAATTTTTATTCAAGTGATAGGATAGAAGTCTTTCACTACTTAATCTGTAAAGGTTTTAAAAAGGGTACATTGATTGGATTTTTCATGGTGAAAGATCATCACCTGCTATGATGGATTTTGATGATGATGAAGAAGATAAATGAAATACATATGATGATATAGATGGACTATTGCATAAGACCTTTAGAGATGTAGCTGACAAGTTTAACTCTTTAGGAAGGGATATGGATAGAGAGGGCCAAATGTGGATGCCAAAAAGTTTTACAATCTGATTAAGGAAGCTAAGCAGGAATTATATCAAGGTTGTAAGATTTTCTCAACGCTTTCTTTTATAATTATATTGTATCATACAAAGTGTCGTTATGGATGGAGTAATGTCTCATTTACTGTTCTCTTGGAGCTATTAAAAGAGGCAATACCTTATCTTAACATTTCTAGTTCCTTCAACAAAGCCAAGAGTATGGTAACTGATTTGGGTTTGGATTATAAAAAGATTGGTGTGTTCCCTAATGACTATATTCTTTATTGGAAGTTGAACAAGGACATAACTGAGTGCCCTGGTTGGGGAACTTCAATGTGGAAAGTGAATAGTGGCTTACAAGAAAATGTAAAGGATGAAGAATCTATGAAAGCTAAGGAAATTCCAGCTAAGTTACTTAGACATTTTCCTTTTATACCTAGGCTTTAGAGATTGTATTTGCCTTCAAAAACAACGGCTTCAATGCGATGACATAAAGAGGAACGCCTAAAAGATAGGAAATTAAGACACAAGCTTGGAAGAACTTTGACTCTTTCTACCCTAATTTTGCAATGGACTCTCATAACATAAAGCTTGGGTTAGCTAGTGATGGGTTCATCCCTTTTAGAACCATTAGTGTTACACACAGTACATAACTAGTTATCTAAATGTCATACAATTTACCACCATGGATGATCATGAAACTAGAGCATTTTATGCTTTCATTGCTTATTCCTAGACCTTTTCTCCAAGAAATAATATTGACATTTATCTACAACCATTAATTGATGAACTTAAGGGATTATTGGATAATGGTGTGGACAATTATAATGCATCAACCAATCAGACATTTTCTATGCATGCAGCTCTATTATGGACTATTAGTGACTTTCCTAAATATCCTTTGTTATCTAGATGGAGCACTAAAAGAAAGTTGGCATGTTCTTGTTTATGAAACACAATCTAAATATTTAAAGTATAGTTATAAGATGTGTTATCTAGATCATCATATGTTTCTAGATATTGAGCATCCATGGAGATATGATGCAAAGTCCTTCAATAGAGATATTGAATTTTGGCATCCATCTAGTTTGTTATCAGGTTCAATAATATAGGAACATTTAAAGAATTTTGAGCATGTCTTTGGAAAGAAAGATGAGAAGAAGAAAACAAAGAAAAATGACAACAACCTTGGAGAAAGAAATCTATCTTCTTTGAGCTGCCATATTAGGAGTAAAACACTTGTCATCATAAACTTGATGTAATGCACATTGAGAAGAACATATGTGATAATGTGATTAGGACATTGTTAGACATTCTAGGGAACACAAAAAACCATGTAAATGCTCGTTTTGATTTACGGGACATGGGTATAAGAGAAGATCTTCATCCAGTTAAGTTTATTGATAGTCAAAAAACTCTTTTTGCTAAAGCATGCTACTTATTGACACTTGCGGAGAAAGTGATATTTTGTAACATATTAAAAAAGCAAAACTGCTAGACAATAGTGCTTCAAATATTTCATGATGTGTGCATCTTGATGATAAAAAAAATAAAAAAAAAGTCATGATGCTCATTTCATGCTTTATTATTTATTACAAGTTGCAGTTAGAGCCATGTTGCCTACACATGTTGCTATTGCATTGATCAGATTAGGTGACTTTTTTCAAGGCTTATGTAACAAAATTATTCAAATGGAGGATTTAGAGCATTTAGAATTTGAAATCTCAGAAACTCTATGCTAACTTGAGATAATCTTCTTACCTAGTTTCATTGACATAATGGTACACTTGCCTATTCATCTAGTCAACGTGGTTAGATTAAGTGGACCTGTATAATTCTAGTATATGTATCCAGTAGAAAGACATTTATGTAAGTTGAAGTCATATATTCGCAATAAGAGTTGCCTTAAAGAATGCATAGCTGAAGGATACTTAGTTAAAGAATGTATGACATTAAATTCAAGATAATTACATGATGGCGTAGAAACAAGATTTAATAAGCCATCTAGGAATTATGATGATGAAAATGCACACGATGGAACAGCTTCCTTATTTTCAAATGTTATTTATCCTATTAGGGGAAGAAAAAGAAAAGAGGAAAGACATTTAACTTCGATATAGTTTTATGGACTCAGGCTTATTGATCTATCTTATTCAACTGTGATGAAGTTAAAGAGCACATCAGTTGATTAAATTAATTAATATTATATTATATATCCTAAATTTTTCTTTTCACATGCAATGGCTATTAAACTTATACTTAGTTAATTTTTGTAAATGTAGAAAGCATGAGAATTTAATTAATAATCAGTAAGGAAGAAGAAAATGGAATAAAGCTCAATACCATAGTCAAGACTTTATTGAATGGTTTGACATTCGAGTCTTCTAGCAATAAGTATCTAAAATGATTGAATATTGACCCACTAGTCCTAATTTCATTGGAAGAAAATTTAACGGTTATTTCATTAACAGTTACATGTTTCACCCTATTAGTCAAGATAGTAGATGTAAGGCACAAAATAGTGGTGTCACCTTCACAACATTAACTCAAATTTTTGCAAGCTCAAAGGATGGTAATCCAATACTTGAAAATGTTACTTATTTATAGAGCTATACAACAAATAATTGAACTAAATTACTATAGTCACTTCAAGAATGTAGTATTTAGATGTCAATGGTATAAAGCGAAAGATGATAATTTTAGTGCTACACAGGTTAACTTAAAAAACATGCTACTCTAATGACCCATTTGTGCTGGCTTTTCAAGTACATTAATGTGTCTATATCTAAGAGCCTCTTAATCTAGATTTGCATTATATGATAAAGACTATTCTAAGAGACTTATTTGATATGAAAAGGCCGCTTGATTCAGCTAATGAAGATCCTTTTTTGAATGAACAATCAGATTCTGCTCTAGAATATATAATAAAGATTAACAATATAGATTTTGATTGGGGTAGAGAAAACATTCCTGCAACTATCATTGATGAACCACTACGTGTGCTTGATGCTTGTTCAACTAAAGATGATACTAAAGAAGATAGTGATATTGATGATATTGATTGGGATTTATGGATTATGTTAGATTACCCTTTAATGTTTTACAATTTTTCTTTACAATGTTAACATGTTTTACGCTAGAACATATTTTGATTATTTCTATTGATTATAGTTGTAGCTGATTATGTTCTGATTATTGCTATTAATTATATTTGCAGCTGATTATGTTCTAAATATTACTATTATATGTCTTGCTACTAACTATAATCTAATAATTATTTTTATGTATAGAAAAATAGTATTTTTAAATATACAAAAAGATAAATGACGAATGAAACAATTACTCTAAAGTGAAGAAAAAATCAGTATACAAGCTTCTTTATACAAGCAAGGTGACTGCAAGTTATCTTAAAGCTTTACAGCAGAGGCAAAACTTATGCCAAGCTAATAATCAAGTTGGAAATAATGATGAGTTAGGTTTAACATAGAAAAAACTAAATGATGCAAGCTTCATACTAGAGGAAACATAAGCAAGTCGAAAGGAAATGATCATATGCAGCCTTAAGAAAACATAACTCAGCATACTTAATTGCCAAGTCAGCTACAAAATGTCTATCTCATCCTAAAGGGCTATAAAAAAAAGCTTCAAGCTAACATTTCTCAACCCCAGAATTTTCAAGTCAGCTTAAGGGTCACATGATGCAGCATCAAGAAAATATAATACAACCACTTAATTGTCAAGGCAGCAAGAAAGCAAGGTGTCAAGTCAACTAGCAAAAGAGAACAATCAAGCCGAAGATAGTCATATGAAGAAGAAAAAATATAAACCAATTTTTCCGGCTATGTCAATGGCTAGTTTTCTTGGAGAGAAAAATGATGATCAGCATGTAAAAGATTATCAAGATGTTAGTCCACATGCTAGTTCTGAAAAAAATTCAACAAACACATTCTTTTGGTGGCCAAAGTTCATAACAAAATTTGGATAAGCCAACTTCTCAAGTGGATCAGAGAACATCTTCCTTAGATATTCATGCTCAACTATGCACATCAAAAAGTTAACAAAATGAAGTACAAGAGGTGCATCAAGAAATGAACAATTCACATGGTGCAAAAATTAAGTTAAAAGGTATATTATCTATCATAATAAATCTATATTTCAAATTTTAAATTCTTTAAATTAAAATTTGTCATCTTTTAGCAATAAGGAAGAAAAGAGCTAAAGGAGAAACAAGGTGTGAAGCTGTCCATGCACGAGAAATAGAAGATAGGAAAGTTGTGTCTTTTAATGAATACAGACAACCAATTGGACCAGATGACAAAACACTTAATAAACTTAGTTATTTTTTGGGTACTTTAGCTAGGAACTTTCGATATTGCCCATTGACATACACTAGCGGGAAAGTTGTACCAAGAAGACATCAATATGGGATTATGTTAATGTAAGAATAGTATATTTTTCATTTATGTACATGTTATTTAAATATGATTAATATATTAGAGACATTATTGCAGACTAAGTTCATTATCCCACCGGAAGCTATGAATTGGGTACTTTCATCAATTAGAGAGAATTGGAGAATTTACAAGTGCAAAACATTTCAAACAGTTTCAAACTACTACAAAGAGATGAACCTAAAATGAAGGTATAAGCTTAAACTCTAATAATTTGAAGTTGCTTAGATTATAGTATATAAAATTTATCTTTTCTTAATTGTTGACTGTAGCAAATCAGTGAAACAAACTCACAAAATCAGGCTAAGCTAGTAGACATGAATCGAGTTGAGCCAAGAAGTTTTGCAAGTACACGAGAAGAGTTAGTATAGTTGTCTCTTTGCTATACTCATGATTTCTAATTATTTAAAAGCTAATAAATTATTATCATTTACTTTTTTTTGCATAATGATATATGTTTTTGTTTTTTGAAATGAAAAAAAAAAAAAAAACAGCAATCAAAAAAGGAAAATCATCAAGATCAAACACAAGCAAAATTTTTTTATTGAAACTCATGAAAGAAAAAAAGGAAAACAAATAGATTCTCAAACAAGTAATAAAATTATAAGCAATATCTTTTGTTAGATTCCTATTAGTTTTAAGTTTTTTCCTTATTGCAAACCAAAATTTTTTTTACTAGATATAACTATATCTTTTCACCTCTTGATATAATTGAACTGAATGTGACTTCAAAGTTCCTGCAAGCAAGGAATCTGGAAATTCTTCCAATGCCAAGTGCTTCATAAGACTAGATTTCAACAGGTGACTATAGGATGTTTACTTCAATAATTAGCAACTTTTATTGGTGCAACTAAAAGAATCATTATTGTTTCTGTGATAAGCATATTTCATTGTACACAACCTTACAATGTTATCTTCCTACTTCCTTACTTTTGTCACTGTTACTTATGTTAATAAGCAAGCTATAGTCTAATTGTATTCTGTAAGCATGCATGCGTCAATTTCTTCTTGATACAATATGTACTTATAAGTTATTAGCTTGCCTGCATATATAACCTTGTCTAAATTGTTAGATATATGCAAATTATATATCTAGTCAAATGGCTACTAAATACTTTATTAGCACACATATCAACTATATGCAACCAAATAATATAAACTGCATGTAGCCAAGTACATATTAAAAAATATATATGCAATATATTAGGACATATTAACTGTATACAGCCAAATGGTTTCTTTATGTGTTTATGTGTTTCTATATGTTTGTTTTTATGTTTATAATCCATGCTTAAAGAAACAATCTCGAATCCCAATGAAAGTCATGAAAAAATGTTTGCTACTATGTTTAGGAAAAAGAAACCTACGTGAGTGCATTGCATGGGAAGGAATATCACCCCTTCATCATTGAAAAGAAAATATGATTTTGAGTCACTGAAAAAGGCCAATGAAGAAAAGTTGCAATCGATACAACAAGACATGCAAAAAAAGATGGTGGATGCTTTTCAAACTATTTTACTTGCTCTTAAACAAAACAATCCCAATCTTATCATAAATCCAGATTTAATTGCACCATTATTGGCATCTTCTCCACTTGATGGTGCAAGTACACATATGAGAACATCTATCTCCACACATGTACCAATACTACAAAAGGTAAGTCATTACTGATATAAGTGATCTTTACATATGCTAAGATCCTTTAAGATACTGTTTGATTTGTAATTACTTAAAGAGTCTATAGTATCCGTGCAGGTGTGTGAATTTGGAATAAGATTCTAATATAATCTTCTTCTTACTATATTTTCATACTAATAAATTTGAATAAGTTTTAAAGATTCATGCACATTACCAACATAAGTGATCTTTACATAGCCTTCTTGTTACTATATTTTCATGCTAATAATTCAATTCCAAGTAATTTGTTTCTCTTATTTGATGAGCCATATACCTTTAATAATGTTGTAATAGTAATACATCATAGGTAAAGACTTAAAACTTATTTTGCTCTTCATACATATGTGTTAGTAGTTTTAGTTCAACAATAACTTTCTAATTTTGACTTTTATTTATGTTGGATCAATCTTTGCATAGAGATGATAACTTTTTGGATAATGTAAATGATGCTAGACTTGATGAAGACGATGCAATAAGAGTGGATGAAGATGAAGGTGATTTGAATAGTGACGATGTTCAAATTGATGAAGATGATGATATAGAACATTTTTAAATCAAAAAATGTGTTATTATGCTATAGGGATATTGTTGTTAAGTTCTTTTTATTGTGTTAATTATATACATGTTTTAATTATAATTAAGACATAATCAAATTTGTGGGATTCTTACTTTTGTGATGTTTGATATGTTTGAATGGATAAATGTTATTATTTAACAGGTTTCAATATAATTTTGAGTAAGTATAGAATTTGTGTATCAAAAAATCAATTTCAATTACAAAATAATTGACAAAGGATAACAAAATCTAAGTGTTGCAAAATACACAAAAAAGTGTTGCTTTTGCAATAATAAATTGTTACATTTTCAAAAAAAAAGTGTTTCCTAATTTTAGGAGAGGTGTTGCTTATAAGAAGAAAAACTAGTGCCTAATATATTCTGAGACTGTTGTAGATATTTCAACTAAAACTGTTGCCAAAGATAAAAATAATTGATGCCTTTTCAATTACAAAAACCGTTGCCTAATATATCCAAAACCATTGCCTCCATTCAACATATAACAGTTACCATAAATCAAAAAAATTATGTGATTTTAATTAAGAAAACTGTTGCAGAATAGGTTATATGCATTGTAATAAAATTTGAATAACCGTTATATGTAAGAAAAAAATTGTTACAAACACTTTTAGGCAACGGGGTCGAAGTCAATAGCAAGAAACTGTTGCCATATCTTTTGGCAACACTTTTTTTTACCTTAAAAATATTTTTAGTCCATTGTTGCAGATCACTTTTGTTGTAGTAGGAAAAGTGCAAAGAAAAAAAAAAGGGAAAAAGGAAAAGAGAGAAAAATATACATGGATGGAGAAACTTGTCTCCCATTGTGTTGTCCAAAATGATTTCTCAAATTAAAATTCGAAAACGAGTTTTCCAAGTTTTATTCTGTTTAATGTAAACTCCTAAAATTGTAAATGTTTAACTTTAAAAACCTTGTACTATTTAAATCATGTAAAAATAATTTAGTTTTTGTGTAAATTGAAAGCTTGTGTAATTTACTAAAATAATTTTATCAACTCTAAAACAATTCAAAATAATTTTCGGAGTTCACTAAGTTATTATAGCTAGTTTGAAACATTTACTTGAAATTGCAAGTCTACTAATTAGGCACAGTTGAAAATATAGGTCATCACATTCTACCCTTACCAATGCAATTTTCTTAGTGCAGAGCTTCTTCACTTAATGATCAAAATAAGCCATCGACTTCTCCTCGTGAGTCGTATCATCTCTTAATTGAATGGCTTGCTGCTCCAATATATAAGACAAATTTGACAAGTATTTAGGAATGATGGAAATATGAAACGCTGGATGAACTCTTGTTAGATCTAGTGGAAGGGCTAAACTATAAGCAACTGCACCAACACGTGCAAGAATTTCAAAAGGACTGATGTACCTCAGCGTTAGCTTTCCTTACTTTCTAAATCACATTACAACCTTTGTCAGTGACACCTGAAGGAACATATGATCACCAACAAAAAACTCAAAACCACGAAAACAGTTATCTGCATAGGGCTTATGCCTACTCTGGGCAGGAAGAATATGCTCTCGAATCAAGGAAACCTTCTCGTAGCTCTTGCACAATCTCAAGGCCTAAAAGCCTTCTCTCACCAACCTCGAACCAAAAAAGAGGTGACCTACATCTCTGCCCATAAAAAGCCGCCAATGGTGACATCTGAATACTGGCCTGATAATTGTTATTGTAAGTAAACTCTATCAGTGGTTTTGTAAGCAAACTCTACCAGTAGTAAGTAGTGACTCCAATTGGCACCTAAGACCAACACAAGCACAAAACATGTCTTCTAATGTCTAAATATTGTACACTGACTGACTGTCTATTTATGGATGAAAAGCAGTGCTCAAATGTAATTCATACCTATTACTTCTTATAACTTTTTCCAAAATCAAGATGTGAACTAAGTACCAAAATCAGACACTATAGAAACGAGAACACTGTGAAGTGTAACAATCCTGTCAAAGTAAATCTAAGTTAGCTACGTGATGTTGTAAGTTGTCTTCATGGGAATGAAATGTGCTGACTTGGTCAACCTATCAACTACTACCCAAATAAAATTGAATCTCTTAAGGGTACAAGATAAACCAACCACAAAGTCCATTGTAATATGCTCTTACTTCCACTTAGGAGCATCTAAAAACTGCAACTTCCCTACTAGTCACTGATGCTCAGTCTTGACCTGCTATCAAGTAAGGCATTTGTATACAAAATCAGCTACATCTCTCTTCAAACTATCCCACCAGTAAGTTTCCCGAAGTCATGATACATCTTAGTGGAACCTAGATGAACGACATAAGCTAAATGATGTGCTTACTTAAGAACCTCCTTACAAGGAACACTCACATTTGATACACACTCAGGAACTGAATTGAAGGATATCATCCGCACTAATAACAAATTCTCTGCCTTGTCCCTGAACAACACTCTATCGAAGTGTAACCAAACGAGGATCCTGATTTTGGGCTTCCTAAATTCGCTTAAGAAAAACCGGCCTTGCACGAATTTGAGCCAAAAACACTCCTAACTCATTAATCTCAAACTAAACCTCGTCATCCAGTAACTTACACAACTCTGCAATCAAAGGTCATCTAATTACTACTATGTGTGCCAAGCTACCCGAAGACTTCTTACTAAAAGCATCTACAACTATATTTGCCTTTCCAAGATGATATAAAATAGTGCAGTCATAGTTCTTCAATAACACTATCCACTACCTCTGCCTAAGGTTCAAATCTCGCTATTGGAAAATATACTTTAAACTCTTGTGTTCGGTGTATATCTCACACGTCTTACCATATAGGTAGTGTCGCCAAATCTTCAAAGCAAAGACAACTGCTACTATTTCTAGATCATATGTCAAGTAGTTATGCTCGTGTCACTTCAACTACCTAGAAGAATAAGCAATCAACTGATCATGTTGCATCAATACGCAGCCAAGTCCAATTCTAGAAGCATCACAGTACACCACATAACTTCCTAATCCCAAAGGTAAGGTCAACACTAAAGCTATAGTCAAACAAGTTTTAAGCATCTAAAAGCTTTATTAACAAGCATCAATCAACCGATGCTTCACATTTTTCTAAGTCAACTAAGTCAAAAGAGTTGCAATCTGTGAGAAGTCCTTAACAAAGTGATGGTAGTAGCCTACTAATCTAAGAAAGTAGCAATACTCGATAACTGATGTCGGTCTTGGCCAACTCTTAACAACTTTGACCTTCTTCGGATCCACCTGAATCCCATCTTTAGACACCACATGACCCAAGAAAGCCACATTATCTAACCAAAATTCACATTTAGAGAATTTAGCGTACAACTGATGCTTTCGTAGGGTTTGCAAAACTAATCTGAGATGCTGCTCATGTTCCTCCTTACTCTTAGAATAAACTAATATGTCATCGATGAAAATAATTATAAATCTATCCAAGAACGGTTTGATAATATGATTCATTAAGTCCATAAACATTGCAGGTGCATTTGTGAGTCCAAAAGACATCACTAAGAATTTGAAATGCCCATAACGAGTCTAGAAAGTTGTATTTTGAATGTCCACCTACTTGATTTTTAGCTTATGGTAGCCCAACCATAAGTCAATCTTGGAGAAACACTACGCTCCTTGAAACTGATTAAATAAGTCATCAATCTGTAGAAAAGGGTACTTGTTACGAACGTTCACGTGTTAAGTTGCTAATAATCTATGCACAGTCACATAGAACCATCATGTTTCCGAATAAACAACATTGGAGCACCCCTTTTCAAGCAAATCTTGCAACTACTTTTTCAACTCCTTGAGCTCTGTTATAGCCATGCAATAAGGGGGTATGGAAATTGGACTTATACCAGGAGCCAAGTCGATACAAAACTAAATATCCTGATCAGGAGGCAAACCTGGTACCTCATTAGGAAACATATCTGGAACTACTACCACAACCTAAACTTTTTCCAAACTAAACCTTATAGCTTTTGTATCTCTCAAGAAAGCCAAGTATGCCTTACACCCCTTTTGTATCATTTGCCTCGCACTAGTGGCAGATATCAAGTTATGTGGGGCAACACTTCGATCATCTTGGAATAAGAATTCAGACTCCCCCTAAATCTTAAAGGTAACAGTCTTCTCATAACAATCAACTTTGTCATGGCTAAAGGCCAACCAATCCATACCCAGTATCACATCAAAATCCAACAGAGCAAGTTGGATCAAGTCTGCAGACAAGTCACTGTTGCCAACACAAACAACATAATATCTAAACATCAAGTCTACATCCAAGGATTCTCCTTAGATGTGGACATAACCAAAGGATACCCTAATGGTTTTGGAGGCCTATTCGACTTCATAATAAAGAATAAAAACACAAAAGAATGCGTAGCACCTAGATCAAACAATATACGAGCATCTGTGGCATAAACTCAGAGAATACCTGAAACTATGGCATTAGATGCCTATGCATCCTGAGGAGTCAAAGCATATACCTTGGCCTAGCCATTACCTTGTGATCCCTATCAACTGCCACCTGGGCCTCTATCTTCTAGTTCATAATCTCTCTGACCATTGTACTAATTAGCGAAGCTAGAATGAGATAATGATAATAGCAAGCCTGTACTGGAACATCTCTAAGATTTATTAGCTCTAGGACAATCTCTCATCAAATGACCCTGTTGACCATGGCTGAAGCACATTCCCGACTCCCTATGGCATACATAGCGGTGTGCCTTACCACAAGTATGACATCGTAAAGGGTTGGTCTCTGATCCACTAGAATTTTGCAAAGTCAGTGGTAATGCTCAAGGTGCCTGATACTATCGCAGGGGTTGTGGCTATCCCCCACACCTAACCTACTGGCCATAATGACCTTGAAAGCTCTGATGGCACAAATGGCCCTGATAGCTCGGCCTACTCGTATCTCTACCAGATCCATAACCCTGGTAGTCACCCTAATAACCCTCAAACCTAGGTCGCTTCTTCTGCTCTCGGGCCGCTTATGACTCTATCTCACTGTCTTCAAGAATATGGATCATATCAACTGTGAACCCAAAAGTAGTAGACTGGTGAGGGCTCAGAAGCTTGAACAATGGAGGCACCAATCCCCTGATTTATCATTTCAAACTCTTAGTGAACATGCTACGGTACAAATAGACTCAGCTTAGTATAGTGACGTGCATACTCTATCATTGACATACTGAGCTCCTATCTTAACTGCTAACATTGGTAAACCCTAGAATCCCTGACACTCTCAGGCATGAACCTGTCTAAGAAGGTAGTGTAAAACTGCTCCCAAGTCCACACAGTAGTGTCCTGAGTATTAAATCAGTACCAAGTTGACTCTTGTAACTGAAACGAAGCAACCTCAACGACACATTTGTCTGGACAAAGAATCATTCTCAACCTCTTTTTAACCTCATCAATAAATAACTGCGGGTTCTTAACTTTACTAGAATCAAGGAAAGTTAAGGGTTTTAGCTTCAGGAAACTCTCCAGTCAACCATTTCTCCTCAGCATCGACTACTAGTGGGAAAATAGTAGCAACTAGTGATGGTGGTGGCTTAGTACGGCATTGCAAAGCAAGAAGCTCAATCATCATGTCCATGACTCTGCTGACACCCTCTACCAAAGTAGTTAATGTCTGGTTCAAGACTAGAACCCTGGCTGAAGCATCAATCGAAGTTGTAACTGGTAGAGCTAGAGGAGTTGATGGAATAGTAACAGCCTTATCAGATGCCTCAACAACTGGGACATGTCCCCCTTACTATACCACACCCCCGATGGGCACCACGGCCTTTTGTTCCACGTCCCATAGGTTATGGAGTTAAGGCCTCATCAGAAGCCCTCTAGCCTCTTCCTCTTAAAGCCATCCTACGAGTCCTAAGTGCCATCGTCACCTAAACACCAAAGTCAAACAAAACAAACAATTAATCAATCACCCAATAATCCCCCAGAACTCATTTATCATAATAGTAAAAAGCAAACAAGGATAGCTTGCATAACAACGATGACTTGAAGAATGAATATAAATCTTAAGCTCCATTAACAAACATAAATAAAACCTAGTGCTCTGATACCAACTTTCTCATAACCCAAACAAGGGCCATGACTAACAAATGAATCAGGGTGAACATATGCCTACCATGACCTAAGCAAGCCTATAAAGGTTCTCAAAAACAAAACAAAACTGCAATAATCAGTCTAAAACTTAAATGATCACAAGATTGTAAACAAGATAGAATAACATCATAACACACAGATGATCATCCATGACTAAAAGTACAAATTTAAACAGAAGCAAATCCTAGAATAAGGCTATAGTGAAGTCTAAACACAGATACAATCATCCTGAATACAATAAGTTTCAATACAAGCTAGACCCAAACCGAAACAGAGGCTTGGCATACCAAAACGAAAAACTGTAGTAGACACCTTTCCTGACAAAAGGCTCCAAATTTCCAAGATCTCAGCTATTTGAAAACAAAAACATAACTTAACTAGAGTGAGTCACAAAGACTCTATGACTAAATAGTATGTAACGTAGTAGGTGGGAAATTAGCTAAAGCACAAATATTTTATCAATAGTTAGTTTACATAAGAAATAATGACACATTAGAAAATGTAAGCAATAAACTGTTGTCACCAATTGGTGAAAGAGTTATAACAAAAATCTTAAAACAATGTAAATAAACCATTTGTCAGAACTATTTTATGAAAAGCACATGTAGGCATTATATATTGTCATAAAAAATTGAACTGAAATACCTATAGGGTACAATGAGTTTGCGTCAAACCGCTGCTAACTAGGATGTCAAGTCTAACAATTCCAATACAAACCGTTAAACCATTAGGTTACAACGAGTTAGTACCAAACCTCCACTCACTAGGGTATCAAACTCATTATCATATATATTGACCTACATATTGGGTTAAGGCATCCCTCCCGAACTATGTATCATATCTGAAAAATATACTATATGCACATAGGCCAAATATACCTCATTAGCTAAGATATTCTAACAAGTACTATCCATCCCATAAAGCAATCTGAAAGAAAAATAGAATACTTGAATAACAAATTAATGCCAAGATGAAAACTAAGAAAATCAATGGAAGCTTCTCCAACATTATTATCCAAATAATAAACATTCACCGATATTTACTTTCCAAATCAAATAAGCATATCAAATCCAAAGTCAAATACAATTGTACACTAATAGTCAAAATAGTATAAATCAACTTTCATCCTAAGTGGCAATATTGCTTTCAAATCTATTCAAAACATATTTACAATGATAATTATCAACTAAAAGATGATGAAATGTTAAAGTGCGTGTCCCCGATGACTATGTTCCAAAATGTAAAGTAACTAATAACGATATTCATATACGCATAAGTGATTCAAAATGGATCTTTAAAATGTTTAATAGTTCAAATGCGCTTTCAAAATCATTTACTTAAAAACTAGTTTGAAAAAGCTTAAAAAATCAAAAGTCAAGTTTAAATAGAACATGTTTACACAAGAAGTAGTTTCCAAATGAAAAAGTAGCGATGCATGTGGTAAGTACAATAAAAATACTATACTAGGAACTATCCACTCACAGTACAAGAAGCTTCCAAGAATTCCGAGAAAATAAAGTCACCGAATGAAAAGTGCGGGAGTGTCCAACAAGCCTATAACAATGGCACAAGATTCCATAATAATTAGTAAGAGCCAACAAGAGTTTTAAAAGCTAAATAGGGTAACCATTAGATTATGAATAATGAGTTCCCCACAAAACTCAAAATCGAATTTAACCTCAAATAACGCATTCTAACCCACAAGTAAACATCCAAATCCAATGAATTCCAAAAGTGGCCAAAACATGCTAAATTAACCTTAGTGAGCTCAAAACAAAAAGTATATAGATATATCATAACTAAAACACATGCTAAATACCAAGATTCTTAAAGTTTAACAAACTAATAACAATTGACAATTCAAAGAATTTTTCAAATCCGACAATTTCAAAGTATGTTTTAGAATTACCCATTCACCCAAATCAACCCAGCAATTCCATTTCCCATGCTTATGACAATTTACAATTCAAAACTTGACTTTACATAATTTTTGCATTTAGTTCTAAACCAACATTCCTAACTACAAAATGAAATTATTGTATTTGAATTTTCACAACCAAATAGCCACACAATTAACCAATACTTAATTCATGGAAATTCTAATAAGTAAGATTAGACTAGGATTTCTATTTTAGACAAAACAATAAGAATCCAAATAACCCACAATTTAACTATAATTTCATGACAAGAAGAGTATAATTTAGCTAGCTACAACTCAAATAAATTCAAGGTTGCAATAAAGACCCATAAGCTAGCAACTCACCATGGTGATTAGAGGTTGTTTTGGTGCCCAAAAAGAGATGGAAACACTATTGGAAGTAGTTGGAACAGCTACTGAAATCAGCCCCAAAAATGGTCTGAAATGGGGCTGAAAGTGGTGCTTTTTTAGGGCTATTTTGGGTGGCTTATTGGAGGCATTTTGGGTTATTATTTGGAGCTTGAAATATAGCTGAAATGGGGGGGAAAGAAAGCTGGAACAGCCACTAAAATCAGCTTAAAAACAGACTAAAATCTTTGCCAAATTCGGGTACATATTTTATTTTATTTTTGCCTATTTTGGAGTTGTTTTGGGGGCTATTTTTAGGATAAAATGCAAGGAAGTTGGGAAGGTTTCAGTAGAGGAAAGGAGGATGGTTTTTAGCTAGAAGTAAGGTGGGTTGTAGCTTCCATGGAGGTGAAGAAGAAGAGGAAATGGAGGAGACGGAGCTACACGGGTGGAGAGGAAGAAAAGGAAAAAGGAAGAGAGAGGAAAAGAAAAAAAAATAGGAGAAAAATATAAGTGGATGGTAAAACTTGTCTCCCATTGTGTAGTCCAAAATGATTACCTAAGTTAATATTCGAAAACGAGTTTTCCAAGTTTTATCCAATTTAATGTAAACTCCTAAAATTGTAAATGTTTAAGTTTAAAAACCTTGCACTATTTAAATAATATAAAAATAATTTAATTATTGTGTAAAATGAAAGCTTATGTACTTTACTAAAATAATTTAATCAACTCAAAAAAATACAAAATAGTTTTCAGAGCTCAATAAGTTATTATAGCCAGTTCAAAATATTTACATGAAACATCAAGTCCACTAATTAGACATAACTGAAAACACAGGTCATCACACCTTTATCTTAAGCTCAAACTCAGTAACTTAGTCAAGAATTTCACCAATATCTTTTCCAAATTGTTTAGTGACATCTTCTGTGCAAAAGGTCCTTCTCTAAATAGCTTTGAAAATCTTGTTTAGCCTTTCAAAATCAGTGTTGAAGAAACCATCCAAAGTTTCCTGAGCTCAGTTACTCTCTCACGTTGCACTGGCTCATAAATAATTGGATTCTTAGCATGTGAAGATAAGTGGCAGTAGACTTATAAATGACCATTTCAACTCTAGCTGGTTAAGGATTGCTTGGGCAAGTTTAGTTATCTGAGTTATCATGTTTTTGTCTTTTCTTAGCTAGTTGATTAGTAACTGATTCTATCTCCATATTTCCAATTGTGGCTGAAGGCACTTCAACCATGTCAGCAAGGTTTTCAATTGGAGGATCAGGGTGTATATCTTCTCAAGTTTAGCTGTGGGAGTTTGAGTCAATAGTGGTTTGTTTAGTTGCTTTAGCTTGATTATTTAATGATTCAGCTTAAGGTTCAAGATTAAAATCCTTAAAAACTTGATCCTTATGAACCTAACATTTATCTCTTAGCTGTCTTAGATTCCTTAAGTGGGGAATGGTACTATAAATCTAGATAGGTGGAACTAATGCATCAAGGTTATGCAAGGGAACTTCAAAGTACTTTCAAATAGTTGTTAGATGCATAGCATAGCTAAGCCATTTCTTTTTGCTTCTTCCTAATCTATTACAATGTAGTCCACCATCTTATTCATGATTAATTTGAGCATCTTCACTTTCTACTTCATTTTCCAAGCCCAAGTGGTAACAACTTTAGACTAAGAAACGTAATAGGCCTTCTAGATCTTGGAAAGAAAGTAGATAGCTAATAAGTCTATGAAATAGCCTTATTACATGTCCTTTTTATTCATATTATTTGCTATACTATTGGGTTTTAGTTTAATTGTTTCTTAATTAAGTCATTTGTTTTAAGGTATTAAATCCTAATTGAGTATGCTTAGGATTTAGCCTTTAATTATGAATTTCATTGATTGTTAACTTAATTTATGTAAAGTGCCATGGCCATGGAAAAGGGGCGCCACAACGCCCAAAATCATGCAACAATTCATCTAAACAGAAGCTAGGGTGCTGGGGCTATAGAAAACTATGGCTGGGGTGCCAACAGGAAGGCAACCAATGCCAAAAAGGCAATGCCTAGAAGTCCAATGATGACTTCCATATCCAATTTTCAGTATTGAGGCGTCAGAACTTCAGTGTTGCAACGCGGGATCGATTCCTAATTTGAATTGACTTCTTTTTGTGGGTTTTGAGTCCTATTTAAAGAGGTTTATGTTAAGGAATATACATACACAAGTTTAGCTAAGAAAGTCTAGAGTTTAGAGGCATCAAGAGGGCAAGGAGCAAAAGGAGCTTTGAGAAGTTTAAAGATTGAAGCCTGACAACCATCAATTTTCTTCATTCTACTCTTTCCTTTCCTTGTATTTATTTGATGTTTTCTTCATATGAATCCATGTTTACACTAAGTAGCATGGAGTAATTAAGTCCTAGGATTGTAATGGAACTCAATACGTAGCTTGATTTTATGTTTTAATTTGATTACTTAGGCTTTGATACATGATTTATTTAAATTATTCTATGTTTTATGTTTCTAATTGATTAGCTACCAATTAGATTGATTTGGTAATTTAGAGGAACCTTGACAAAGCAAATCTAGGTTTAGCCTTGAATAAGATAGCACTTGTTTGAATTCATTCACATGCTTTCTTGAGTTTGATTTGTATGTAGGATAAAAAAATGCCTTCTTACTTTGTGTAGCCATTATTAGGTTTATTCTTAATGAGTCTAGCTTAATTTAATTCTCATAGAAATATAGTGAATTGGTTAAGTTAGATATTATTTTAAGTGATTTAAAAAATACTTATAATTAAATAAGAACCCTAGGTTAGTAATTCAGTATCACAACTAAGCATGATAAGATAATAATAATCCAAGTATTCTAGGTTTTCTTTATTACATTCTTATGTTTTCTTGCTTTAGTTTAGTTATCAATCTCTCAAAGTTTGTTAGTTTGGATAAAGTTAGGATTAGTCAATTTTAGTACTTAGTAATTGTTAGATCTAATTCCTTGTAGGATAGACACTCTACTTTACACTATATTACTTGTTAACGATATGTGTACTTGCGTGGTAAATCTAACAATAATATCATAAACAAGTGAAAAACCTTATGTTCAGTCTTGAACTAGTTGGAGGTAGTTACAAATTCAATGTAGCATAGGTCGTCTTTCATCTTGATTGATTGTTCAAATGTGGAATATATGGATTCCAACCCAATAGTAGTCAATTCAAATAAATTGCACATTAGATTCTCATCAATCATTATCTCTTTCCCCAATATCCAACTTCTAAGTCCATTATCAATTTAACACAAGTTTGAGTAAAAGAGGTGCACTAGTTCTAGGTAAACCACCTCTGGGTGTTTAACAAACTTTGAGAAAGACAGGAATTGAAATTCTTCAAATGGCTGGTACTTGAAAGAAGTTATATGAATTTATGTCTATGACCATTACAGTGAGAGTTTCAGTTTTTGAAATACTTCTGAATACTTTTTGCATTGCTCAATAGTTTCATGATGATTAGGGTTGAACTTTCAATATGAGTTTGAACTTGACTCAGCAGAAGTTCTTGTTTTATTTAAAGGTGATGAAGATCTAAAGGATGCAAGCCTTTTGGGTGCCATTTTTGGATCTGAGACAATAGTTAATGACTTACAGCTCAGCTGATAGTGTCACTTATTTTCAAGGACTTGAGTAAATGAACGACAATAATGTTTTTTCATTGCTCATTCAACAGTAGAAGGCCATTTCAGCATTGGACATTGGAGAAAATTTAGTTTTTAGTTGTATTTCTTTCTCAACAATACGTCTAAGTTTCAGCTATAGACTCTCCTTTCAGTAGTACACTCAAAAACTAATTAGCAAAGTAGTATCTTTTAAAGGTTCCAATTAAATGATTCTTTTGGAAATGCAAGTGGATTTTTCTAATATTAATAAACACATATTTTATTGTTATCATTTGGTTTAGTTGATTAAGATCAGACTAGTTAAGTCAAAGAATGAAAATTGAAAAGATAGCACAATATGCAAAGAGTAATATAAACTATAAATTCATTAATAAAAAGGATAATTATGCTAGGAAAATGGCAGGAATAAATAAAATATTCTTCCAGTAGCTTATGAAGAATCTTCTATTTCTCCAGGATGCTCTTTACATCCTTGGAGATCTTCTTAAGGATCTTTTTCTCTTTGGTGTCCAACAACTCCACCTCCTTTTAAAGTTCTGTGAAGTTGTTATAAGTATGATCCAACTTCTTTTCAACCTTGAATAAAGTGGAATTGGCTAAGCCATCTCCTATATTGGTAAGGCGGAGATGTTATTGACAACAGTATCTTTTACCTTGGGGTGCATCTTCCACACCAGATAGTTGTTGAAGGCCATTGATTCAAATAAGGTATTCAATTTGGCTTTAATCTTATTGACCTTCCCAAAGATCCTGCTTGCGATGTTAGGCTCTGATAGCTTGAGTTCTTTGGGTGTTGGCTGATGATATTTTTACAACTGTCTTGAGTTTGAGGTTTTTGTAAATGCGTGACAGTATGTTAATAAATGCAAGTTTGAAATGATTAGTTATATTGAATATAAAACATAAACAATTAAAAAAAATCACCTAACCATTGGATAAAGCAATGTAATCATAATATATGTATCAAACATAAATAGCAGAAATAAGTAAGGAAAGTAATCTTTAACTTTTTATAGAAAGTTCATAAGCCGTTACATTTCCCTTTAATTTCTGTAATTTATCCTTATTCAGGTTGGCTCACCTGAGTTTTTTAGCAGGTTCTTTTTATTTCTTGCTGTGACATTATCTACATAGAGAAAAAGACCAGTTCGATTTTGTAACCACACTTTCTTAGGTCCAATTGTATTAGTCTTGTTAGCTGAAAAGGGTTTTGGCTTGGACACGAATCCATTTTTCCATTGCAATTTGAGTTTTCTTCTTCATTTTACCAGAAGAAGGTGCGTGACCAGTGTAACTATAGAGATATCGTGTTTTGTTAGTAGCTTTAACAAAAAGAGTTTCATAAGAGTTCTATGCATTGTGTGAATGATAACCAAGTCCTATTTCATCAAAACTACATCTTTAACTTCCTAGCAACATATCTAGATTTTTCTTTCTATTAAAAATGTGTCAGTCAAGTCATTTATCTTGTTTTTAAGTTACTGATTTTCAGTATCAACAGAAGAGAATGCATTGATATTAGTTGATATAACAATTATTTTGTTTTAGAATACAATTGTGATATTTATTTAATGCATGTTGACCACTTAATAATTAGCTCGTTATTTTTAATAGTTAGATTTACTCTTTGTTTTCTTGGCTTTCTAAGTTCTACTACAACAGTCACATACTGTTTAGATAATTTATAGAAGCATCATCAAATTATCAAATGAGAAGTAGGATATTACCTCATCAGCTGCTTGGTTGACTAATTTATCAGCATTTAATTCTAACAATTTATCATCTACAGATGTATTGTCAACTATTGAGTAGTTGGTAAATGAGTCATCTGAAGCCATGAGACATATGTTGGCTTCTTCTTTTAGTTGTCTCCATCTAAATTGCCTTCACTATCACTTCATGTGGAAATTATTACTTTTTGTCTTTTAGAGTATGAGTGAAATTTCTTTCTTTTTGGACACTTCTTTTTCATTAGTCCAAGTTGATTACTCTCAAAGTATATGGGAGCTTCTTTCTTTTCAGTTATGAACTCTTTCTTTTAAATTCCTTTTTAAAAGATTTTCTTGATGATGTTTTGTTAATGAACCTTTTATATTTTTTTGGTGTTTAAACCTAGGTCATCCTCTTCTTTTCTAAATTCATTTGTTGAATTTGTGAAGTCCTTTGAAACAGTTTTGAAGGCTATAGCTTTTTCCTTTTAGTTTTTTTCCTTTAGTTTCTTTTGCATACTTTTCTTGCCTCTCATGAGTTACTAATTAACCCAATAACTCATCTAGAGTTAAGATTTCAATATTATTGGCTTCCTCTATGGTTGTCTTATTTGCTTTCCAAGTTTTTGGTAGGCAACCCAGGATCTTCACTGCCATATATTCATTTGAATAGACTTTTCCAAATCCTTCCAGTCTATTGATGATATTGGTGAACTTGAAAAACTTAGAGATAGTTTCATCAGACTACATTTTGAAGCCTTTATAATCATGCAAAAGCACATTAACTTTAGACTTCTTTACTTGGGTTGTCCTCTTGTGTGTGATACTAAAATTTATGCCATATTTCTTCAACTGATTCACAAGAAAAATATATGTTGAATTCATTTACATCTGACCCAGGTCCTAGCTAAGTTTGGGTTATGAAAAAAGAATTCATTTACATCTAGTGCACAAAATAAAATATTCATGGCCTTAACATTGAGTTTGGCCTTTTCTATATCTTTATCATCCCATTTAAATATGTTTATGGGAACAAATTCTCTTTTGGGTTTTTACCCTTAAGATATAATTAGATGTGATTGTGTAACACCCCGCACATTTTGAATGTATGCATTTCATGATACATTGCATTATTCATAATTAATATTTTTATATATTTTAGGGAGAAATGAAATTTCAAGAATACCATGTGGCATGAAAAATGCATAATTCATGTTGTGTGTGAAATTTCATTAATTTCACAAATTCAATGATTTTATCATTTCATATGTGAGATGAAAATTTTAATTGAATATGATTTGAGAGATGAATAATGGAGATTTTTGAATAAATTGGTGATATGGGACTTAGGTAATTTTGTGGCCAAGGAAAAGAATATATTGAATTAATGTTGTGACATAATTGGAGACAAATAAAATAATAATAATAATAAGGATTTAATTTGTAATTGAGAAAAATAAAATTTAAAAGTGAAAATTGAAGTAATTTTTATTAGGAGGATTTTTATGGATAATTAAATAGGAGATATGACTTGTAGAAATTTCCAATTTGAATTAATAATTGGAAATACTTTGATTGGGCTAATAAAATATAGGTGAAGTGTAAAAGTTGACATAATTGAGTATGGTAATTGGTTGCATGCTAATGATTAAAGGACAAGGTGAAAATTTTGAGAATTGTTATAATCATTAAAAGGGACAAGGTGGGAATTCTTTATATTGTAATAGTTATGAAAGGACAAGATGGGTATCCTTTTAAAAGGTTGTAATATAGGCTTGAGAAAAGTGAAAGAAGTTGTCTTCCTCAATTCCCTCACCATAGTTGAGAGATAGAGAGAAAGTGAAGAAAAGCTTCACGCATGTGAGGAATCCTTTTATGTACTAGTGAATCCAAAGCCTTGTGACCATTTTTTGAGGGGAAACTTATAGTTTTAGCTTGAACCCGAGAGAGAGAAGAATTTGTGTGGGTTGTGGTGAATTTGATGAAAAACAAGCAACCATGTAAAAATCTTGAAATTTGAAGGTAAATTCGAGCAAGAGGAGGAGAGAAACCATGAGGAAGAAGAGAACCCAATAAAGAGAGTGAGAACCCAAGAGCTTCTAGATAGAGAAAGAGTTTATTTCTTGAATTTCAAGGTGAGTGTATTGCGTACATCCACGAATTGGTGATTTTGAGTGTGTATGTGTTGAAATTACTCATTTTCTACTCTTGAAAATTCAACCGTATTGCATGCATATGAATTTCCGAACAATTGCTTTGTGAATTGCGATGAAATTGCATAAATTGAGATTTTGGCCATGGACTGGTTGTTGTGAATTACTGTAACACTAAGTTGCTAATAAATGCATTTGAGATGTAAAAAGGCAATAGATATATTTTTGTCCCTAGTGTTGGACCCACGATTAGAGGGGTTCGAATCTCAGAGTTACCTCATTGTGTATGCCTTAATAAGGTTAAAGAAAACACATACAAACTAGCTATCTCAACCGTTGGAAGTCCATTGCATGTTAGTATTGGTGTCCAACAGTCAATCAATAGTTAATTGTACTGAAACATTAATTTGAATTGAATGCATGACATGACATTATTTAGGCATTCTTTAATTATAAGTTTTAATGAGATTTATTATAACTATGTTTAAAGTCCCTAAAATAATAATTGTGTATGCATAATTATGATGTTATTCATAATTGTGAGATATGTAATACATATAGTATTATTCTAAATCATTCCTAATCAATAATTGTGAATCATCAAGAATAAGGATATTTAAGATTATTCGAGACCAGCATATTTTGTGTCATTCTTTTATAAAGAGTGTAGTAATCTAATAATTATAAGCATGGTGATAACTAAACAAATATATAAGTGCTTGTTAG
The DNA here is from genome assembly GCA_029379385.1 of Quillaja saponaria. Classification (NCBI taxonomy): domain Eukaryota; kingdom Viridiplantae; phylum Streptophyta; class Magnoliopsida; order Fabales; family Quillajaceae; genus Quillaja; species Quillaja saponaria. The sequence goes on along the minus strand of CM055607.1, from coordinate 20,229,655 downwards.
TTAAACAAGTATACTAAATTAGCCTAACGTAAGAAACTATCTGGAGTCTTTACTCATGTGTAAATGAAAGTTTTCAAAATTTTGTTAGTGTAAGTGATCATGTGACTCGAGATCATTATATGTGAATCTACATGTTTTGATGTTATTCCACTTATCCTGTAAAAAGAATGATATGTAAAAGTTAGATATGTAGTGAAGCATATAAAGGTAGATGAATGATAAACAAAGAATTCATCATCTTCAGTAAAAGGGACAAATATCATATAGCCTCTTCATACATCTTACAATTATGTTTAACATCATAATCATACATATGCAGTTATTATTCTAAGGATTTTATGTAACACCTCTGTATATTATAGGATAATATCAACATCCACTGTCTCAATTACCATATAATACACATGAACATTACAGCTACAAATTTCAAATTATACTAATGTAATTGTTAGTTATGGCCAGAATAACATAGATCTCCAAAATAACACAACGAAATTCATTATATAAATACAACGAGCCCACCAGGTTAGATAAACTTGCTCAAGATTGAAAACCTATTGGCCATAACAAGACATAACTCTTACGCACAACTTTTGTAACACCTGGATGTACAATACTTACCATATATACAACCATATTATAAAGAACAGAGTTTTAGATACACATTACTACTAATCGTCATAACATATCATAAGTCAGGAATGTGGGGTTAGGGATTCCCAAATCCATAAAAATAATCTTATTTTTGCTTAACCTGCAATCCTCATGTATAAAAATATCACCCCAATAGCCCAATTAGATCTAATATCTAGACTTGACAAAAGATATGCAATCATGGTCTCACTCAGAGACTCATGCCAAAGATCACCATAGCAACTCAGTATGCCATGTCCACATCCGGGTCGACCACCTCACTTGCATAGAATAGACAACCTAGAATGGATCCTCCTCCATGATTTCCTCCTCAACCCCCTGCTCCCAAACTGGCTCAACTAGAGGCTTAACCATAAGAACCTCTACTACTGGCTCCTCCTCCTCCAACTCCTCAATCATTACTCTACCACCTTGACCATGCTACTCCGGTACATCCACTATATTCTCCACGGGTAGTCCTCCACCAGAGGACCAATGTAGACATACTCACCAGATAAGAATGCGTAGTGTTGTACAAGAGTAACCTAACCTACCTGCTGCATTCAAGACCACCATATAGCATAACTAGACAAATACTGCAACATCTCTATATAATTAATTTGAGACACCAATTTAAAATAAATGAGACAGAAATCTCAACAGATATAAAAACATAATTTTTTAAACAGATAGGTGCCTAGTTTTACAAAATCAGAGATATGTATTATATGCATGTAAACCAATTATGAATACTATGGACTATCCACAGGTTAGGCTAGCCTATTAGGAAACATCTCTGGCCAAATCAGGGTTACTAAGTACTCAAGAGGTCTGATGCACTACAAGTATTGAATCCTAAGACAAGAGGTATGATCACAGTCGTATCTTCCCTGCACGAGTGCTTTGACTACACTTACCTACCCATACACTAGCTCTTCAGCAACCCAGTCACCTACATTGGTTCACACTAATCAGTTCAGTACCACATTCCATAATTGCCATCATTCACACACTATGCAATTTCACAGGAAATACAAAGCATGGAATTTTCATCGTAATTTTACACGATCAATGCATGCATATGGTAGAGTTTTTCAAGAGTAAAATTAATAGTTATAAATTCACGCGCACTGAAAAATCATATTTTCAGGATATATGAATATATCTACCTATTACCATATTTATTTACAATTTACAATTTCCATAGTTTGTCCAATGTCCAGTTTTAGTCCTCGATCCACAAGTCTGTCAATTGTCCAATCCAAGTCCAATTATCCATAGTTACTTCAAAAGTTTATGGTTCCACAATCCTTGCTTGGGTTCCAAGTTACTACACTTTGGTATTCATTTCTTCTAAATTTGATCAAAGTTCATTAATTCCTATTGTTTCAAATATTTATCATTCTTTCCATATTAATTTACTTTATAATTTCATATATTTACTGTTTACTAACCATAAATAAAATTCTTACTCTTGCACCATCTTGGCTCAAGAACAATAATTCACTTTAAATTCAACTAAACCTTATTTGCATTACAATAATCACAACCTATTCAATTAATATCTTTAATATTAAAATTTAACATCAAGCAACCAGGAAATTCCTTAATTCCATCTTTTAATCATTCAATGTCAAAATAGATTTTCAATAAATCATAATCCAATTATATATTCATAGAATTCATATTCTTACACTAATAAATCAATAAACCAAATTGAATTCTTTAATTAACTCCTCTTACCCTCTCAGCTAAAAGAATTCTCGCACAAATAATTTCACAAAATTGATATATATTTCTCATATACTATCATTAACATTTTTATAACTTAACTACTAAGAATTTTTCAAGGATAATATTAACATTCCCACTACCCATCTTGGCCACCACCAAAATTGTACAAGAAAAATTATATAACTTACTCAGATCATTCTCATGCCTCCAATTACTTAAGATTTCATCATGTTTACACAGAAGAATTCCACAATCAAATTTCAAGATCAAAAATTTGACCAATTAAAATTTTAACTTCTTAAACTCATCATCAATTCACATAATTTTCACCATTTAAGCATCTGTTTCATTTAAATACCTAAATACCATTAATCATCAAGAACTTCCCAAGAATTAAACACAAAATCAAGAACTCCTACCTTCAAGCACTCAGCTAACAAAGTTCTAATGCTCCCCAAGCCTTCAATGGCACATGCAAAATCTTCACAAGTCTCTTTTTGACTTGAATTATTTATTTTCCTAATTTAAAGCTTGAAACTCCAAAAGTTTTCTTAAGACCAAATTTTTTTCCTTTGATGTTCCTCTCAGCAAAAGCAAAGAGTACACTTTTCCACTTGCTTAATGACAATGCAATAGGAGATTCTTGTTCTCCACCTTGAATTAGAACACTCCTCAAGATTCTATCTTAATTGGGCTACTAGATCAACAGTTATGAATTTTTCTTACTCTCTCTCTTATCGATTTTCTTCTTTGGTTTTCTTTCTCTTTTGTTCTCTCTCTTATCGATTTTCTTCTTTGGTTTTCTTTCTCTTTTGTTTCCTCTTTGTTTTTCTCCCTCAACCGGGCACCTAAGCTCCACATTCTACTCACTTCATCTCACATCATGACACCTCTTGCATGGCTAAAGCAAAACCATGGATTCAATCCATGTGGAGGTAAGATGGTGATCAATTATTCCTCCCCTCCTCTCCCCTCCCCCCCCCCCCCCCAATAGCGTTTAAACCATTATCCATTCACTATGAATGTCCTATGTGGATTAGGGGCAATCAATTCCACTACTTCATATGGAAATACTTTAGTAATGGTGAATAGACTAGACCATCTTGACTTGTGCTTTCTCGAGAAGAGTCTCAACTTGGAATTATACAATAGGACTTATTGACCTGGCTTAAAGTTGTGTTTAACAATCCTTTGATCATGTAGCCTTTTGGTCTTCTCCTTATAAAGTTTGTTATTCTCATAAGCATTGAGTCTAAACTCATCCATCTCATTCAATTAGAGAAGCCACTTCTTATAGCTGCCTCAAGGTCGAGATTGAGCTTCTTGATAGCCCAATAGGAATTATGCTCCAATTCAACTAGTAAGTGGCAAGCCTTGCCAAAAAGGAGCATACCTAAAAAGGTCTTTTAGGTTGTACAGTATGCGCAAAATGCATCATCCAATCGCTTAGACCAATCCTTTCTAGAAGGACATACTAGTCTTTTTTAAGATCCTCTTAATCTCTTGATTGGACACCTCAACTTGTCTACTTGATTATAGATGGCAAGCTAGTGTCACCTTATCTTAAGCAAGAAGGGTCCTCACTAATGATAGCTCGAGGTGTGCCAAAGCATGTGAAGATGCTCTTCCTGAGGAAGTATATCACGACTTTGGAGTCATTGGTAGGCATAACAATGGCTTCCACCCACTTAGGGAAAGAATCCACAATAACAAGGATGTATAGGTTAGTGTATGAAGAAATGAAAAACCCATAAAGTCCATCTCACATACAACAAATAATTCAACTTCCAGAATATTGTTGAGTGGTATCTCATTCTTTCTAGATATTTTTCCCATCTTTTGGAACCTATCACATTTGGAAACAAATTTATTAGTGTCCTTAAACAAAGTAAGCCAATAAAAACCTGATTGAAGCACTTTTGCAACTGTTCGGCTCTTTCCAAAGTGACCTCCATACTCCGAAGCATAGCAGTGATGGAGTATGCTCTCAAGCTTCTTCCTCTAGAACACACCTTCTTAAAATTTGATCAAGACAATGCTTAAATAAGAAGGGGTCATCCCAAACAAAAAAAATCTAATGTCGTGTAAAATTTTTTTATTTTTTTTGGTGAGAATTAATTTAATGAGGAAAGACTTTGCCAACTAAATAGTTGACAAAGTTAGCATGCATGTAAACCTCTTGTAAATAACTTGGATTATCTGGGAAAGTTTCATTGATAATTATGGGCTCAGCCACTTTATCTTTCCCTTCTAGCCTTGATAAGTGATCAGTCATTTAGTTCTCAGAGCCCTTGCGGTCTCTAATCTCCAAGTTAAATTCTTGAAGTAATAGGATCCACCTTATCAACCTAGGCTTAGCATCTTTCTTATCAATCAAATACATAATAGCAAACTGGTTAGTAAAAACAATAACAAAAGTTCGAATAAGATAAGACCGAAACTTGTCAAAAGCAAACGCTACTGCTAAAAGTTCTTTTTCAGTTGTGTTATAATTCAATTGGGCACTAGTTAATACCTTGCTAGCATAGTATATAAAGTGAAAAATATCTTTTCTTTACGCTGCCCTAAAACTACTCCTACCATAAAGTCACTTGTATTTCACATTAATTCAAATAAGGTTCCAATTAGAGTTCCAAATTATGGGGACATATATCAATTTTTTTTTCAACTCTAAAAATGCAACTAGACATGCATCATCAAGGATAAATGGAGTGTCTTTTTCTAGGAGATTGCAAAATGGTTTTGAAATTTTTGAAAAATCCATTATGAATCTCCTATAAAAGCCGGCATGACCTAGAAAGCTTATAATTCCTTTTATTAAAGTAGGGAGATATAGTTTTTCAATTTTTTCTTTATCTACTTTAATTCCCTTACTAGACACCCTATGGCTAGAACTATACCTCTTGTACCATGAAGTGGCACTTTTTACAATTTAGAACCCAGTTGGTCTCTTCACACCTTTTAAGCACATAGTTTAAATTATGTAGACATTCATCATATGAATCACCAAAAACAAAAAAGTCATCCATAAAAATTTCAATGCCTTCCTCTACCATATCGATGAAGATGGCCAACATACACCTTTGAAAGCTGGCATGAGCATTGCAAAGACCAAAATGCATCCTTCTAAATGCTAATATGCCATAAGGGCAAGTAAATATGGTATTTTTTTTGGTCTTCCGGGGAAATAGCAATCTACTTATACCTTGAATAACCATCTAAAAAGCTATTATTCCTTACCTACTAACTAGTCAACATTTGATCAATGAAAGGAAGAGGGAAGTGATCCTTTCTTGTGGCCTTGTTTAGTTTTCAGCAGTCCATGCATACCCTCTAACCAGTCACGGTTCTTGTTGGAATGAGTTCGTTCTTTGCATTAGCAACAACAGTCATTCCTCCTTTCTTTGGTACACATTGGATAAGATTTACCCATAGGCTATCAAAAATTAGATAGAAGATGCCGACATCCAGCCATTTGATAATTTCTTTCTTAACCACCTCTTTCATTATGGGGTTAAGCCTGCTTTGATGCTCTATAGTAGCTTTATGATTATCCTCCATGAGGATCTTGTGCATGCAAAATGAGTGGCTTATACCCTTAATGTTTTGTCTACCCCAAAGACTTCTTATGTTCTCTCAATATACGAAGGAGCTTGTCTTCCTATAAGTTAGTACGATATGCAAAAATAATAACAGGCAAAGTAAATGAAGAACCAAGAAAAGAATACCTTAAATGAGTAGGTAATTGCTTAAGCTCCAAGGTAGGTGGCTCTTCAATTGAAGGCTTTGATCCCAAAGGAATGGATAGTGGTAAATCTAGATTTTAATCTTGTATTCAGTCTTGGCATATGTGGTGAATCATCCAATAACTTCATACACTTAACAAACTCATCATCATCTTTATTAGTGTAAGAAATTGAGGAAACCTTAAGATGATCATTTGGATAGTTTTCTAAATATACCTCTTAAGTAATATTATTACTCACCATGTCTATTGTAAAACACTCATCATGTTCTTAAGGGAATTTCATGGATTGAAAAATGATAAATTTAACCTCTTGATTATTCACCCTCATGGTGAGTTTACCCATTTGGACATCAATTGATGTCCTCCTCGTTGCAAGAAAAGATCTTCATAAAATAATAAGCACTTCTCTATCTTATTTCATATCCAGGACTATAAAATCAGTGTGGAGGATTAATGTTTCTACCTTAACAAGAATTAGCTAATTGTAGAGTGATTAAGGTTGGTTCTACTTCTCACTTTTAATAAATTGATAAGGGCATTAAATTTATTCTAGCACCTAAGTCACAAAGTACCTTACCAAAGTATTGAGTGCCTATTATGCAAGGAATAGTAAAGCTACCTAGATCCTTCAATTTAGGAGGAAGCTTCTTTTGAGGTATGATATAAATCAAAATAATCCAATTCAAGCAAGTTTCCAAATTCATAGTCAATTTATTGAAATTGGTAAAACTCTTTCGATCAAAAGTGTATCGCGCGAGAATCCACCGTCCATATAATTCTTTGATAAAAAGAAAAAAAAAATGGCATGTTACTGCCATTTTTGAAATGATTAAAGATTCCCAAAGTAATGTTTAAACCCAATGATTCACGGCAAAGCTAAAGGATCCTGGAACAAGTAAATATCGTTTTCAATTGTCTCAACAACTATAAACAACTATATTAAGAATAAAGAATAAAAATAGATTCTAAAAGAGACAGATAAGAAGGGGATAGAGATCGCTCAATAAATGAAATACCTAAAGAGTTTTCCTTTGAGTTATTTGGAGTTATCCAACTTGAGTTATAAGATTACGAATAGGAGCAGTTTTTTTTTCTACACTCTCAAGTAAGTGCCACCGTTTCATAATCACTAAGCTTTTTCTTTTTAGTAAGAATGTTCTTCATAAATTTGGCGTAGCTTGGCATTTGTCAAGAACTTCAGCGAATGAGATATTTATGTGGAGCTTCTTGAACACATCCAAAAATTTCTGGAATTGTTTGTCAATGTTCTGTTTTTGAAACCTTTATGGGAATAGAAGAGGAGGAGTTGCTTTTGGTGGTTCAGCGATTACCTTCTCCTCCTTCTTTTCAGTAAGTAACTCTTCTTCAATTATTTTTTTGGGAGCCTCAGTTTCAGTTTTCATTTTAGGCTCCCTTTAACTCTTTTCCACGTCAAAGAGTAATTACCTTGCAATACTCTTTGTTTTCCTTCCTTGGGTTTGCCTCATTGTCGCTAGGAAGGGAGCACCTTGAGGTCTACTTGTCAAAACATTGGCCAGCTGACCAATTTGTGTTTCTAAAGTTCTTAAATATGCATTTTGGCTTTGTATTATAAAGTCTTTCCTAGACATGTATTGTAGAAACATGTCTTCCAAGGAATGCTTCTTTTAAGGGCTGGTTGCCTTTGTTAAGATTGAAATTTGGGTGGAAAATTTGGCCTTGCAACATTAGATGCACCTTGGTTGTTCCAATCAAAGTTTGGATGATTTCTCTATCTCGAATTGTAAGTGTTATAACCCGATATTGTAAAGCCGAGTTTTAAATATAATATATAAATTTCAATTATAAAATAACAACTACTTAAACGAATTAAATAAATAACAATAAAATTAAACATGTCATAACCCGGTATCGTAGTGATACAGTTTAGTAATTCTTAAATAAATTCTAATTATACAAGGAAATTATGATAACACGATATGTTCTTATTTGGCTATCGATATTTTAATATACATTTTGGAGTGTCGTACGTAATTTATTAGACATTTGAAAAATTAAATTAATAATATATTACACATAGTAGTATTAAATGTTATAACCCGATATTCTAGTGGATATTTTAAAATGTTGTACGTAAATTATTGTAATTATATAAATAATATAAAATAAATTAAAATAAAAGAGTAATTATACATACATACATATATATATATATATATAGGTAAATTGAAATCCACCACTTAATTGATTGACATGGAACATGAAAGTTATTTAAATGAATTTTAGTGATGTGTATATTTAGTATGTGATTAAAAATAAAGATATATATATATATATGTATATATATTTATATATATAAAAGCTAGAAAGGTATGATTATATGTGCATATATTTAATCATAGAATTAATATCCTCCACAAAACGTGCATCACTCAACTTGCCTTTTCATCAATATTTTAACATATTTGCTGTATCTTTTTAACCTCTCCCTTGTTCAACCGACTTATTCCTCTTCTTATTTCTCATTTTGCTGTGTTTAACTCCATTTCCTTCCCCTGTTCTACTCTACTTCAACCCCAAGAACTCAACCAAACGTTTTGCCAAAGTTGGGTGTAGTTTCTTTAGCACTTTCCATACCCCCCTTCTATGTTGTAACCCCTTGTTTGTTGGCTGCCAAACTGGGTTAAGAAGCGTTGCTTTTCCTCTATTTTAGCTGTGTAATCTTCCTTAACAGCCAGCTTTATTACCGTGCTCTCCTTTATTTCCTTGCTGTCTTGTTAGCTCACCTAGGTTTTAAGAAAATCTCTTGCTGTTGTATTACTTCTGTAGCCGAAAGGAAGGGGTATTTTTTTTGTTGGCTATGATCAGCTGGGTGTGTGTGGGTAGCTTCAGTTGTAACTTTTCTTTTGGTAAGCTTTGGTGGGTGAGAGTAAGGTGGGATTGGTGTAACGAATGTATAGGTGTGTGGGTGACTTGGAGTAAGGTGGCAGCCAAGCCCTGTTTTGGTCCTTGCCGTGGGGTAACAGTGTGAGGGTGTGGGAAATTTTCTAGTTAAGTGAGTAAGGGCAATTTATTGAAATTAAACATGAAGATTATGGTGTTGTTAAGAAACTTAAATATAAGAGATTTAAAGGAGTTATAAGTTTTTAACTAAGGTTTAGTAATTGTAAACACATGAGGAAGTTAGTAAAATAGGAAATTTGAAATTCAATTGGGACAATTAAGAACTTGTACACTGTTTAGGGAATTATAATTAGTTAGTAATTGAACTCAAAGATGTAAGCTGATATTGAATTTAATTGAACTTGTACACTGTAAGTTGATAGTGAATTAATGCAACTCAATATGTGGAGTGAGGGAATTTAAAGACTTGAAAGATTAAGTTGATTACTTTGGAAAAATATGTAGATTAATTAGGATTAATCATGTATTCTAAGTAATTAATAAAATGTTTATAAGAAATTAAATATAAAATACTTATAGAAATTAATTGACATAAGTTTTTACATAGATAGGTAATTGGAAACATAAAATTTAACCATGTTAATGTAAAATTGAAAAAAAAAAATTCTTTAATAAATTGAAGTAATAAACTGTACTTTAAATTAGTAGTGAAGTATTTAAGAGGAATTAATTGCAAGGTAGTAAATGCAATAAATACATATAGAAATGAGAAATTAAATGTAAGATATCCATAAGAATTAATTTATATAAGTTTCAATTACTAAATAGTTAATTAGGAAACATAAAATTTAATTATGTTGATGTTAAATTAATAAATTTAATTTTTGAATAAATAGAAGTAATTAATTTTATTTTACGATATTGGGTGAGATGTTTAAGAAAAAATTAATTTTTGATTAGTATGTTACATATATAAAAGATTATTGAGTTATAAAATTTATTATACAATGAGTGTCAAAAATAATGTATAAATTTATAATTTTCAGCTCAGGATCATGTCGATGATATACCGACACCATCAAATGTTAGACAAAAGGACGAATATATGGAAATAAGCAAATGCAATATTTCAGTGATTTATTTGAATTATATTTGTTTGATATTAGTTGTGGTTGATAAGGGTCAACAAAGTGAGATTTTCTAAGAAATAATTTTTATTTTGAAATTGAAATCCAAGTGCACCTAGGATATTTTGATTTGATATTCTGATATGAGATACTCTATTTCTAACAATGGTTTTAAAAAGAAATGAGTGCTCAGTCTTAGTGGGATGGATTGTGTACGGAGAATTAACCTGTTATGCGGGTGCGTAAATGCCCGATGGGGGGAGATACTATTGTGCAAGGCTGAGTTACTTTGTGGTCCTTTGTCTATTTTGTATGTTTTGATTGCCTTGATTGTATTTAATTAATTTGTGTTTGTTAAGTGTTATGTTTCCATAACTATGTAAGTGCAACATTAGTGATGTTATGATTTAGAATATATTGATATATTAAATAATTATATACATACATTATATTATATTACTTGTGTTGAATGATGCTAGTACCCTTTCGGTATTATTTTTTACTTACTGAGTCCATAGGACTCACCCCTCTTCTATGGTTATTTTTTTTTTAGTAACAGGATCTCGCAAATAGCTATTACTGATAATGCACTTTGTCAAGTGTTTGGTGGCAAGGTAATTCTTCGAAATCTTAATCTTGAAGTTAAATGGTGAAAATTTGCAGTCACACTAGAGTTATGGGGTGCCTGGTCTTATATTGTGTAACAGTCTAGTTAGTTGTTATTATGATAAGAATTGGATCAAAGCTCCTTGTTGTCTTTGTTGTTGTAGTTGTTATTGTATAACAACAGGAATGTGTTTTTAAATTATATGGGAAGTTTCCACTTTACGAGGAACCTCTACCAAAATTTTCAATAAATTGTTAATTATTTCAGTAAACAAACTCTTACGGTTAAATTTTGTTTTATAAGTTTTTACTTTTATTTATAGGTTTGATCAAAAGTCATAGTTTTTTTTTTTTTTCCTTTTTTTGGAGTCAGTGTTACAAAGGTTTGGGTTATCATTCCTCCGGCCAGTCATATCTTCGAGAGGGGTGTGTCAGTAGGTGTTGGAGTATGAATTATTTTGGCAATTGAAATTTTGCACATATTGAACCGCTTCAGTATTTGGGTATTGGTTAATAGAGTGACATTTGCCACAAGCTTCACACACCATGACAGCGGTTTAGGGCATTGTTGAACCCCAAGATTATCAAATTTCTTTGCCAAACCAATCACTTTTGTTGTTAAGGCAGTGATGACATCTAATTCATGAACTCTAACAATTCTTCAGAATGCTAACCTTTCGAATGGCCATTGGTAGTTATTTGAGGCCATCTCTTCCAAAAGGTCATAGGCAACATCAGTTGATTTTCCTATTAAAAGCACCTCCAACAGCAGCATCAATTGTGGTTCTAGTTTGGTTTACCAAATCAGTTTAGAAAGTATGAACTTGCAGCCACTTGGAAATGCCATGATGAGGGCATTTGCGCATCAAGTCTTTATATCTCTCTTAAACTTCATAGAGAGATTCTTGGTCCTGTTAAAGGAACAATGTGATCTCATTCCTTAAATTGGTAAGAGGAAAAAATTTGGCCAGGATTTTTTGTGCCATGTTCAACCATGTGGTGATGGAGTTTTGTGGTAATGAATACAGCCAACTTTTTGTCTTATCTCGGAATGAGAAAGGAACAAGCCTTAGGAGGACTGCATCATTAGAGACGTCATTATATTTGAATACATCACACAATTCCAAGAATGTTACTAGATGAGCATGAGGGTCATCACTTGATAGACCACCAAATAGTGCAAATTGTTGTATCATGTGAGTTGCGCTCGGCTTAATCTCAAAATTATTGGCAACAATGCAACGCTTTCAGATGCTTGAATGGAGACCTTGCACAAGAGGGACAACATAATCCCTTAAGGCCTTGTTTTCAGGTACTTATTGTTAGTCAGCCATCGCACTTGAGTCACCAAAAACTTGACACGGATTTTACTAAGCAAGTGCACATATCGTCTTCAAGCAATATAATGAAAGTAGAGATCGTCCCCACAAGAAATTATATCTCTTTTAAAGCTAACTATCAATGTGTATGCAAATCTTAATCAAGCCAATGTAATTTTAGAGTTTGAATACTAAACTAATAAGCAAAATTATGTAGATTAATTAATCTAACACCTAAGTTCATAATATCCCTTACACTTCACTCGTGTTTTCCTTATTTAAATTCAATTCATGCAATAGTTCAAATATTAACCTAGATTTCTTAGGCAATTATATTCATATTCCTATATGTAGCAATTGTATATTTATCTTAGTTTAATTCACTATATTCATATGAGAATTATACTAAAACAAACTCATTAAGAACCAAACTAATCTAGTTACTTGAGGCTAAAAAGTATATTTCTATCTTTTTAATAAACTTTTTAGCGAATCATATTGTTCAATTGAGATGAACAACCCAAACACAAGCTATGCCACGTATAGTTAACCCTAAAACTGACTCTCCCAAGTCAATCCCAAGGTTCCTAATCAAACTAATTGGTGATCAAGTAATTAGAAGCACTAAGAACAATGCAATATAAATATTTGAAACTAAAATATGCATTAAATCAAATCAATGGTCATATAGGCTACATGTAAGTTCAATTGCAACTCTCGAATAAAACTACTCCATACTAGCTATGGAAAACAATAACATAAAAGAAATAGTCATTATAAGTAAATAAGAAAATAACAAGAAAGAAGTAGAATACTAGAAGTTGTCACGACTCCTGGTCTTTACAAGCTCCTTAGAAACTCTTTCTCACTTGCTCTGGATCTTTTTTTACTTCAACATGCACCTCTTTATGTAGGCTTTTTTCTGTTAAACTAGGAGTTCTTGGAAATACAGGTGATCGGCGAGACGTTGCCTTCATTGGCGCTGCAGCTCCACTGCCTCTGTATAATCCATTTAGGACTCTAGCTACTCACGCCACGACGTACTTATGTATGGTGATGTGGTGCCTTCTTTGGTTTCTTACGAAGTCGTCTTGGATGAGGGCGTCATGGCTTCTTCCTTAATGGCGCTACTGCATGTAGGTCTTTGACTTGAACTTGGTTTTCACTAATTTGAATGCTGCTGCGCCCCTTGGTATGCTGCTGCGGCGCTAAGCTCTCTAACTTGAATAAGAGAATTCTCGGGCTAAGGCGCCAAGCGCAAGTGTTGTCACATCACGGTGCAGAGCTCTTTGTAATTCCTTTTAATTCGTCTTTTAAGCTCCATGGCGCCATTGTTCCTCATGCTGCGACATGAGTCTTCAAAGCTTTCCTCTTTATCTTAGATTAACACACTCCAAAGACGCTTAAAAATAAATTAATAACAAAAAAAATAAAAATTACTCCTATTCAAATTAAAACCCTACAAACTCCTAAACAACCTAAACAAGATACAACACTAATTTTAATTGAATTCTAACTCTAAACTCTAGGATTTAGCACAAAATAGGAATCAAATGTGTAGTAAAATAATTCTATTTTATTGAGTTATAAATAATAAATGACTTGACTGTGTATTGATTCAAAGATCATTATAAACTTGCCTGCCGTTGGTTTTTATAGCCTAGGCAGTTCTCAATCATTTAAAATTTAAAATTTAAAAGCAATAACTGCTACTAAACAACCATGACAACCGCCTTTGATAAATAACATGAAATAATTGAAATCGATAATAGCTACCTTATCAACAAAACTGAATAAGTTATAAACCGAATAATTTCTAGCAACCTTTAGACCAAATTACTTTATAAGGTCATTGTCTAGTAATCTCTACTCCATTTGATCGATTGTAATTCTTAAACATATTCGACCTAATAGTTTTACTTAACAGAAATACCCTACTTTCAAATTTGGGGTATCAACAACTGGTAGTCACATGTAGAACCGTTTTAACCAAATTTAGATCTTTTTAGTAATCACTTAATAATTGAGTGAATGCCACATAAGCTTTCATGCTTTCCCCCTAATGATTGGAAATTGACTGCGTTATTTGTAACTAATGTTACATACGGGTAGTATGGGTAGTTTGGCGTGGGTTATAATAATTGGAATTCTTTCTTTTTTAACAACTAGCTTCTATGGCTGAATTTTATTTTGTTTTTTATTTTAAAAAAATAGGGAAAAAAAGATAAACGATTGCAATTGGGTGTTTACATTGTCTACACTTTGAAATTGAAGTAGTTTCAGTGAAATTTAGTCTTTAATTGGTTGAAGTTTTAATGGACTTAATATGATGTTTTAACAGTTTAACTAACAACTTATTGACATTGAACCCCTAATTTCTATTAGTTTTATTATCTCTTTTTACTAGACTTCAAGCAACATTTTCATCATTAAATTGGGTGTTACATTGCTTGCTTCTGTATCTTTCCAGGATCTGCACTCTTCCTTCTAGTCTTCTAGAGCAGCAAACAAGTATCAAATAAGTTTTTGTACATGGGGATCATTTCATCCGCGAAATTGAGGAAACATAGGAAACAAGTCAAGGAAACAGATCCCAAGAGAGAAATTCGAACAGAATCAGAAAAATCATATGCATAATTGCAATTTATATTCTCTTCTTGCATAGGAGGAAAACCAAATACAATTGTAAGAACTGGTCAAACATTCTCTTAATTCTCATTAATACAGAAAAAAAAAAACAAACAAATGGGGTAATAAGAGTAAGAAAGGAAGAGAAACCTCCAACAACCCATCAAGAGTATAGCACTATGAACAGTATAATCCAATTCAACCTTCTTAAAGCCTAGCAAATCAGTCCAGCAGAAACTCATGCATAGAATCGGGACTCGCAAGGAGGTCAAAGGGTTTTTTACCAAGGGAATCTTTTAAAATTGTTATCTGACCTTCCTTCAGAAGTATGTCTTCATCAAGGATATCTATCTTCTTCTTCAATGCATAAACTTCCGAGTTCAGTAGCTTGTTCTTCTCACTGTATTGCTTCACTTCCTCCCATATTAAATCTCTCTCCTCGGATACTTTTGGCAATATCCCCCTCATGATTGTTGATTCCTTTCTAGACTCTTGGAGATCGCTTTGAAGCCGATTTATGTTCTCATCCTTCTTCGATATCTGTTTATGATGGGACAAGAAACTAATTTCAACATGAGTGAAGAACACCTAGTTAAGAGGGTGATCTCATGTACAAAATGCATGTCAGAACATAGCGTATTAAATATAGGCAGAAATAATTGGAGAAAGATGTATAAAAAACTTGCATGTCGTTGAACCCTTCATGTCTTAAAATATGATGAACCAGTATTTACTGCATATTAAATTGAAATGAAGGGGTGATTTAGACATGTATATTCTCAGAAAGATAGGGAAAAATTCTATGTATATGATATAAGACAGTGTGCACATTTAGAGAAAAAATTTAAGCAATACACATACTGTTAGCTTTTTTGTAAAGCTGCTATGGTTTTCTCTGCTTGAAATTTTATTTCTAGAATTACATCGGCATACAAAATAAAAACACAAAACAGATTGAAGGATTAAATCAGTTTATACAAATAAACTTCACAAACTTGAAATAACCTTTTGTGCACCATCTGTCATGAGACAGTTTACTTGTAAGTACTTTTCAATAGAACCCAATTACATCCTATTGAACTCATGCAAAATGTATTCTGTTGGTAGAACTACCTAGGACTCAGATATGTGTCCAGTTAGTACTATTATCTTTTCTTGTCTCACCAATCAACCTCACTTAGAACCAAGCTGATTTTATTAATGAATTGCTCAACAGTATGCTGGCAGCACCATAAGCATGAGTTGACAGATTGGCTCTATCATTTTATGATTCTCTCACCCTACTCTGGTCACAGCCTGCAATATCTAAACCTATCTAGAAAGCAAAAATATGTCCTACACACATATCAATAAAAATGCATCATTATATAAAGTTCACTAGCCAATTTAAACATTGAATTCACAAAATACAGGTCACAGCAAAGATAAACCTCAAGTTCCAGATCCTTCAAGTTGTTTGTCACACATGAAAGCTTGTCTAGCGCATTTTGCACCTCACATCTGAGGATGTCATTTCCTCTCACTGCAGTAGCAAGTTCAGCTTGTAACTGCTCAACTTCCAGCTCTTTAGAGTACAGCTTCTCTCTTAACAGACTTGTTAGTAAACTTTCAGCTTTAAGCTCATTTCTTATTATATCCTGTAAAAGGAAAAAAAAAAAAATGAACTACATAGATCACTTAAACGTACAACTAGCAAAACATAGCTCAAAAGAACTGGAAAACAAGAAAAGGTCCCATATAAATAAAGTACAGTTAAATAAATGAAATAAGTACATCCTGCGTCCTTGCTCTAGCAATACCATTTATAGGAAACAACTTGCAACAGAAACTTACCTCAGAGCTTTGGTAATTTAGCTTAGCTATTTTATCAGCATCTCCACATTGTGATTGGAATTCAGAAGCCATTTGACTGGACTTTTCATGCAATAAAGAGGACATCATCTGCAAACTCCTTGTCAGTCCATCAACTCCACGCTTAAGACCCTGAATTCTCACATCAGATTCAATCACAAATTGTCCATCTAACCCATTCTCGATGACTTCCAGACCCTGTTGTCGACCTGCTTTGCCTTTAATGAATTCCAATAGCTTCGAACACAAATGGATACTCTCATTAAGCATTGTTACCCCTTGATTCTGCAAACAGCAAACACGCATCACCAATTCTTTATCTAGTTTAAAAGTTGCAGCAACATTCTCTTTCCCATTATCTTTTAGTAAGTTTATATTCTCAAGTCGAAGAGAATCTACTTTAACTTCATAATTTTCCAATTCCCTTCTCAACATCAGTTCTACTCCTGTTAATCTCATTTGCTCCATTTGCAATTTCACCAAATGCTTATCAATCTTCTCCACTGACTGATTTTTCTGGAGTTCTTCACTAAATCCTTCCCTTAACCCATTAATTGTCTTCTGCTGCTCACTGCAGGTCCGTATTAACCTTGAAATGGATTTGTGCAACTCTTTGCACTCCTTCTCCTTCTCTTCATAATTTCGTTGGAGACGATCTCGATTTTCTTTTTCCATCTTATATTTGTCTTGCACTTCAGAGATTTGTTTATGTAAATCTTGATTCTCCTCTCTTACCTCATTCATCTTAGATATCATTTCCTTGAGTTGTTGCTCGGAATGGGTTATTATGCTTCTGCTTTCTGCTTCCATCTCATTAAAAGAAGAAACCTCCCGTTGAAGTGAGACATTCTGCTCTGCCAGCTCTCTAACTCTTTCACGAAGCCTTTGCTCTTCAAACTGGTATTTGTCAAGCTTAAGTGACCAGTCACTTGACCTTCTGTCCAATTCCTTCTCCAATCCTGACTGCAACTCAATCTTCTCCTTTTCTAGTCTTCTGGTCCGGGACTCAAAGTCTGCCTTAGCACATTCGAGCTCTTCCTTGGCAGATCCTCTCTCAGCAATTCGAGACTGCAGAAGGCGTAAAACTTCACATTCAGAGCTTATCCTTTCCTCTAATAAATTTCTAATTTTGTGAATCATTGTTGGCATGTCAAACCCAGTATCCCGAAAAAACCTTTCTTGCTCAAGTTCTCCAGAAAGAAGCATAACTCTCTCCTCAGCTTCCTTAGACCTTCTTTCTAATTCAGCATCAACATTCTCATCAATTTCATCATAGCTTAAACCATCATAATTTCCCCCATGGAGAACATTTTGTGTTTGGAATCTTAAATTATCCACACCATGATATCCATTTGTTATTTCAAATGGTTCATCCACTGAGTAATTTATTTGGGCAACCTCTCCACTATCTGATTCAAAGCATCCATTAAGTGATCTACTATAGATATCCTCAACTGTGGTAGGATCAAGATCAAAATCATGTAAATGTGATTTAGGGAAAGGACGGGATTGAGACAATTTCTCAATGACATTCTTTGCATGTCTCCGTGGAGATTCATGCCCAAATCCATTTTCTGCCCAATCTCTAGATGAGAAACAAAGGTGGGTACCTTTAACTTCTCTAAAGGAGTGAGCCCTTGGTTTATGTTTGGCACCACCATCTGCTGGTGAATTAGGTGCTGTGTACTGTATTTTTGGTGGAAGTCTATTACCAAAGTTTCCATTCTCAGTGTAATTTTTCTGAGAACTGTTCCTTGCCCTGCCTTTTTCCTGTTGCTGCTCTCCATCTATGTAACGGTCCACAATTGTACTAGAGATATTGCTAGAAGAAGTGGAAGAGTTTCCGGATAAATCATTATGAGCTCTAGAAGAAAAAGCAGAACCAGGTCTCTCTAATTGACGTGCATTTTGACTACAACAATCTTCAATTCGTGTAGGGTTATACTGCCTCTCAGAATTTGGAGTAGAACACCTGGCATATGCAGAGATATAATTGGAATGAAAATTACAATAAAGGCTTCAATAAAGAGTTCATGTTCAAAAAAGGTGGCCTCACAGAGATGAATGTTCAAACTAATTAATGTGAATCGAGAATGCATGGAGGCAGATGCTTTCAAAGGTGTCTAAATTGGAACAGCTCAAGCCCATAATTCCTATTGGCAAATGAAAAGGGATGCAAAGGCTCAAAGAAACACATACATAGAGATTTGGCCTAAATAAGACGTATTCTGGAAACGCTAAGTCAATAATTCGTATTCGATGTAAAGGCTCACCGAGATGAATGCTCAAACTTATACTGTGGATCGCTACTGATACTACTAGAAGGAGATCTAGTTTGATCTTTCACCCGAGGTTGCCTACTTTGATCACTCAAATTTATTAGTCCATTCTCAACACCGGGAAAGGCTGCTGATGACAATGAGCGGCTCCTTCTAAGACCTGGACAGGTACTGGAGCTCTGACTATCAGATATTGGCTTCCAGGATTTTGAAAACATGCCTCTAGGACTCCGAAATTTATTCTCAGATTTTCCACCAGCCTGACAATTATGCCCACTTTCAGGTGAGTTCATCCCGTAAAATTTTTTATCCATTGATCTTGGAGGGACTGAATCATTGTTTCCATTGCTAGACATAGACGGTCTGAAAAAGAATAGCTTCTTCATCTCTTTGATTCCACCACAATTGCCACTACAAGCTCATAAAACTGAATCTCCAAGCTCAATAACGAAATGAGATCTCAGTGAACCTAGAATCAAGAGTAAAATACAAAAGGAATCACACAGAAACATCATTGCAATTTGCTCACCAGTGATACAGCTCACAGAAGTTTAATGAACAAAACTTTATTCCAATTAGAGTAAACCTTAAATATTAAAAAAAACAAAACAAAACAAAGGAAGAATATAAAGCACCTCTAGTAATAATTATAGGAGAGAGGCTACCATATACTATTTCACTCAGATTATAATTCAGAAACCATAATATTTATATAAGAACCCCAATGCCAGAACCAAAGCAACTGTCTAAAAATCATGTCGATGAAAGTGTAACTGTAAACCCCTAAGTACAGATTCTCATCCCAATTCTTCCTTCCCACAAGAACAAGCATAATAAGAAAGTAAAAAATTCAACTATCTTTGACCAACCAAACAACTCAAAGAAAGCAAAAGCAGGCTTATTCTGACATAACAATCCTGACAAACTGCATACTGAAGAATCAATTTACCAAAAAAAAAAAATGCCAACTAAAAATAGCAAATAGGATCACAAACAAAATCAAAGAAACCAGAAAGAAAATTAAAATAGAAAAAAAAATTCCAAATTCCAAATTTTATATTTATCATTTCTCGTTCTTCTTGAAAAAAAAAAGGGAGAGATAGCGAGCGTAACTTACAAGTTTCTACTGCAAGATGCTGAAGCGGCTAACAATAACAACACAAGGAAAAAAAAAAAAAAAAAGCTGACGGCCATAGTAGAAAATGCAAAAACAAAATAATTAGAGAAAAACTTTAAATTGGTAACTGAATTTCCATCGTGTTTCAGAATTTGAAAAAATGGAAATTCAAATCCAAGAATATTGCATATAAATCCAAGAATTAAATAACTTACCATTATTGTCGGATACAATTTCTATATTAGGTAAATTCAAAATTCGAATAGCCAGTATTCTGAGAATCTGAGTCGCACAAGGTGTAAGATTGCCGACCCAGCGAAGAAACCGTTAGAAATCTTAGCGGGATTGGGATTTTAGTTGTATTGACGAAGGAATTGGTTGACGGAGTTAATGATGTGAGCATGTGAAAGAATGAGAGAAGAGGGGCGTTTGGAGTTTCGACCAGACGATCAGAATTCAGCAAAAATGTGCTTCAGTGAGCGTGAGTGACAGAAAGTCAATGGGATTTTCTAGCAAATGTAAGGGTAGTTTCGTCATAATAAAATAAAATTTAAATTTTATTTAGTGCCGCTGAAAAAGCGGTGTAAGGAGCCGGTGTGTGATTAGGGGGTGTTAATCAGGCGCACTCGAGTTCAACATGAGAATGGTAGGCCCTAAAACAAAAATAATGAAATATACTTTTCTTTTCTTATTTTTTTTTTGTCCTTAAAAGTTTCTTAGGTTTCAACTTTATTTTCAAAAGAATTTGCAGATCAAATCAATACTCACAACAAAGATGTTGTTCCGGAACCTATATCTATTAACCAAAAATCACATAATTTGTGGATGATTATTAGTTTCAAAGAAGATTTTTCCAAAATGATGTAAACTTTAGTAAAGGTTTCTCCAATAAGAGATTTTAGAATAATATATATACAAATTAGTATTCACTGCATTGGACTTAGATAGTAATAATTTTAGTATAATACAATTAATATATTACTTATTTTAAAATATTTTAAATTCTAATTATAATATTTATTACACCTTAATTAATATTTGAATATCAACAACAAAATTCTTTCTCTGTGCTTATACGGCTTGATATTGGTAAGACTATAGGATCAATCTTTTGCTAATACTAACATCTCTTGTCTCGTTTTTTTATATAAAGTATGTAAGGCTGAGTTTGGTAATGTTTTTCAAAAGAGTAATTTGGTTTTTAAAAAATTATAGCATCTAAGTATTGTTTGGTTAATTTTTTTTAGAGGTGTTTCTTCTATTGCTTTTAAAAAGTCATGAGTATTTTTAAAAACACCCCAAGTAATGTTTTTAAAATCTAGATGTGACTTTTTAAAATAATAAGTATAAAAATCACCTTATTAATTTTAGAAAATTACTAAATATATCCTCAATTGTGTTAAATTTTTCTCTCTAAATATATATTTATTTAATGATGTCTAGTTTTGTTATTTTATACATTCATAACAGCTTACGGTTTGTTTGGTCATTGTTTTTACTAGACACAACAATTTTTACAAAAAATTTATCAAACAAGACTGCTGTGACTTTTTAACAGCTTTTTTTTCACAGCATGAAGGTCACAACAGCTTTTTAAAAGCCATAACATTACCAAATCAAGCCTAATATATCCATACTCATCCTCATTTCACAAGCAATTGGTGATGTCACTTTTAAAATCAATTATGGAATCACTTTCTAGCAAAATAGAATTTGTGAACTCGAAATATGTTATTTTATTACTCAAAAAATAAAGCAAATAAAGTTATACCAGAATGATTCCAATGAATTTAATTTAGTTTTTGACTTAATTCTCTCAATTCTCTGTTCTTCCTAAGCTCTCTAAAACAAACTATTGTACAAGTGGCAGTCGCAACACAACCCTAAATCTTGTCCTTTTTTTTTTTCTTATCTTTTGTTGAATATATTGAACTCAGAGCTAAATTATTTGATAAATATTGAGTTTCTTATTATGTCTCGAATGAGAATTTTTGTTTCTACCTCTTTGGGAGTTTTTGTGACTTCGATTCGATTTAGCTTCCTTATTGGAGATTTGATTTAGTTTTTCCATTTGAATAATGATTTTTGAATTGTTACAGCACTTGTATGGGAGATCTCTAATACTAAATTTTATTTTTTTTTCATTGATTTTGTACCTTAGTTAAGGAGAAAAGAGTAAAATTTCATATTGTAATTTTAGATATGAGACTTATTTGATCCATTTACTGTAAGTGCCATCAAACATTTATATTTTTTAAATTCTTTATTTTCTTTCTCTATTTTTTTTTATTAGTTGCAACAAAAAGACAAACCTTAAATTAAGAAGGGGGAGAGCAAAAGGACTCCAAAATGAGTAACAACAGATTTTTACCCAAACAAACTAATCAACCCATCCTGTTCTAGCTACCAAGTAGGTTGTAATTCATTTGTATTGACTCAATTTAAACCCTCCCCTAGATCAACTGATTACTCATTGCCACCATTATCCGAAGTGAGTGTCATCCACGACATCACCATCAACCATGCTCAATCACTTAGCTACTGATCAATAGATTGTTCATCTACGAAGCCCATGGAGATAACATCCTTGACCTATGCCACCACATTGCAACTCCAATCAAACACCTTACAACAATCAATTAAATGCAACAACATACATTGCTTTCAAATGCATCCCAACAAGCCTTTCATTCAAACTTAAAGACCAAATATTAAAATATTGTTTCAAAGTAAAATACTGGTTAGCCTAGAAGGGAAACATATCGAATACATATAAGAAATATTATAAAAACAGTAATGGCATAACCAAATATTTTATCTAGCCGGGTCTATTTTATATTAGTATTTTTGTAGACACCAAAATTTTACAAGTGCATTTTGGCTAATCAATATTAGTCAATTACAATTGGATAATTAAATGTTGATTGAACTCAAAATTATAAATTGGTTAATTGAATATTAATTATTCTATTACTTGTGTAATTTAATATTGATTACAGACAAATCATGATTACAATTGAGCAAATAAATACTGATGGGAGACAAATTTCAATTACTTGTCTAAGTGAATATTGATTAGAGACAAATTGTAATTACAAGAATAATTGAATGACGATTGGATCAAATCAAATCCAATAACCATTTATCATCCTTAAGTCAATGCTAATCACTTCCAATTACCCCAAGTCAATTTCAATCACCTCTAACTACCCTCAATCACATTAAATTACCTCAATTACTTACAATCAACCTCATTTTGTCTACCACAACCTCTGATAAAGGCCTTCACATTTGCTTTGGAGAAGGATAGATGGAATGTATCAAACAAATCATGCGAATCCCTTGCTACTCTCTCACAAAACAGAGAATTCAGCAAGCCACAATTCACTACGATCAAGCATATATAATTCCAGCTTCATCGTACCCATGGCGGCTATAAAGACTTGCTACAATATTAAGAATGTGATGAGAAAAGACATCAAATATTTCTTTTTTCAAAGTCGATGATATAGTTTTTCTTACATGAATACGATCAAAGAACCGTTCTCTTATAAAAACCATCCTTATCGACAAACATGTTAGTCCTACTAGGCAAACTAGAGGAGGGTGAATAGTTTATCCGTTAAAAAGATTCTATTTACAAACTTTTTACTTTGAGAGAGTTTGGTTTAACTGTAAAGTGCAGTAGATAGCAATGAGCAAAGTAAAGATAGAGACACCACAATTTTTATAGTTGTTCACAAAATAACTCTAGCTAGTCTACTCCTCAAGATCACACTTGAGAATTTCATTAACCACTGATATTTGTAACTTAGGGAATTAACAACCCTTTGGTCAAATGCGAAGAAGCCACTGTCCATTGGTTAGTTACAGGGAGACCACTCCCTCTAATCAATTACAGGGAAATCAGACCATTTTGGTTAATTGTAGTGGAACAGAGTCTTCTGTTCAGTTCCAAGGAGAATAGAGTCATCCAATCACTTACGAGGAAATAAGTGTCCTATGTCCTAACACAAGTGAAATAACTTGTCATTTCCCCACAAGGAAGCTTTTGATTAGTACAAATTTTTCTTAATCTCAAAGTCTTTCTCTACTTTGGATGATTTCACAATAGGCAACGATATGAAAGTTTGGCTCTTTATGAATGATGACGGTGATGATTTGACGGTTGCTCAAAGCAGATCTTAATGATTCTTCATTTTATATTCTTTCCTCTTGAAGTAATTTCTCACACATCACCTATGCATCTTCGCTATTCTAATATTACATAGTTCTTCACTTTATAATGCTTTTCATGAAAATAATTATTACTCTAAGAATTTTCCCATTTGAAAAGTAAAGCCTAGAATAGATCCGTTGGCCATATTTCTTATAGTAGTTTTAGAGAAGTTTTTCCATTTGAGTGCAAGATTGGGCTGTCGTGCAATTTCAAGCTCAGTCTTTTGTTTGAAAGATACATGATGGTGGACTTAGACTTTTTCTTTTGACACAAGAGCTTGCACATAAATCAGCTACAGTAGATGGATTTAAAATAAATTTAATATAGCATGTAAAGGTATTAATTGAGAAGAATATTAGACAGTCATTTCTCTATCGAGTATTCAAATGGTGAGCTTTAAAGACTTTTAGTTTATCACTCATTTTCTGCAGATAGTCATTTAGACTAAAACGATGTATTTGATTTCTACTCTCAAAGTCTTTAATAAAACACTTCTAATATATGACAATCAATATGATCATTACATTGAATCACTCTCAGTTATTGGATAGTGCTTCATCTAATACTCATTTCAACAGTTTAGATCTCATTTTAGCATATAGCTATTTATTGAAACAATGCACTTTAATTCCTTCGATCTTCAACTGCTTCTCAGTATTTAAGCTTTCAATAATTGGTTCATACATAGAGTGATTTCAACTATTTGAGCTATTGAATTATCTTTTTTGATGATGACTTCATAGTTGAAGATGTTTCAGTGTTTTGATCAATACAAGATGATTCTGCTGAATGACTGATATTACAATTTCAGCACTTCAATTTTTAAAGGATGTTTATGAGTAATAAAACATTCATGAATTTTAACGAAATTTATTTACTCAAACAAAAGGTATTATACCTTGGTTAACCTTACTAACACTATTATACTTAATGGTTGCAAAAAGGTCTATATAGTAAAGACAAAAAGGTGGAGACATTTTTAATAATATTATTAGCGGACAATTATAAGCAAAAACAATCTTTAACTTTGATAAATTGTTTTACTAATAGTCCATAAGGATCTTCCTTGTAAGGGTTACACACTAAAACTCTGAGACTTGAGATGCCTATAAGGGATAACATAACCAAATATTTCATTGGAAACAAAGGATATTATAGCAACCAAAAGGTTTTACACCTAGTTGTAATGACCACATAGTGTGTAAATTTTAATGTTTCATTTTATAAATCGAAACAAGTTCTCTGAAGTTCCTGAGTTTAACTAGTACATTGATTGTTTCTACCTTTTATTTTTTCTCAACTGATCTAAATACCTCTTTAACCTTTTGGCCGATGACTAAAGAATTACCGACAAGGTAATGGTAAGGATAATAAAGTTAATACATAAAAGAAAGCAAGATAAACTAACATTTGTCTTATATATAGATAGGTACTGCTCATAAGTGAGTGTTTTCATGTTACTTGGTTTTTGATGTATGAAACAAATTAGAGTATGATATGACATTTTAGAATGGGTTGAAGACTGATTGAGAGTAGTAATTCAAAGTTGAACCATTAATTACTCCTTCAATCTAAATAATGGAATTAACCAATTATATCAATAATTAAAAGAAATTAAACCAGCTTCAACTAATTACAGAAGTTTAATTGCATGGTTGGGACAAAATTCAAAAGAAACTAAAAGTGGATAGAAAGAAAATATTTTTAAAGATTTTAGAGACAAAATAAAAGTGAACAGAAGAAAATCGATTTAATGATCACAACTTCACAACCAACAAGTCATCAGAAATTCTATTTGAGTTTATTATGCAGGTTGAAAAGAATAAAAAAGAAAAGAAAGAAACACAATCCAAGTTAAGAAAATTCAACAATATTTAGAGAAAACTAGAGAAAGAAACATAATTAAAGAGTAGAAGCAGTACAAGTGCCTAAAGGAGAGGGTGATAGAGGCGAGATGGGAGGCAGTGGAGGCAGATGCTAAGGCAATAGTGTAAGCAAAAGACGTTATTTTTGTTCTTCCTGCGAGACCCACGACAGTAGATAAATACTTTATCGTCGATGAATAGCAATATCATTAGCGAAAATATCAAGTTGCAGAATAGGAAAGGAAAAGAAGAAATGCATGAGCTAAGGTTTAATTTGAAAAAAAAGTATCTGCAACTGCACTTACACTGGCATACATAAATATTTTTAATGACATACCTATTTAAAATTAATTTATTTTTAAAAAATTATTCCCATTTTAGTTTGCCTGTGACAGAAGCAGATAGATATATTTACAGAATATGATATGAAAATTAATCAGTTTATGCTTATGCTTTAAGAGTATCAACATCTATGATATAATTTTGTAATTGATTATCAGTGTTTATAGATATATAAACGCAAATATCTGCATCTGCTTTTTCTGAGCTTGCAATATTACAGACACATATGTAATAATTTGTTACAGTGTGATATGACAAAGTTGTATGTACATGAT
Organism: Quillaja saponaria; assembly: GCA_029379385.1. Lineage (NCBI taxonomy): Eukaryota > Viridiplantae > Streptophyta > Magnoliopsida > Fabales > Quillajaceae > Quillaja > Quillaja saponaria. The sequence goes on along the minus strand of CM055607.1, from coordinate 20,203,029 downwards.
CTTTTATCAAGATCATAATTTTAGTAATGATGTTTAATTATCAAGTAATTTTCAATTTGTTTAAGTTTAGTATGAATTTTAGTATTTTTGTAAACTTATGAATGATAAATGTATTCGAATAGATTCATGACCAACCTTATTCACCCTTTTATACTAATTCTACACTTGTTCGTGAGGATATGTAATATTTTGTTAACAAGGATCTTTATATAAAAAATACTAGTATTATATGAAATTTAATTTAATTTTTTTTCTAAATATGAGAATGTAAAACTATTTTGTTTCTTAATAATTTATGGCATAATTAAACATTATAAAAAATTTTATCCAAAAATAAGCTATCTAGAAAATATATTCTATATGATAAATATTATGACCAATCAAACAGTCCCGTAATATAAAGTTATCAAATATGGAAGGAAGATCATACTTAAGAAAATAAATCATAAAGTGGTTCATTATTCGAGTCAAGCAAGTGTGGATCTAATCGGATTAGACCTGGTTGAAGTCCCTCTTGCTTCACGAACTTGCTTCATTAATTAAATTTAATTTCCTTCATGGCTCTATTGGCTTAGGTACAACGATACTTTAGGGCTTAAGATCGTCGATCTACTAATCTCATGTCATCTTGTGGTATTTTAGAATTGAATATGGGTAAAATTGGTTTAAATTTAGGGATTTAGGAATTTTAATATTTGGTTAATTTTTCTCATGATGGGTTATTTGCTTTCATAATAAATTGTGACATGTATCTTGAACATCTTCTGTCTGGGAAATTTCCCACACTTTACTTTCTCATCATCTGTTCAGAAATTCAACCAGCTTATGACCTCATTCTTAACCTAATGATACATTAGACAATCGGTTTCAACATCAGGACTCACCATTTCTAAAGGAAACAAAGAAGATTTAGGATTTCCGGTTCCTCAGCATCTTTTCTTCAGCTTAAATAAAGAAAAGCCTTTGTGTAATTCTCTTTCATTCTTGTCGTAGCCTCTGTATAATTGTTGTTTATTATTCAATTTGATCCTCATCAGGTTTTGCTTGATGCTTGATTGTGTTGTTTGGTTTCGTAAAGCTTTTAATGTAATGAAAGAGGATGATATAGGTTCTGAATCTGTCTTTAGCACCGGGGGTCATGTTCTAAATGATTTTCGAAATTCATTGTATTTGAAAATTGCCGAAGGACTTATATGATTGTAGAATTGGCTAGGCCTTACCACTCTTACCATTGAAAGTAAAGAAATTTTAGAAAAACTCATACAATCAAAGGAGATTGCAGGCATTTAAATTTATAGTTTAGTAATTTTCTTTTAGTTTGAATACTTAATGGTGTAATTGATTTATTGTATTTGTTTTTTTTTTTCCTTCTAATAGAGTTTTCAACTTTCATTGACAAGCATAAGTCTCTTATGATATTTAATGACTAGTAGATGTGAGTTTTCTTATTATTTTAAGCATTTTCATTAATTTTGTGCTTTGGTATTGTTTTAGGTTTTGCATCTTCATTCTTCATTTTGATGTGTATTTTCATTGACATTATTAGTGACACTTCCTTTTAATTAGTTGTGCATTATTTATTTTCACTTGTTTACATTATCATGGTTTCTTAATGATTCTATACTTGGTTTCTTTTTTTTGAACTATTGTGCTTTCATCTATGCACTATGCAGGCCAAGGATTCGGATGCTGCAAAGGGTGAAAAGGAAAAATGAAGTGCAATTTGCTTTTTTTAAACTATTGTCATTTTTTTTTAAAAAAAAAAAAGAAAAAAAACATATTGTGCTTAACACTTTAGATTCAGTTGCTGTGAGCATTTGATCATCAATCTTTTGTGATGAATTTTATCATGCTTACTTTTTAATTTTATTTGGTTGAATTTTGTTAGAAAGTAGTGCATGAATTTTATTATGCTTGCTTTTCAATTTTATTAGGCTGAATTTTGTTAGAAACTTAGAATGCAGTGCATGAACTATTTAATTTTATTTGTTAGAGATAGCAGATTTATGATTCGAAATTAGAATGAAGTCTAAGTTTATTTTAAATGTAACATGTTCATTGTTTAGCAGAAAAAAAAGTGTAACAGGTTCATTTATGTTGATGAATTGCACTATGCCATTTCTAATAAATAAGGAAAAGATTCAAAAGAAAAAGAGAAAAAGAAACAATGTTCTTTGACTATACTACACGGCTACACCCTCTCTTTGATTTTGTTTTAATTTCGGTTTTATGAAAGAACCAATGAACAAAGGCATCCGGTGGTGTTTGGCACATTTTATCATACATTTGTTATTCACATCTGATTCATTGTGAAAAATAAATAAATTGTAGACCTCATTTTTTGGCCTAAAAATATATAAATATGACATTTTTTAGTATAAAATGAACAAAAACCAATTTGAGCCATAAAACTAAGTTAAAAAATATTGGGCCCAATGGCCCATAAAAACTAATTAACCGCAGTGAAATTGACTCTCCATTGTTGGTTCGGTTTCGATTAACAAACCTTCCCCAAAACCACCCAAAATGTATTTCACTTTTTGGCATAAATTGAATACTGGATTTCTGTTAGTCTGCCCATAGTAGACTCAGACAAATACACTTGCAGAATATGACAAGAAAATTAATCAGTTTTTGCATCAGCTTTAAGAGTATCAGTGTCTAAGATATAATTTTTTTTTTTTTTTTTTTATCAATTATCAATGTTTGTAGATATATAGGCACAGAAAATAAAATTATAGATGCAAATATCTGTGTCTGCTATTTTTGAATATGTAATATTACTAAAACAGATATGGTAATTTCTTATAGTTTGATATGAAAAAATTGCATGTAGATGATCTTTTATGAAGATCATAATTTTAGTAATGATGTTTAATTGTAAAGTAATTTTCAATTTGTTTAAGTTTAGTATGAATTTTAGTATTTTTGTAAAGTTATGAATGATAATAGATTCATGGCCAAGCTTATTCACTCTGTTATATTGATTTTACACTTATTTTGTGTAATATTCTGTTAACAATGATATTTATATAAAAAATACCTATATTACATGGAATATAATGTTTTTCCTAAATATGGGGAATGTAATACTATTTTGTTTCTTAAATAATTTATGGCATAATTAAACAATAACAAATTTTTTATCCAAAAAATAATTGTTTAAAAATTAAGTTCTTTAGAAAACTTATGCTATATGATAAATATTATGACCAATCAAAACAGTCCTTGAATATGAAGTTATGGAATATGGATGGAAAATCGTAATTGACAAAATCAATCACAAACGGGTTCATTAATCGAGTCCCGTATGAGAAGTGTGGATCTGAACGGATCAGACCCGACTCAACCCGTCCCTTCTATCGTCTTGCTCTCCGGACACTTACATTCCCCCAGTGACTCTCACGCCTTCAAGCTCTGACTCTCCCCCGTTCAAAGTCTGTTTTGCAATTGCAGTCCTTGAAGTCTGAAGAGTTGAAGTCCTTCTTGCTTCACGAATTGAATTTAGTTTCCTTCGCGGCTCTATTGGCTTGTGTACAACGATACTTCGGGGCTTAAGATTGTCGATCTACTAATCTCAGGTCATCTTGTGGCATTTTCAGAGTTGAATGTGGGTAGAATTGGTTTAAATTTAGGGATTTAGGAATTTTGATATTTGGTTAATTTTTCTTATGATGGGTTTTTTGATTTCATAATAAACTGTGATATGTATCTTGAATATGTTCTCTTTCTAGGAAATTTCTCACAATTTACTTTCTCATCATCTGTTCAGAAATTCAACCAGCTCATGACCTCTTCCTTAACCTCATGATACATTAGACAATCGGTTTCAACATCAGCACCCACCATTCCTAAAGGAAACAAAGAAGATTTAGTCTCTCCGGTTCCGCCGCCTCTTTGCTTCAGCTTAAACAAAGGAAAGCCTTTGGGTAATTTGCTTGCAGTTCCTTCTTAGCCTCTGCATAATTGTTGTTTATTAGTCGGTTTGATCCTGGTCGGGTTCTGCTAAAGGTTGGAGCTCTGAAAATTTAGGGTATGAGTTAGGCTTAGTGTGAGGGATTGTGGGTTCGTATCTGCTGGTCAATATGGGGAGGTAGAGGAGTTAGGGGAGAAAAGGGAGATAATAAGTTCTTACTTTCCTCACCTAACCAACCAGAAAAGCAGGCAACACAATCAAGCCTACACCTGCTGAAAACCGTGGCTTAGTATATTTCAGTAGATTAGTAGATAGAAGATTAGTAGATATCTGGGTGCCGACTTTTATTCGTTAATCCTTCAATTCCTTGTTATATAGGTACAATTGTGTAAAGAAACTATAAATATGGATCACCATGAGGATGAATGCCATGTTGGTGGTGAAAATCACGGCAAGCAAGATGATGAGGTAAGATTGTTGTGTCTCTTACTGGTAGCTCATGAAAATGATTAATCCTTATTTTCTATGTTAATATTATTGCGAAGGTCTTTACATTCAAAACTGACTTTGTTGAGGCCATTATTTTTATTTGTACAGGAAGCTGTTGCTCGTCTTGAGGAGATCAAAAAGTCGATTGAGGCAAAAGTGGCTTTGCGTCAAAGCAATATGAATCCTGGAAGGCCTGGTTAGTAATTGCTACATGATCTTTACAATTTATGTTACAAATTAATTATTCTGACACTGGTGAAGCGAAAATCGATAGATGACTGTACGAATTGTTTGTCGAGCTTGCCCTTATTGGATGAAAATACTTTGTTTTTTAAGATAAAATAAAGTTTATATTGACAGTTATATCATCTTACATATTCTGATGGTGTTAGCTTAAATTACTATAACATCTTTAATAAACCACTCGAGTTTTATCTTCAAACTAATGTTAACATTACTTCATGGTAGTCTACAGGATTCATTGGCCATGAATTTACAACTCTTGGTGAGTCTGTCATAATCTCTGGCATCAAAAGTCTACTCTATTTTGGCTGAGGGAGGGGGTGACATACCAGTTTGTTTCATATGTTTGTATTAGCTTGGTGGTAGTTATTCTAATATGGGGAGAATAACCCTAGAATAGTCTTATTCACTTTTATGGACTTTTCTATATCGAAGATAGAGCATAGCATAAACTGCAAGTGGATGGTAATTTCATTTTGTAGGGGTATATGCTTGGGACATCTTGAAAAGGAAAACTGGGTTGAAGCTTTTAAAGTGTCAGTGTGTGAACTCCCACATTGTTAAGGCTAGAGGGCTTTATAATCCTTATAAGTAAATGGCCTTTTCTCTAGTTATCAATTGATTGATTTTTAAGAGTAAGGCTCATCAGAGCAGGTTTGATCTAAACCCAAGTTTAATTTTGGGGCTGCCGCCTTTCCTCTTTGGCGGCAGCCCCGAATAGTTTTGAAGCTTTTGATGCTGTTAGTTTTGAAGTTTTTGTAGAAGTTCGTCTTTATGTTTGCTGGTTGTTTAGTCTTATGACACAACCTCTTTCAAGATTGTAGAGATTGAAGAAAACGAGATTGAAGAGTTTTCAATATTCTCCACTTATTCCGAAGTTGCCTTATCTTGGTTTCCGACTAGAGAAGTTCTCGACGGAAGTTGTTGTCAATTTGGCATTTTACGTTGGTTGAACCAACAATTCTGTTTGAGACACATGTTGTTTGTGTAATTTTTTTAGGCACATGTTGTTTATGCCGTTCTCGTTCTCTTAGGCAAGTGGGTCGAGTGAAGTTGATGTAATTTTTTATTATAAGGGAGTGTTGAGAGTTTTGATACTTAGGATTATACTTGTACAAGCTTGAGCATATATATGCTCTAGCTTGAGGGGGAGTGTTAGAGTATATTTAGTATTAAGTTATGTTGGGTGTTAAGTTCCATATTGTTTAGATAAGCAAGTCTTATGTAATTGTTCTATTATAAATTTAAGGTCCTGGTGTAGTTTTGGAATAATCGAAGCTACTACTATTTCTTTCTCTATATTTATTTTACATGGTATCAGAGCTAGGCCCACAATTGATGGGTCACCCCTTTACGCCCATACCCGACGATTGATCGGCCCATGACTGATGGGCTCCACCTCACAATTTTGGATCTCTACGTTCCACGTGAGGGGTGTCAATGTATGAACTCCCACATTGTTAAGGTTAGAGGGCTTCATAATCCTTATAAGAAAATGAGCCTTTCCTCTAGTTACCAATTGATTGGTTTTCAAGAGTGAGGCTCCAACACAAAGTTTGGATGATGCTCAGGTCTGGATGTATTATTTTGTTTCCACTTCTTTTTGGGCCCACAACTCAGATGGGTAAATTTGCATTTTCTGTCAGCCTTGTTGGATGGTCATTAAACAAGATCATACAGGTTTCTTCATGGAGGGTGCTTCTAGTGTCTGAGATTATCCTGACTGCATCTTTTATTGCTCTAATGTGCAAGAAATAAGGTGTCAAGGATGGTAGAGATATAATGGCTTCTTATTTTTTTGCCTAACGCGCAAAAATTCTTGGTTGAGATGTGAGTTAAAGGTTGAAACTTGAGAAGGACGATTGTTTTAATGACACCAGAGAACTGAAATATTTTTGTTGAAAGGTTTGGGGGTCTTGTAGCAAATGAACTTTCTTATATTAGGCTCCGCTCTTTTGCCCTCTGTCTCCCTATCTCTCTTTTTGTGTGTGAATACATGTATCTAATAGTTGCCGAGGCTCCAAAACTGTGTTACTCACGAAAGCTTTCAGAATTTTGATTGAGTGACAGTGTGATGTAGGGCAACGTAAGGGAATCGGAAGTTGGATTTTGAGATTGTCTGGTTGTGGGATTTTGGTGACAGTAGGGAATAATAGTGTTCTGAAAGTCTAGGGTCAGGTTTAGAAATTATAGGAAAGCTAAAAGTTATGGGGATTTGGGGTGTATTTGTGTTAAGGATTTGATCAGTACACACCCTAAAAGTTAGCTGATATGAGGAGGGATCCCAAATCCTTAATATGCCCACATCAAGTTGCACATACAACTGATGTGGGACTAGGACCAATAACAGACCCCCCACGCTTCAGAACGGTTTACCATGGCCGCTGTAGGCAGCCCTTTCCACCTCTTATGGTGGCTTTCACTCTTGCTGAGGCTGATAGCATCCACTACACTCTGGCAAGTAACCTTTCCACGTGGAAGCTCTACTCTATTTCATCAAGTTCATCTGAGTGTTAGCTCTAATACTAGAGTTGAGGATTTTAGTAGAATTCATTTCCAAAATCTAGTGCGTAGGAGGAGGGTACCAAATCCTTAATATACCCACACCAAATTGCCTTTGCAACTGATGTGGATCTTTTTAAGGACCATAACAGTTAAGTAGGGATTAATTGGGAAGCAAAAGGATGACTGAGAGGATAAACAAATAAGGTTTGTTCAGTGGCTTGTGAACAGTATCTGCGAGAATTGGATTTAGGAGTCGTAGTTTCTGGGGGAAGATTTATGATGGAGATAACTCATTTATTAATTATGACAGTTATTATTTTTCGTAAATGAAATATGTTCTTTTTTACCAAAGTAGTTTAAATCACATTGAATATTTGTATATGTAGTAGTCAGTTGATTGGTTGTTTTCATAAGTTAGAGAGAATGTCAAGTGAAAAGCTGAAGAATGCAACAGTTGTAAACTCTGGTATCTCTAGAATTTATTATTATTCTATATCTTTTTTTTGTGTGTGTGTGTGTGTGTGTGTGTGGAATGGCTAAATGTCATTCCTATGGTAATAAAAAGTTCGTCTTGAGTGAGCTGTTTCGAACAACTCAGGGAGACAAAAATTTTTATCTCTTCGAACTCATACGTGGCGGGTTCTGTAGCTATACAGTTTATAATATCATGAATTGTTGCATGGATAGTGTTACAGTTTGCTGTTGTTTATAGATTCCTCGTTTTTGAGGACACTGGATTCCAGCATCAAGCGCAACACAGCAGTTATTAAAAAACTAAAGCAGATTAATGAAGAACAGCGGGAATCGTTGATGGATGAGTTGCGTAGTGTCAACTTAAGCAAATTTGTTAGTGAAGCTGTAATAGCGATATGTGATGCCAAGCTTAGAACTTCAGATATACAAGCAGCAGTCCAGGTACTTATGTTACATTTTTCTGTTAGTAAGCTCTATCTATCATTTTCTTTGGAGGTAGTTTCCTTATGAATGCTTGTTCTAGTTTCTATAATAAAGGGGTGAATTTTCTACAACAAAGAAAGTGGCCATCTAAATTTGTTTGATCTTAGTGATTCACTTATGGCATATGTGCATACGATTTAAAATTTTCATGAGTTTGAGTAGATAAACATATGCAATCACTTATCCTTGGGGCTACTATGCTAATATCACAGTTTTCTCAATTTATGCACTTTTTGGTTAATATGTCATCTTGTTACTTACATGCTTCCGTGAGTTTATACTTTGTCTGTTTTCCTAGATCTGCTCTTTGCTCCATCAAAGGTACAAAGACTTCTCCCCAAGTCTGATTCAAGGGCTCCTCAAAGTCTTTTTCCCCGGAAAATCTGGTGACGAGCTGGATGCTGATAGAAACTTGAAAGCAATGAAGAAGCGCAGCACTCTGAAACTGCTTTTGGAACTTTTCTTTGTTGGTGTTGTGGAAGAGAGTACTACTTTCACTAATATCATCAAGGATCTTACCAGTGTAGAACAGCTAAAAGACCGGGATGCTACTCAAACGAATTTGACTCTTCTTTCTAGTTTTGCTCGGCAAGGGAGAATCTTTCTAGGACTTCCACTTACTGGACAGGAAGTCTATGAAGAGGTACAATTTTCATTTCTCCTGCTGGTGGATTTCCACTAAAATTTATATTATTTATACTCCCCATATTAGTTGTGAACAGTGAAGTGCTTTCTTCTGTTACACATCTGAATTTTGTTTCAAAGATTATTCTTCTACTTGTGTTCTATTCTGCATTACCTGTTCTGACATGTTGCTGCAGTTTTTTAAGGGCCTTAATATCACAGCCGATCAAAAGAAATTGTTCAGGAAGGCATTTCACACATATTATGATGCTGCAGCAGAACTGCTTAAGTCTGAGCATTCTGTAAGGGTTTGCTTCCTTTGTAGAAAAGCTAATAATCGTTTTCAATTGTTTTTATGTCATGTGATGCATGTAGGAATTTACTTTTCTTTTTTCAACGATTTGTATTTTTGATCCTCTGTCTCTAGTTTTCCCAAATAAAATATTTATATCCTTCGCTTGTCTATTTTATTGATGGATATTGTTTCTTCACAGTCACTTCGCCAAATGGAGCATGAAAATGCTAAGATTCTAAATGCAAAGGGAGAGCTCAGTGATGAAAATGTCACATCATATGAAAAGTTGCGAAAATCTTATGACCATTTGTATCGCAATGTTTCGTCGTAAGTACATATCTGTTATAGATCTTCTTGTTTGTCATGATCAATTCATAGTTGATATACATTGGATTTTTTAGTATTTAATTTTCTTTTGTGTGATAATAACATGAAGGTCTGTGCTTAGAATTATCACGAGACATAGAAAGGAATCATTACACTACATGTACACACCTTTGGCCTGTATACATGTTCATGTGTGTGTGAGTATGTGGTGTCTGCATCTACATGTGTATGTATATGTTTGATACATGTTAGTGGCATATGTAATCTGACTCTACCATTCTAGATCTGCGAGTGCAATCAGTAATCAGAAAGCCTTTTACTCTGTAGACACTAGCCCAAGAAGATCTAAGTGAATGCTAGATAGAGTAACATCTGCGGATGATAGTGTAGATCTCCAGTAGTAGCTTGAATTATGGCTGAATTCTATGCTTACTGATTGGTTTAAAACTGTTCAGTGGGGATTGTACTGCAGCCTAAATTGTGTTTCAGTTCAGAGGGTATTTGGTTTCTCTCCATTCTAATGAAAGATTATTTAATGTAATCTGCATTTTGTTTGGACAACCTCACTAAATCATTTACTAATAGCAGACAATCTGAAGACGAGAGCTGTTTGCATTGTTAGTGTTGTTTGTGCAAAAACAATGGTGAAACTGTGGACTATTTGTTTATTCATCGTCTATTTGCTAGGTCCTTGTGAGCTTTGGTGTTTGGGGTTGTTTGGGTTATGCATGGTACTTTTATGGATCTCATGTTTTGTTGGCTGCATAAGAGAGGAGGTACAATAAGTAGTAGGATAACTTGGAGGGCTTCTCCTCTTTATTTGATGTGGGTGATTTGGCTTGAGAGGAAGAATCGCAACGCTTCATTAAAAAACAGAAGAGGACCTTCTTACATTTGTGGTTTCATTGGATGTCTATTCACCCTCCTTTTCACTCCATTGGATCTCTTGTAGACTTATTAGATGGTTTAAATTGTAATTTGTAGTGTTTGTTTTTTACCTTTGGTGGGGGTGTGTTTGTACCAACTTTGTCTATAAAGATATTGCCCTTTTTTCTTATAATAAAATCATTACTTATTTAAAAAAAGAAAGAAAGAAAAGAAACTCTTGGATTATGCCACTCCAGAAACAGTCTTACACCCCTTTCTATCTACTTAGGCTAGAACTGTAGTATCCTCCATCAATTCGTTTTTAGCTTAATGTGTTCCACTTCCATCCACTAAAAATATGTTTTGTTTTTCGTACAGTTTAGCAGAAGCACTTGATATGCAGCCTCCAGTGATGCCAGAGGATGGCCACACAACAAGGGTTACTACCGGAGAGGATGCTACTTCTCCTGCTGGCGGAAAAGACTCTTCTCTTCTTGAGGCCATGTGGGATGATGAAGATACGAGGGCTTTCTATGAATGCTTACCTGATCTTAGGTTTGTTTCAAACAGAAAATTTTGTAAATTTAAATCACCTTTAAATGGGGAAAAGAGAGAGATTATAAGTGGATAGTTACACATTCTCCTTGTTTACTAGTTAATTCATGGTTTACATGTCTACGTAGCTTTTTCAGTTGGTTCAATATAAGTGTTAATAACATTTGATATGTCTTTCTCCAGGGCATTTGTTCCTGCAGTATTATTGGGAGAAACGGAACCTAAAGTGAACGAGCAACCTGTGGTGGTTCAAGACCAACCAAATGTAAGGAACCAAAGCTCTGAAATATTTTACTTTTTTAAGGCATATGATCTCTAGCCGAAAAGGGAAGAACATGTGCTTGGCCTGTTTTCAAGTAGCTAGCCATTCTTTTTTTTCCATCTTTTTCTATGTTCATATGTAAGACTGAGCCTCCAGCAATATCTATTTTATAAGAGACGGGTTGCACTGTTTATCTGGAAACACTTGATTGTGTGGACTACAAGCTCTGAAACTTTAATATTTGATTTTCTGACTTCATTTCTCAGTTTTGCGTCCTTGTAAATGATTGAGTTCATTGCTTGTGGAGTTGGCTGTGTAACATTTTGGCTTTCCTTCTGCAATTTTAGCTTTCAACAGAGTCAGCCCCGTAGTTGATGTCTTGCTTACATCATATGGTCCTAAATTCTCCACGTACAGCATTGCAATTTGGAACTTCTGCTTCTTTTCTTCTAATGCTAGACATAGTAGTTTTATTTTCAATTGTGTTGCTTTTGTAATAAGTTTTATAGTCTTTCTCTTTCACTTGTCTGCAGTGAATAGAATGCATTGGCAGGATCTCTATCTTATCCATCTTTTCACTCCTTTGGGTCTCTTGTAGATCTTTTAGATGGTTTGAATTGTAATCAGTAGTTTTTGTTTTCTTTTCTCTTTGCCTTTGGTGGCGTGTGTCTGTACCTGCTTTGTGTACTACAAAGATTTGCCCTTTCTTCTTTTAATAAAATCATTACTTATAAAAAAAGAAGAAGAATGGATTGGCAATGGTTAGTTGTTGTATTTAAAAGTTCAGTTTTCTTACCCAAAAAAAGTTCATTTTTAATACTTTAAATAGCCTTGCAGAAAACCCTTTTGGACTTGGAAATATAGCTATGTTGTTACTTTGCTGCAGTAAGGTGACAGAAATTCATACGAGCTCTGTTTATGGATGGGTTAGATTGATGAAACAAGATTTGTTAGGCAGACTTAATGGTTGATATGAGACTCTTAGTTGGTCTTTAGCGTATCCGTGGTTACTTTCCTTCCTATCTTTTTCCTTCCCTTCTCTTTGTTTGGTGTTTTGGTGTTCTTGTTGAACTCCATGTCCTCTAGCATGTCCTACATTACCTCTGCTTCTGTAGTAGGCTTTAGCATAAGTTTATTGTGTACTCCTTTCTAGGAAAAAAGAAAAGGGTTGCATTGCATTATTGCTTCTCATATTTTCTTCTCATTACATGATTATTTGGTGTTTGTTCAGCAGCTTAGTTGTTTCCTGTGTCCTTTTCTCTGTTGTCGTGGATGTCTTGAGTAGGATGATCTAGAACGGTAGATAGTTTCTCACCTCCACTTATCAAAAAATAAAAGAATAAAAAAAATAGAAGATTAGATGGGTGGAAGGGTGCGTATTGGGGAGGGGGCCTGTCATATTACTCTTGCCAATTCTTGTCTCTCCAATATTCCTAGTAACTAGCTGTATTTGTTTAAGATACTTGTTGCAGTTGCGGATAGTTTAGAACAGATAATGCAGCCCTTTGGCTTGGGGCGGGAGAGTACAAGAAAGATCATCCTCTTAAGTGGCTCTGGGATATATTTTGTAAGCCTAAATAGGAAGGTGGGTTGGGTATTGCAAGGTTAGTGTCCAAAAACATTGCTTTTGTGGGCAAAATGGCAATGACATCTTCCTCAAGAACCAGATTCTCTTTGGCACATGGTGATTAGAAGCAAGTTCAACTTTCAGCAAAATGGATGGATGCCAAATCTGGAACAAATATTTCTCAAGCTAGTCCATGGAAGTTCATCTCCCATGTTTATCCTTACTTTCTTTTACTTAATTATAAGGTTGGTAATGGTAATCACACTCGTTTTCTGGTAGGACGTTTGCATTGGGATGACTCTTTTGTTGTATCTTTTCCTAGACTTTATCGTCTTTAAACTCTTCATTGTGCTCCTAATTCTGTTATTCTAGTTTTGGATTGGGATGACATCACTTGGGACATTCATTTCCTTGTAAGTTTTTAATGACGGAGATGCTTTGGATCTTATTACTCTGTGTGTGGCCAAGGATCTTCTTCGTTTACACTCCATAAATTTATTTGGGAGGGTAAGTCCTTCTAGGCAAAACCTTTTGTTTTCACTGCAGTTCTTAACAATTTCTTTACTAATTGACAAATTACCACCTCATTTAAAAGCTCAAGCTTGTAGTGGGGCAGGCTCTTTAATCATTTGTATATTCTAACACTCTTCCTCGGGTGTGGGCTCAACATTTTTCTTTTTAATAGATTGAACTTAGGACCTCATGATTCGTCACCATGAGAAATTACCACCTTATCTAAAAGCTCAAGCTTGTTGTAGTGAGGGAGGCTCTTTAATATTTGTATATTCGAGGAAGCTCTTTAATTATTTGTATATTCAAACTCTAATAATTTTCTTTAGGTGCAGAGGCCTTCAAAGGCTCCGTCCTTTAATGTTTGTGTGATGTGCTAATAAGACTGATGAGCATCATTTTGTCTGTTGTTCAGTGAATTGGTCCATTCTGCATTGACTTTTGAATTATTTGGAGTTCCTTGGGTTGTCCGAATGACTTGCATGATTTGTTAATGTTTGATATCGAGGTTTTGGAAGGTAAAATGATGTTAAGTGTGTGTGGAGATGTGCTCTTTTTGCTATTCTCTAGTGTATTTGGTTGGATTTTAACGCCTGGAACTTTTGGGGATGTCTACCTCTCTTTGTTGTCTTGCAGCACGAATGGCTGCCACTTCTAGGTTAGCTCAACCTTCTTTTCTTTTGCTTAGCAAAACTCTTTGTCATCTGCTATTTCCCATTCTCTCATTTTCAATAAATTTATTTTCTTATCAAAAGACTTCGTTTCTGGTCTTACTTTTTTTTATTAATCACTTAAGTTGCATTTATTTTCCTGACAAATCTGAATGTGGTGTGATGCCCAATTGTTGCATCCTCAATATAGTCCCATTGTTTATTTATTTTACTTTTAGTTTATAAGGATCCAAATCCATCCTTTTGGGTGGTTCTTATTGTCTACTGCCATTTATCACCTTCTAATAAAAGCTGATGGAATCTAAACCATTGTTTCTTCTGTCTGGCGTTTAGTTAATTTTGTTCTACATCTTCCACAACTGGACCAGACATTCCATATGTGTGCAAGATACGGACTGAACTGGTCATTGTATAACTATCATCTTACATGTCTTTGTTAATGTATGTGTGTGAAAACTTACCTGTACATCATTTCAATTAGGAACTAGCACCTGAAGCAGAGCATAGTCAACTGGCCAGCCAAGAGAGTGGTGAGGTCTCAACAGAACCTAATGCTGTACTAGAGGGGAAAAACATAGAGAAGGGGAAGGATAAAGAAGATAAAGACAAAGATAAAGAGAAGCCTAAAGATCTGGAAAAAGAGAAAGGAAGAGAAAAAGATCCTGACAAAAGGGGAGAAAATGAAAAGGACAAACTGAAAAGTCTAGAAGGGACAAATTTGGATGCTTTACTGCAGAGGCTTCCTGGTTGTGTGAGCCGAGACCTTATAGATCAATTGGCTGTATGTATTTCTTTGTTGAGCTTTATATTCCATATATTTTTAGGATCACCCTTTGTGACTGTCTGTTTATTATTATTACTATTCTATCATCTTTCAGGTAGAGTTTTGTTACTTAAATTCAAAGTCAAACCGGAAAAAGCTTGTTAGGGCATTGTTTAATGTCCCCAGGACATCTCTGGAGTTGATACCCTATTACTCACGCATGGTTGCCACACTCTCAACTTGTATGAAGGATGTTTCCTCGATGCTGTTACAGATGTTGGAGGAGGAATTCAACTTTCTAATAAATAAAAAGGTTATTTTACAATCATTTTGTCTGTCAATATTGGAGCGGTTGGTTAAGTACTTATACTCTTCACATTCTTGGTGCATGTGTACTTGTTTCATTCCAATTTCTTTTCTATAAAAAAATGTTCAAATGTTAACGTGAGTGATGGTAAATTGTTTTTACTAATTTTATAGGATCATGGATGAAAGTGTTCAATGAAATAAGCTTTTTAAAGGATGACCTTTTTTAGCTGTTTATTTAGGGGTGAAAAGAAGAGCAGCTGGAGTTTTTTTTTTTTTTTTTTGGGGGGGGTGGGGGGGGGGGAGGGGAGAGAAGGGTGGGACTGAAAAGCCCTTCTGTTTTTATAAATAGCATGGTTAATTTTTGAATTGTCCTCTTTTTCAGGATCAAATGAATATCGAAACAAAGATAAGGAATAGTAGATTCATTGGAGAGCTCTCCAAGTTTAGAATCTCCCCTGCTGGCCTTGTTTTCAGTTGTTTGAAGGTATAAGAGGATTAACTAGTGGATGTGAAGACATATACGACCTCCTTGTATTTATGTTTCTCACCAAATGCTATGTTTGGAATGTCTCTTTATTCTATGTACTTTCCTTTAACACAATGCACCTTTTTTGCAAAAGGGTTCATGTTACATTCTGATTTGAAAGGGAAACTCCTGTGATAGCTTGCAAAATATAGTCTTCTCTATTACTCTTGCATAACTTTTGTGCTTTCAGTTACCGTGATATATGGTATACTGGACTTTCTATAGTGAAGACAAATCATAAATTATTTTTTTTGCTATGTGGAGCTGCATATTTACTTGTTAATTTAATTAATCATTATCCTATGTATCTTATGCCTCTTCAAGCTGTCTGGTTTATTGTTGCAATTTTGTCAGAATTTTGAATCTGTTAACAGGGAAATGATTGTAACTTACATTAAATGGTCTGTTGCATAACATTTCATTATTTTGACTAGTAGGATTTTTATAATCCTCTATCCGTTCCTGGTTCAAACACATTTTTGGTTCCAATGCTATCTGTTGAGATTTTAACAGAATTACTGTAAGGTAGATACTGTTTTATATGGACAATTCACTCATTTGTTGATACTTTCTCTTCTGAACAGGCTTGTTTAGATGATTTCACTCATCATAACATTGATGTAGCTTGCAATCTACTTGAGACATGTGGGCGATTTCTATATCGATCTCCTGAAACTACTGTACGAATGGCTAATATGTTGGAGATACTAATGCGGTTGAAAAATGTCAAGAACTTGGATCCTCGGCATAACACTCTTGTAGAAAATGCCTATTACCTCTGCAAACCACCTGAAAGATCTGCACGGGTCTCTAAAGTACGTCCACCCTTGCATCAGGTATAAAACATTTCAAAATCTTTTTATCTTTTTTCTTTCTTTTTTTTAAACATCTCATTCAACTTTGCTTTAATGTTTTTTGCAGTATATTCGAAAATTATTATTCTCAGATCTTGACAAGTCTACCATTGAGCATGTGCTGAGGCAGCTTCGTAAGTTACCATGGAGTGAGTGTGAACCTTATCTTTTAAAATGCTTTATGAAGGTGCATAAGGGGAAATATGGTCAGATTCACTTGATTGCTTCTCTCACTGCCGGTTTAAGTCGCTATCATGATGAATTTTCTGTAGCTGTAGTCGATGAGGTAACTTTTATAATATTATTATTGTTATGCTAAAGTTATATTTTATTCTTCCAGAGTAACATGATTCTAATTTTAAAGAATATCTCTTTTGTTTGTTGGTATTTCACTCTTTTATGCCTTTTTATTATGCCTTTTATATGTATGGCTGTAATTATTTCCTGGTATATATTAGGTGCACCAGGTGCTTTTAAGAGTAAACTATTGTTTGAGGACCTTAACTTTGGGTCAGTTGCCAAATCAAGGACTCACCTTTGTTTTTGTTACATTTTAGGCACTCTACCAAAAAACCTGTAGACTTAGTTGACTGAAAATAGTGACGTGGCACTATTTTCTATACATCGGCAATATTTATACAAGTCACGCCAAATTCACCTAACCCAAAATAAACTTACATATTCCACTAATCCACCTCACCCCTACCCTATCCTCTCTCCAAACTCTCTCATCTTTGTCTTCTTCCTCAATCACATTCTCACTGTCCCTGTGAATCCCACATCAAAGAGCCCAACAGCCACCAACCACCACTCCCACAACCTCGCTTGAAATGCCTTTCATTCTTGACTAAAATACTTCCAAAGTTAATTTTTTTTTTAAAATTTTGAGGAAAGGATGAAAAATGAGAAAATAAGTGTAAGAGATTATAATCCATTATTAAGATCTCACCTAACAGCTTAAACTTGTAGGTAGAATGGTACCTACAAGATTATAATTCATTCCTTGACGTGGTACCATAGCCTCTACAACCAAGAGGTCAGGAGTTTGAATCTTGCGCTGCCTATTCTAAAAGAATATAATTAAAATTTAAGCACAAGGTAAGAATGAAGGCCTGTGGATTCTCCACGATGACAAGCCTAATGAGATTGTGTGTGCGGGGGTGTGTAAGAAATTATAACCCATTCTTAGGTCTCACCTAATAACTTAAGCTTTTAGGTGGAATGATTATTTGACAATAATAAATAACGTATGTTGTGATATCTCTAATGTTCTAGGAAAATGAAAACCGAGGGAATTTTGGCTAAAAAATATCCAGCGGAGTACTAACAGGCAAGAAAGGAACTAGATAGCCCAAAATTTGACATATTTTTGGCTTAATCGAAGTTAAGCAGGGCTTTCTATGGACTCGCTCATTGATCTCATACACATAAAACTCTGGAACTTCAACTGCTAAAACAAACTGAAAAACCAAAAGGGCCATCGCATAATCATTCAATATAATAATCAGTAACAGAAGATTCATGCGTAGGGATCAAATTTGAGAACTTTGTACCGCATATATCATGGCCAAGTAGAAGAATGTGGTGATCGTGGATGGGTGGTTGGTGGCTGTTTGGATTTATGTGGAGAGAAAGTGGGTGGTGAGAGAGTGGCAGTGATTTAGAGGGAGTGGCTTGTGAGAGGGCTGAATTGGGGTTAGATGGGGGATGGATTAGTTTACTTTAGGGTTGGGTTAGTTTAAAAAGGAAAAGCGCAGGCAAGGCACACCGAAAGCGCCTCGGTTGGTCTATGTGAGGCACTGATAGGTGAGGTGCATACTAGGCGTGCCTGGGTGGTGCTTCACCTGAAGCACTAGGCGGCAGAGGTGTACACTTGGGCTGTTGTAGCTTAATATATATATATATATATTTTAGGACCTTGTTTGGTTGGATCATTATGTATATAGTAAATATATAACAAGTGTACAGTTTACAAAAAACATACAAACCTTAAACTCCTCCTTATAAAAACCACAAAATCCTATCTTTTCTGCACAAAAAAGAATTTATCTAGGGTTTGAAATGGCTCATGTGTTATTCTATAAGATTTAAATGCTTTAAATCTTTATTACAATATTTTTTGTAATATATATATATATATTAAGTTTAATTCCACATTCCCACTATCATTATATATATCTTCTCCAAAAAATATTCTTTTTTTTTTTTTTTTGACTTAAGTGTGCCTAGGCATGTGCCTGCACCATACGTCAAGACAATAAAAGCTCTTATCGCCTAGATGCGCCTCGCTCTTTTTAAAACATTGGTTTACACTATCATGTAAAAAATAGCACCACATCACTATTTGTAGGCAACTGAATCTATGTTTTGGTAGATGTAACAAAATAAAAGGTGTGTCCCTGATTTGGGAATTGACCTAAAGTTTAGGTCCTCAAACAATAGTTTACTCTGCTTTTAACAACACTTGCCCTAATTTCTTAACAAAATGTATAAATAAAGGTCCAAGGCCGAACTGCTAGCCTTTGTCCAAAAATCTGAAGTTTATAGAAATACTGCTAGAAACTAAAGATATAACTAAATCAAAACCTACTAAGAGGCTACTAACTATTGCAATGTAAATAACTTAAGACCTAATAAAGCTTATTGACTATTACATGGCGACCATTATCCAAATGCAGCCACAATTGAATATCTCGAGTCCTAACACATGTTTTTGTCCTTCTTCTATCGTTGAATATGTGGAAGGTTCTAGGTTTTCATGGATATAGTGTTTATGTTTAGAGTTGGATAAGAACATTTAGGTTTGACGATTGATTAATAGTTGCAGTGGTTGAGGTCTAGTTAGCAACAAACATGCTGTAGTTTGGAAATTTAGTATGGACTTCTTGGGCAGCAATGGCCAGTGGAAGGTTTATATGGGGGAAAAGGTACGGTAACCTTTTAGGCATTTTAGTTTCTATAGGAAAATGGAAAGAAAGTTGTTTGGGTTTCACGTAACCAAAAGTAAATATCACTCCTAGAACAACTAGGAGTGGCATAAGAAACTACAACGAACACCTTGTTGGTGTGCAATGGCGTCTTGAGATCAATAACTTTGGTACTAATCATCCAAACAGTTGCATCAACTCCCCCTTCTAAAAAGAACTCAGGTGCTCAACTCTTTGGAACAAGGGGCTAGATCAAAAAATAACAATCAAAGGAAATCTTTAACTGAAGAATGGCCAATTCAATTTTGCCATATAAGCTTTCTATTGGATGCTCTAGCTGATTTAGGCCCTTTATTTTGATTTATTGTCAGGTTGGTAAACTTGGGCCCTGAGTCAGAATAGTCTATTTAAAGAATCGCAATAGTTCATTAGGGATAATGAATAGATTATTAAGAATTTCAGCTTTCAAGGAGTGCTTTGGATTGCATGATACAATTCCTTCCCAACGTGCAAATGGAACCTTATTTGTTGTGATGCCTTGGTTATCTTTCTTCTTAATTAAAAACCCTTAAGTTATTTTGGTTCTGTTCATGGGTACTTTTCATGCCCAGTGAGTCTTACAGGTCTGATTACTTATCTCCTTTTCCCTGTTCTAAATTCTTAGGTTAACTCCTTTCCATCATACATGAAATCAATCTTAATTTCACCCATTTCCTAATCTCTTTCCCATCTAAAACCCTAAACCTAGCCCCAATTTCTAATTATCTTTGCTTCATCTGAAAACACAGCAGCCAAACAGCCCCGCTAAATACAGATCCTTTGGAACACTGCCTCTGCCCCATCATACGTACGGCTGGAATTCAAATCAAATAATTCGATATTCGAATTCAAATCAAATACAAATGATATTTAGATTTCGAATTTAAATTTAAATTCAAATCAAATACAAATGGTGTAGTATTCGATTCAATATTTGATCAAAGTATTCGAGTAACTATTAGATTAGCTATTCCATATTTATTAAAAAATAATTGCATGTAATTATTTGTATTTATTTAACTTTTAAAAATTACTATTTGTAATTTTTTCTTCAATAATGCTACATGCACATATTTTTCTCACATAGCTTTCTCATACGTCATTAAATTTTCATGAGAATTAGTAATAAATTTCTTAAAAGTGAATGATAAATTTTTATCGTGAATTATTACACTTATCAATCACTTATAAGAAATTTATCATTAATTTAATGAATTTATCTGTGTGAGAAAATTGTGTCCATGTAGCATTACTCTTTTTTCTTTATTTCTATTTCAGTTATGTGGTGGTATTTTGCGATGATGGTTCTGTAACTCTATTATCCACACATTGACAATAAATTACTTAGTTTTATTCTATTCATGTTCTTAAACACAAATTTTCTGTATTAAAAATTCAAATATTTGAATTCAAATTCAAATTCAAATGTTGGAATATTGGTCAAATTTAAACTCAAATATCATTTTAGATTTGAGTAGGTATTCGAATTTGAATTCAAAATCAAATACAAATAGTAAGGAAATCTAAACTATTCAATTCGAATTCTTGCCTTAATCTTACGTCAACACAAGTAAGCATTAGAGGCAACATGTTGCACGTGGCAACCTTACCTTTTCTGTTGGTGAAGTTGACTAGGCATAGTTTATCATCTTTTTATCGGGTGTCAATTATAGCCATATAATATGGCTTAAGGAATGGCTTAAACTTGGCCCCAAAGTTTACACAAACTCCTTAGCTATTTCTAGGCCAAGTCTTTGACCAATAAACATGTCGTCCACAACCAATCTATATGTAGAAAGTCCTTCTTTCAAGACAGCTGTCATCATTGGCTTGGCAATCCTGATAAATGTTTGTAGATGCAGAAAGAATGAGTCCCAATGTATTCTTATGATCTAAATCTTAAAGTTCAGTTCTAGTTATTAGCATCGAAAGATCACAAATTACTTGTTCAATTTCAGGTCAGGTTCTTTAAATTCGGAGGGAATGTAAAAGTTTTTTGCCAATCGGTTTTAGGAATTAGTAGAACAGTGAAAGGAAATATGTCAAAATCCTTCAAAATAATGTCAACTTTTGTTCTTTTTTTTAAACGATCACTTCCTTGCACTGAAGAAATATATAGAGGGCTGTTAAAGCATATTGACTTCCTTGTTTTGTTGATGAGCTTCCTTGACTTGCATCCAAAGCTCTTCTTTCATGTTCAAGGTATATTTTGTTAGAGCGTTAATGTGGGTTCTCTTTTATACCTCCTCTTCCTCTTCCTTTTGTAAAGCAACTTGAACTACATTAGTCGATATTGATATAACATAGGAGCTAGTCATTAACCATACAAAAATATTCATGGTTTCTTCATTCTATAGAATTTTTGACCTTGTAGCCAATTTTTTCTTTCTTTCTTGGGGATTGTTAGAGGGAGGGCAACTTGCCTGGCCCACAAACAGTTATTCACACGGCCCCATTAGGAAATTTCAAATCCAAAATTTGTTTAGTAGGACTCTTAATAGTGGAACACACAAAATTCAAAATTTTAAAATCAAAGGAAACATTGCGAACAGAATAAGAGATCCATAACAGTACCAGGCATCACCAAACAATCCAAAAGAGCCCAAACTCCAATTCCCACAAGGTTCTAGCAATCAGATAGTGAATAAACAAGTGCTCCATAGTTTCACCGTTGTTTTTGTACAAACAACACCAACTCACAATGTAAATACCTCCATCATATTGTCTGCTATTAGTATTTGTGTTAGGGAGGTTGTCCAAACAAAAAACTTGACTTTAGAAAGCACCTTAGCATGCCAAACAGATTTCCAATGAGAGAAACTCTATTACTCGTTTCAGCCTGATACAAAAACTTTTAACAGAGAAGGAAACAAAACTATTTAGTGTCCAGCACATAACATCTCCCGGTTCCCCATTCATGATAAACTTGTAGAGCATATCGAGAAAGGCATCAAGCAAGTCAACTTCCCAATCTTGCAATGGATGATTAAATTGTACATCCCAACAGAATGAGGCTATACTATTATCCATATAAGAAAAGACTATGGTAAGTTTATTTGTTGCCATACTATATAAATGGGGAACACGTTCATCAAAAGAGACTCCGAACACCACACTTCCTTCCAAAACAAGACATGCTCCCCATTACTCACCTTCAAGCGAACATAGTTTTGTTGAAGAAAATAGAGAGAGGGAAAGGGTTGTAGCTTGAATGATCAAGGACTATACCATAAGTTTCATTTATATTAAGTGTTGTGAGAAGTGCCGCCTATAGGTGCAGGCGAGGCGCACTCTAGGTGTGCTTAGGCGTGTGCATCACCTGAAGTGCTAGGCGGCTGAGGCACACGCCTGGGCAGTTGTAGCTTTTTTTTTTTTTTTTTTTTCTTCAGGACCTTGTTTGGTTGGATCATAATAATAATATATAATAGGTGTACAATTTACAAAAACCATACAAACCTTAACTTCTTACTTATAAAAACCACAAAACCTTACCTTTTCCACACAAAAAAAGAAAAAAAAAAATTAGCTAGGGTTTGAAATGGCTCATGTGTTATTTTATAAGCTTTAAATCTTTAATACAATATTTTTTGTTATATATATATATATATATATATATATATATATATACATGAATATATGATCTTTAATCCCACGTTCTCACTATCATTATATATCTTCTCCTAAAAATATATAGATTTTTTTACTTGTGCCTAAGCGTGCGCCTGTGCCTAGCACCTAGGCAATAGAAGCCCTTATCGCCTACCTAGGTTTGCCTAGCACTTTTTAAACATTGATTAAAACAATAACATAAGACTACCACATCTAAATAATGTGAAATTGAACACTTAACATATACTCTACCACTTCCCCTTGAGTTGGACATATAATGCTCAAGCTTGTATAGGTAAAACTCAAGTGTTGTAACCCTCAACATTCCCTTTTACGTACAACAATCGAACAATAGGTTAAGCTTCACTTGACTTTGTGCATGAAACAACTAAATGAACAAACAACTATGTGCCTTGTTGGTTCTCACCCAGCACAACTTAAAATGCGACATGGTAACAACAACATCCACCAAGAACTTCTCTGGTTAGAAAACAAAGTGAGACAACTTTAGAGTTGGCAATGCAAATAATAACGAAAAGGGAATGTTGAAACTTTTCAAACTTGAATGAGGTTATGCCAAAGAACCAAAACAACCAACGAACTAAAGATGAACATCAATCAATAGCCAACAAAACAACCGAAAGTATTGTTCACCCTACTGATGTTTGAGTTGTCATGCCCTAAAACAGAAATGCTTGACGAAGTGTAGAGGGTTTGAGCCACCCTAAAATTAAACAGATAACTAGGGTTAGAGAAAAGAGGAAATAACTAGGCTTGAATGGTGGCTGGTTGCAAGGCCTTTTTTCTTCTTCTTCTTCTTCATGTGAGGGAAAAGATAACTAGGGTTTAGGAAAGAGAAAGCTAGGTTTAGATAAAATCTACCTGGATACCATGTTGAATAAAGTAGAGAGGGAGACGGTTATAGTTTGAATGATCAATGACTACACCATAAGCTTTGTTTGTATTAAAACAATAACATATAAGACTATCACATCTAAACAATGTGGGACCAAACACTCAATATATACTCTAAGAGGTTTAAGCATGTCCCAACCCTTTTTGATTGCTTCCCCTACTAGGACACTATTGAGAACCTCTCACTGGTGAGACAAACCATACTTCTCAACAATCACTTTCCTCCATAACCCATTGGGTTTGTGAGAAAAACTGCTATAACCATTTTCCCATCAATGCATTTTAAATGTTCTCAAATTCTAAATAGTCAGTCCCCAGAATTCATAAGGCTTGCATTTGTCATTCCATGTAACTAGATGAAACTTATGCACACTTTCTTTCCGTGCCAAAGGAAGTCTATAAATTTGAGTTTCCTTGCAACAGAAGTCGAAATCTAAAAAAGAGATAAGAAGTAGGTAGTAAGGCTAGACAATGTACTTTTGATCAAAGTAACTTTTCCCCCTTTTGACTAGTTCTACCTTTTCCATCCATCCTAGCATTTTTTGAAGTTCTTTCTGTGATGGAATTCCCTCACCTAAATAGTTTTAATAGATGACCCAAGTGATAACCCCAAATAAGACATAAGGAGGAAAGAGACCTTGTACCCCAAGACGCCTGCCAGCTTTGAAACATTATCAACTTACCCCACCAGAGCAACCTCACTCTTGGATAAGTTAATTTTTAATCTAGAGATAGCTTGGAAACTGAAAAGGATAAACCTTATTAACTTTAACTTCAAATGCTCACTATTAGCTTCACAAAATAAGAGAGTATCATCCACAAAAATAATTGAGTAATTCGAAGTTGATTAGTTGTACTGTTCACTGCAAAACCATTCAATCAACTCAAAGCAGCAACTTGTGAGATCAACCTACTAATAACAATAGTAAAGAGAAAATGAGATAAAGATATATTAGTCGTAGACTTTGTGAACTCCTAAAGAAACCCATTGATTATCATTGAGAAACAGACCGTCAAAATACATATACGAATCCAATCCACCCACTTTCCCCCAAAACACATTCTTTCCAAGAGATATAAAAGAAAGTCCCAATTAACATGGTCATATGCCGTCTCCACATCAAGTTTGGAAACCAAACCCGATATTGGAGATAATCTTATCCAGAACCACCTTAAGTCCATGTGCAATGACTTCTGCCAACAACTTATATGCACTCCCCACTAAACTAATAGGGTTGTATTCTATAACATCTGTCCCTGCACTTTTTTGGGGATCAAGACAAGAAATGAAGCATTGAGGCACCTCTCAAAGAAAGCATTTTCATGGCCCATGACATCGTCTTTCACTCCACCACAACAACCTTCATATAAAGCCATAGTGAACGTCTGGGCCTGGGGCCTTACCGGTGTCGCAAGAGTTTAAAGCTGCTAATACTTCCTCCTCATCGAAACCCTCAAGACTAATATGGTCCTCCTCAGTGAGAGTCAATGAGTAGCCCATTCAAAGACAAACGCCAATGTTCTGGTTCACTGTAAAGGTCCTGAAAAAAATGAGCAATTCCTGTAATTATCTTCATCCATGTCAAAGCACATAAAATGTTACTAGTATAGTTGTATCTCCTCCTAGAATCTGCCAAGCGATCTTTTAGCCAAAAAAGACTCTTGATTTTTGTCTCAAGCTAATCTACTCCTTTAGGATTAGATTTTCCAGATCTCTACCCAACATTGCGTGTCTTTGAATATCAGCCTCAACCAGCTCCTGTTCCTTCCTCCACCAGAGTCCAAAATACACAACTTCTTAAGAGGAATTTTTTTCGGAGTGTCTTAACATCCCAAAGACTTCTCTATTTCATTTTACCAAGTTGCTCTTTAAGAGTTTCAGTTTTATAGTCAGAGCAAAGCTAGGATTACCATCCATAGAATAACAAATCCACCATCTTCTATCCAACTCCACAAAGCCTTCCACTTTCAGCCACATATTTTTAAACCGGAAAGGGATCTTATCTCTCTGCATTCCTCCAACTGCAAGCAAGATAGGGACACAGTGGTCCCTTTTTCATACATGAAGTGAATTTTGTGAATGCTTGCTGGCATTTTGTAACCCAATGGTTTATTTTTGGTTCAAATTATTGACAGTTATAATTTTTCTATCAGGTTTTGGAGGAGATCAGGCTTGGTTTAGAGTTAAATGACTATGGGATGCAGCAGAGACGCATTGCTCATATGCGTTTCTTAGGGGAGCTGTACAACTATGAACATGTGGACTCATCTGTTATTTTTGAGACTCTTTATCTAATTCTTGTCTTTAGTCATGGGACACCGGAGGTATGCTGTTATATTTTTGGTTATCATCTTTTTTATTTAACATTTGCATTAAATCTGTCATTCTGCTTTACTCTTTAAAATGTGGTGCCTTCAAGCCTGATATTACTGTTGTTTTGGCGTCATAAACACCCATCAGTTTTTGCCAGGTGGTAATGATGGAGGCTCTTTCCCCCCCATATATTGTTATCTTATGTTTATATTTCAGATGAAAATAATTTATTATGAGAAGTATGCTGCTTTAAATTGCTTTCACCAGCACCAGAGTGGGTTCTGCAGAAACGAAAAAGGACTATGCAATTATGTGGTTGTTTGAATTTTCAACTCATTTATGCATTTATTAGCATTTTCCATTAAGGGTAACGAAGTGGAATGCAATATTTATTTGCACGGGTACTTTCACTGATGGGATCCATACACAAATATATAATTACACAAAAATAAACATCCTGTTATTCATATAGGTTGGAGAAACTTTCCAAGAGCATTATGTTTTAATGATACATTATTACATTGTTTGCTTGTGATGATTGAACTTCCAGAAGACCCAATGGGTCAAAATAAAAATAAAAATATATATATACATATCCTTATGCCTAGTCAAAGCTATTTTGTTCGTAGTACGCGTGGTTCCACTACAGGTACAGATACAGGGCACAGTAACTTGGGTTGAATCGGGTAGTTGGAACGCTAGTTTGATTGTGGTACACTTGAAGAGCCCATGCTACGGTATTTTAAATATATATGCATTTAGAGTATATAATCCTAGTACTTTTTAAATTAAAAAGTATAGATAATAAAAGAAACGCAAATAATTTCAAAAGAAACTTGTGTTCTGTTTTTATTGCTTATATTCTTTCCTTGATTTCATGGAAAAGATTTTTGGGTTGCCAATTTTGTTTACCTGGGGAACCCACCACATTCTGGAATGTGGAACCTGCATTGCAGTTCCATAGGTTGTTAATGAATTGGGTAAGATTGGTCCGAATAGCTCACATGAAACCAAATTGGGTACACATATACATTCACATAATTGTAATTTCTTATATATTCTCTATAAACGGTTAATTATCCATATGAATTGCCTGTCTGGCTTGTACAGTATTATGTGTAAGATTCGAATTGCCTTGTCATTTATTTATTTATTTAGATCTCTTGTATATATGAGATCCATCTGACAAGTTAATATGATTCCATATTTTTTCCCTATCAGCAAGATGTACTTGATCCGCCAGAAGATTGTTTCCGTATCAGGATGGTAATTACTCTTCTTGAAACTTGTGGGCACTACTTTGACCGAGGCTCTTCAAAGAGAAAACTGGACCGCTTCTTGATATACTTCCAGAGGTACATTCTAAGCAAAGGTTCACTACCACTGGATGTTGAATTTGACTTGCAGGTCAGTGAAACAATGGTTTTTGTGTTCATAGGATCTTTAATTCTTCAATCTATATACAATCAGTGGAGCTGAAAAATATGGGTGCCACAATTTTCCTGGAACAAATTTGATTATTCATTTAACCTATCATATACCATTAAGTTTGACTCCTTTAATTAATTCTGTGAATTTTATTCATTTCTCATAAATTCAAGACTTCACTTAGGCAAGTGCCCAGAACCTCAGCTGGTATGGTTTCCTGGCACCTTGCTTCTAGCACTTTTAGCAACCCTGATTTATTTATTTAAAATCCAGTGCACATTAGTTTCCTTGGTTGTAGGTTAGAAAGACTGTTTTAGTAGGGAGGTTGAAGATTTTAAGTTTATTCCAATAGAAAGTTACATGGAGTCAGGATTGAATTTCTGTAACAAAAATAACTATAGCTGCAGTAAGATACAAATAGCTCACACAGAAGTATGAGGACATGTTGTCCATGCATACCGGCAGTGGATTGAATAGGATGGATTGACTTGAAATGGATAAGGTTATGACCATTACTGCATACTGTTATTAAAGGCTCGAAAAGACAATGGTTATATTTTAGTTCTGGACCTGACCCCCATTACATAGTTCTTGTAAGCTAGATGCAGGTAGGATCTCTCATTGAGTGATAACTCTTGATGAGACAGTTAACTTGCCAAATGAACTAATTTTCTATATCCTTTCAGAACTTTTCTTTTCCAAACACAAACTTTTGGCAATATGAGTTTGAATACCTAACTGGTATGACATATCATGGAGGTGACGAGGAAGCATTTGTGCTTTTGCTGAGTTTATGAATGACAAAAGGAATGGATTGACAATGATTAGGTATTTTAGATAAATACCACTACCTGCTTTTGGGTGGAAGTTGATTGGGGCAGAAATGGAAGTATGTTGGCAACTACTTGTGAAAGATAACTGCACATCTCCTTTAGCCAATGTTAATAGTTCTATTTTTATGTGCGTTTGATAATTTGAAAACCAATCACTCTTTAACATATTCATGAGACACTCGTGTGTAACCTCGGCATTTGAAATATTTCTAGGACCTATTTGCGGACTTGCGCCCCAATATGATTCGTTACTCATCCATTGAAGAAGTTAATGCAGCTATAAGTAGAACTTGAGGAGCATGAACGTACAGTCTCATCTGACAAGGCCAATAGTGAGAGGCACTCCGACACTGAGAAGCCTTTAAGCAGGACTATGTCCCATCCCATTGCTGGGAATGGACAGAGAATTGACAGTGGTGCTGAAGAAAATGGAGTTCATGAAGATATTGAGGATAGTGAGAGTGATTCGGGGAGTGGCACCATTGTGGACGGACATGAAGATGAAGAGCTGGATGAAGAGAATCATGATGATGGATGTGAGAGTGAGGATGACGACGACAATGATGATGGGGGTGTTCCTGGATCAGATGATGAAGATGAAGTCCGTGTCAGACAGAAGGTGGCAGAGGTGGACCCCCTGGAAGAAGCCAATTTTGATCAGGAGCTCAAAGCTGTAGTACAGGTAAATTTCTGGATTCTTCTAATGCAGTTCATACTATCCGATGCCTCATTCATGCAATGTATTATTTCTTTTTGGTAAACTTTTATTTTCAAAATATCTATTTTCATTTTATTCTCTTCAATCTTGTTTGTAGAACTAGAAAAACGGATGGATGACATTATCCATGTTAAATTAGTATGTGACATTGTCAGAACCATGATTGTAACTTAGTACCACTTACATCATATGTGTAGGAGAGCATGGAGCAAAGAAGGCAAGAGCTGCGGGGTCGTCCTACATTAAACATGATGATTCCAATGAATGTGTTTGAGGGTTCCACTAAGGATAATCATGGAAGAGTTGGAGGGGAAAGTAATGATGAGGCACTGGACAAGGAAGCTGGTGGAACCAGAGAGGTTCAGGTGAAAGTTCTTGTGAAACGTGGAAACAAGCAACAAACAAAGCAGATGTACATCCCTAGGAATTGCTCACTAGTGCAGAGCACAAAACAGAAAGAGGCAGCTGAGCTTGAGGAGA
The DNA here is from genome assembly GCA_029379385.1 of Quillaja saponaria. Lineage (NCBI taxonomy): Eukaryota > Viridiplantae > Streptophyta > Magnoliopsida > Fabales > Quillajaceae > Quillaja > Quillaja saponaria. Next base: position 20,173,526 of record CM055607.1, on the reverse strand, counting down.
AACAGGACATCAAGAGGTTTGTCTTGGAGTATAATGATAGAGAAGAGGAGGAGCTTAATGGATTAGGGACTCAGGCAATGAACTGGATGCAGAGTGGGGGCAACAAGGTTGCTAGCCGTAGCAATACTTGGGAAGGAACTGGCAGTAGGGCTGGTGGAGCACGGCATCGGCATCATAATTATTCGGGTGGTGGAGCCTATTACAGCAGGAAGAAATGAACGACACTTTAGGATTACAACAGAACAAATTAAAAAGGGTGGCTTTTTCACCACGTGCTTTCCCTTGCTCTTCAAAATGGTGCTTGTGCAGTATGCCAAATGTTATACATTGACTAATTCCATCTAATATCCCAATCTGATCATGGAGAAGCATCCCATTTTGTAGAACACACGACAATTTCAGTTATTTAAAGTGAGGTTTAAATGGGGACTTTCCATGTTGGACGGAAGTGTTTCTTTGGGGAAGAAGTCTGCGGGAACCATAATACACAGTTGTCTTCGAGCAACGCATGTGTTGCATATGTTAAAAGTTTCTGACTATGAAAAATTATATTGTATAAAGGATTATTCTACATAATCGTGCAAGCTGCTTTTTATGGATGTGGGCTTATGTAATTAGATCTTACTATCTGACAAAAACTTGATGTACCAGTGGTCCTGGTTGTATATTTGTTAATATGAAGAAAAAGAAAGAATATAAAATTAATAATTGAAATCGTTGTATGAGGTTGCATTGTAGTTTGGTTATGGTTCTTAGAAAGACTCTGTGGTAAGTATATTAAGGATTTGGGATTTCTTCCTACGTGCTACCTTGGTATCAGATTGATCAGATTGATGTTGTGTAAAGCATTACCGGGCCGTCCAAATTGGGGATGCGAGGGTGGATTAGGGAATTCAAATTTGGCTATTTTTTTATTAGCTGCAGAGTTCCATTCATATGCTTTGTCAGGTCTAGGCTTGTAGGAATTGGGAATATCGGGGTGGGTTAGTGTATTCAAATTGTGGTTTTTTATTAGCTGATCTATTTGTTAGGACTTCGTTTAGAGAAGACATACAGGATCCGTAGTTATGTTTTTAAGTAATAATTACTTGGGCTGCAAAAGAGCAAAAAGATTTACTCAAATGATATAATATAGTATAAATTTTGGGAGAAAATTGACACTCCCTCTCCTCCTCGTATAATGTGAAAAGTTAATCGATTCAAAAACAATATATATTTTTTTTTAAATTAGAAAGTCATGATTTTATTTACAATACACTTAAAATTTTAATTTTTAATTTTTTTTTCTATTTAAATGAGTATTCAATACTTACTGTTTTTTCTATGTTAGCATTAATATTTTTAATTTTACTATATTCTTTCTAATAAAATGGAAAATAAAATATTTCACACTTGTATAAGTAAAATAAAATTTTGTTTTAGTGAATCTTCAAAGAAAAAAAAATAGAATTTACTAGTACTACTAAAAACTAATAAGTGATGTTATAACTTTACAAAAAATAAAAAATAAAATTTATACCATTAAAACTAATTGTATTTATTATTTTTGAAATATTAAATAAGTACAATTTTAGATAACATAAATTTTAAAATAAAACAATTTAGGTTAATATAATGTATGAATAATTAGAGAAAAAAACTAAAAAAGTAAAGAAAAATTAACTATATAGAATTCTATTTTGGCTTTTAAGGATTTATTTTTCTAATTAGGATTCAATTGTTTTCTATTTTGGTTCTTCTATGATTTAATTTATTTTAATAGAGTTCTTCATTAAGTTAAAATTATTAAATTGAGATGGAAGAGCATATTTTTTAGAAGATGATGAGAAAATAATCACATGAATATTGACTCAATAATTAAACAAATTTGTTTCCACAATTTTTATGTTACACGTAAATATTTTTTTCCAAATATATATATATATTTTTTCATATCATAAAATTCTTTTCATGCATTCTTAACCATATCAACTAACTATGTTGTGTTCTATCTAAATTTCATAGTGGTTGATTGAATTTTCAATTATAAAAAAATTAAATCTCGGAGGACCAAAATAAAGATAATTAATAGAAAAATAATTTCTCGAAGACAAAATAGAAAATGATATGTTGAATCAAATAGGTATTTGATACCCTTATCTAAATATGATTTTGATGTTAAATAAATAACTAATGCAATGAGGCACTAACTTCAAAATGCTTTTCTATTGCATGTACACTATCAAAGGATCCAAACATGAATCCTTAAGCTGGAGAGAGCTAATCAGTGGAAATCAGTCAGTTGTGACTTTATATTACATTGTCGCATACATAAGTCAGCTAAAGAGATCGACTGAAGAGATTGACTGAAAAGATCAAATGAGTTGGACTACAACCAACACGGCAACATTTAATTATATACTAGTCAACTAAAAATCATTGCCAGTTAACTGAAAGTATCTCAGTGGATATCAACTGAAGTAAGTTTCAAAATTTGAAGATTAGCTGAAAACTTATATTTCAGTTAGTTGAAGGATAGTCAGTGTATCTACCGAGATAGCTGAGATGCTAGCGTGCAAAAACAAAATGATGTCATTTTATGAACTGAAGATGAAAAGCTAAAAGGAGATCAACTGTTCAACATCTTGCTCAGTTGAGTATGTTCAAAATATCTTTTGTGCCAAAATTTCCAAACAAACGAACATGGATAGATCATAAGAAAATGTATGTGCCACTACCTATGCATACTCGAACACTCAAGCTTTTAGAGAAAGGATATTGCGTGGCAAATTGATTCTAAGTGCAATAGTCTGCTCATTCTGAGAACAACTAGTTTTATATCTCACACTATAAATTGACAGAAGGAGTTGAATACCAAGTATAAATTTTATTCAATTATGAACGAATCAAATATGGAATTTTTGACACTCCTCTGCAATTTTCTTATCATAAGTTTCAACTTTCAAATCTATTTTGAAAATAGAGAAAGACCTAAACTTTCACATTCTCTTTTCTCTCCAAAACTTAAATCAAAATTGTACACTTTCATTATTTTGACTAGCTTTGTATTGTGAGTGATTTTGTGAAAAAACTTCTCAATTATTTGAGTATTCTAAGAGAAACTAGAGCTTAGGTATAAACCTGGTAAACTTCAACTTGAATAAGTTCTAGTTGGACTTGTAAAGGTTGCCGAACTCTACAATTTAGTATTGTAAAGGTTTTGTTGAGCCCTGTGAATTCAACTATTAGTTTATTGAACTCTTAAGTAGAACTTGAGGAACAAACATAGCTAGATGGACTGGTGAATCACTATAAATCAATAAGCAAATCTCTTTAATCCTTAGTATGATTTTTTATTAGGTCAAACTTGATTAAAAGTGAAAAAAATAAGTATCAAATCCTTACTCATTATTTTTTCCCTGATTATAATCATTTTAATTTAGAAAAATAATTTGATTATAAGCTAAAAAAATTCCAACAAATATTGAGTAATCAGGTTTTACAAGAGGTTTGACAAAAGTGTTGCCCAGAACTCAATACGTGTCATAACCTAAAATCTTAATACCGATTTTCTCTGTGCTCACAAAATGGGCATCTCCATCTTCACTTGTGATTTCTTCAATTTCCTTACTAGAAAGAGCTTATGCTGCCAAGAAAGGCACCTCTCTAGCTACTCACCTCTATTAGGCATTTTTCTCTCCATCTCTCTATTTATTATATGCACTCTTTACATGTGTTCCTTATGAACAAAAGCAGAAATAATTTCTCAAGGTTCAAAATAGAAATAATTGAATCATTGAGGATCTTATTAGAATAAAGAATTTCTTAAGGATCAAAGTAAAAAAAATTACATGTTGGATCAAAAGGGTATTTGATACCCTTGTCTAAATCTAATATTGATAATAAATAAATAACTAATGCAATGAGAAACTAGAAAATACTCTTCAATTGCATATACACTGTCAAATGAGCCAAACATCAATTTATCAGCTAAAGATAGCTAATTAGTGGAGAGCAATCAACTGTGACTCTAAATGATAGTGTCTCATCCATAAGTATGTCAGCTAAAGAGATTAACTGAGTTGTACTAGAATCTATACGACAATATTTCATTATACAGCAGACAATTAAAGCAAAAATCTCTCTTTCTCTCTTCTCTATACTCTTTACTTCACTCTTTAAGGTTTTTTGTTTACTAGTTAAAGCTTCTACACTTTCGTTATATTAACTAGCATTGTATTATGAGTAATTTTGTGATTTTGCTAAATCATATCCAATTTTTGTGAGAATTCTGAGAGGAACTAGAGTTTAGGTATAAACTTGGTAAACTTCTGCACGAAGAAGTTCTAGTTGAACTTTTAAAGGTTGTCGAGCTCTGCAATTCAGTATTGTAAAGGTTTTTGCTTAGCCTTGTGAATTCAACTATTATTTGATTAAACTCTCAAGTAGAGCTTGAGGAATGGACATAATCAAAGGGATTGGAGAACCGCTATAAATCATTGAGCAAACCTTTCTAACCCTTAGTATGGTCTTTTATTTGGTTAACTTTGATTATAAGTGGAACATGTCCCCTATTACATATGTAATTAACTTGGTTACAAGTCAACAGTAAATCACAATATCAATGTACACAGAAGAGCTCTACCCTTAACAACACATCAAGTTACCACAGTTAACTCAATATACAAAACAATGCATAACACTTAAAATGACTGTAAGTGTTGCCTTATCAGCTTCAAGTATGTGACTCCGAGATATACCTTGTCGCAACAGTGTCTCTCATACTAAATTTTCTTGTATATGTGATTTCAGCTATTATTGGATTAAACTCTCACGTGAAGCTTAAGGAGTGGACGTAGCCAAACAATTTGGAGAATCACTATATATCAGTATGCAATCTTTCTAACCATTCACTCTTTACTTCTGTTTAAAGTATTTGATTGTTGTTTGTTGCTTGTGTGATTTTAAAGCTAAAAAGGTTTAGTTTTTATTTTTTATTTTTCAAACCATTCACTCTCCTATTTTATCTATCTATATAAATCTTAATCCCTAAGATATAGGATGCCTTACCCAAATCCTTCATGGAGAAGTTATTGGACAATCAAACTTTTACCCATTATAGCATACCTACACCATTTCCAATGAGTAGCATGTCATCCACATATAACATTAGCAATGTTATTATGCATCCACTAACCTTTTTGTACACACATGGATCATTCTCGTGCTTAGAAACAAAATGCCATAATTGTGTCATGAAAATTGATGTTACAACTGAGAGAAGCTTGCTTGAGTCTATAAATGGACCTTTGAAGCTTTTATACCTTGTGACTTTTGTCACTGGATGTGAAACCCTCAAATTGTGTCATGTAATCCTCCTCTATGTTTCCATTGAGAAAAGTGGTTTTCACATTCATTTGTCATATCTCTTAATTATAATGTCCATCTATAGCAAGTATGATTGGGGTTAAACATAGCCACGGGTGAGAAGATTTCTTCATAGTCAATGCCTTATCTTTGCTTGAAACCTTTCGCCACTAGTCTATCTTTGTAGGTCTCAACCTTTCCATTTACACCAATCTTTCTCTTGAAAATCCATTTGCATCTTATAGATAAAATACCTTCAAGTGCATCAACCAAAATTTATATTTTGTTGGTGTACATATAATACATTTAGGGTCTCATGGCTTCACGTCATTCTTAAAGTTAATATCATGCATTGCCACCTCGTAGGTGTTAGGATCCTTATCTCCTATAAGATATACCTCTAGTTCCTTCTTCAACATGACACCATATCGTTCAATAATTTTGGGTATCCTCCCATTCCTTTGAAGAGTATGTGTTCTAGGAGGTTTTCTTTCAAGTGGTTCTTCATTAGTTGTATCAACTTGTGATATTTCATCAAATTGTATCTTATTTCATTTCAAAATGTTATTAATCGAGGCGGAGATAATTGAAGGAAAATGCAAAAGATTTGGACGAAAAAAGGGATTAGCACTTTTTGTGTAGTTTTATTTTCTTCTCAAATATTAATTCCTAAGTAGTTTTTTTTGTTTTATATTATTAGTAAAGGTGGGACCACTCCGAGCACGTATAAATTAGTTTTGGAAGAGTAAACATATATTATATATTTGGCCCTCCATACAATACATCATCCAAAAAAGTGATGCATGTGCAATAATACTGTAATTGGCATGTGGCACTTCACAATGAAGACCTGGGGAAATTAGAGAACCAATTTCACTCAATTGTGAAAGCCGGTTGCTTTATTACATATTGTCCATGCATTAATATCAGTGTAAAGGTATCATAACAAATTTTCACACAAAAATATCTGGATTTTTTCTTTCTCTTTCTAACTTCCAAACTAACCAAATGGCTACTAAGCAGTTAGGATTGCACCAATTTTTAGCACAACTATTCCGTTCTACTAGAGATCACAGATTCATAAAATCCATTAATCGAAGCGTTTTAGTTCGACATCAAATCGATTGTATTGGTCCCTTCGTTTTCATGTCGTGTTTCAGAAGAGAAAAGCAAGGTACTCTCTACTCACTAATCAGTTTGATTTCGTCGCTTTCATGGTTGAATTTGCAGCTCTTCAATGACAGCCTTTGTTTTGATGATTGTCGCTTTCCTATTTCCTCAGTCTTTCTAAAATTAAACTGCATGACACAATGTTACGAGTAAAATTATAATGGAGGGTAGTTTAGTATTTTGATAGTCATTAATTAGCCTATAAAAGTTGTATTAGAAATTGTATATGCTGTCATCTTGAATCAAACTAAGAAATTGGCTGAGGTCTTCTTCCTCTTCTCTCTCTGTTTTCTTATTCTCTTCTACCTTACTCTACAACTCCAGCTGTCCATTCTTGAGAGTTTGTTTTGCCAATATCAAATCCTTTTGAAGCCCTTGATTTTTTGGAATTATACTTATCAAGTGGTATCAGTAATTTTGTATTTTGACGTCAATTAATTAACCTATAAAAGTTGTATCAGGTATTGTATTAGATTTTATCTTAAATATGAATGAAAGTTGGCTGAAGCCATTGTTCCTCTCTACGTTTTCTTTCTATGAAGAGGTTCACAAAACCAAGAAGCTTGGCTTGAGTTTTTAGAATTACCCTTTATTACAAAATCATCCTTATCAAGTGGTATCAGAGCATATTTCTTGGCACTATGATGGTGGAAGTTAAGAGGCTTGCATCAATGGAATCTCAAAGGGAATCAGTGGAATCAAGAATAGATAACATGGAAGCAAGATTCATTGGGTTGGATTCATCACTGCAGGATTACAAGGATAGTATGGACTTATCATTTCAAAAACTGAAGCTTGATATGGATTCAAAGTTCCAAACTTTGATGGAAGCAATAGCTTTACTCAGGACATCAAGGATGGAGGTGCACATAGGGCCTAATATGAAATTGTAGGCAATACACGATAGTTTCATATTACCCACGGCAGAAGAAAAAAATCAGGATTCTACTATGCCAAATCTGTTAACCTCTCTGAACGAAGAGGATGATGGAATCTTGAAACAAAAGGAATTTATTCTATCCAATTTCACTGGGAATCACCTGAATTCACCTATGATTCCTCAACCTCTAACTCCAACGGCAAAGGTGGACGAAATCAACATTGTGGCTCCTCCAAGAACTCCAAGAAAAGAAGCAATCTTGTAAGAAATTTAGAGTTCAGAAGAGTTTGATCATGATAAACAAGAAATTGAATTCAAGTATCTGGAAAAGTGGGTTCTTGTAACTGCAAAAAGTAATGATTCCACAAGGTTGATGGAGAAGCTCAAATCCAATGGACGTCTACCTAGTCCTCAGCCGATGCAATTTAGTGGAGAAACTCCATGGTAGTAGAAACAAATGGAAGACAAGAGTTGGTACGATGACAAGTCACCTCTTACTGGGTTTCAGGCCATAATGTTGTGGATGGTTGTTGTGAGACATGAAGATCAACAGAAATGTATTGAAGTTGCTAAGATGAGGACTCTAAATTTCTAAACAGGGCAAGATTCTCAAGATCACATCTTCAAGAAAAACTACAACAACAGTGACCTTCAGCATACTCTAATGGCTTTCTACTGTCATGAGTCTCCAGCTAATCCTTGAGGACAAGGATTATTTGAAGAAGCAGGATTTGATACGGGTAGGATTGGGGATAAGGTAATTTTGTATTTTGATGTCAATTAATTAACCTGTAAAAGTTCTATTAGCTATTGTATTAGATTTTATCTCGAATATGAATGAAATTTGGCTGAAGCCACTATTCTTCTTTACATTTTCTTTCTATCTACCTCCCCCTCTATAAGTCCGAGAACTCTCTTCTCAGGGAAGAGATTCGCCAAAGCCAAGAAGCTTGGCTTGAGTTTTCAGAATTACCCTCTGTTACAAAATCATCCTTATCACAAAAAAAATACATATTTTGACATATGATATATTGAAACATAATGAATAACCAGCAAAACTGTAGTCAATCCCCTGAAAATCAGGATCAGAAGGGTTTATGTTTCTATCATAAAGAAAACCATAGCCCTAATTTAGATTTTATTTTCGTGTTCAAGTTTTCTTGTATAAGTTTTTGTGGAGTTTATTAACTGGATAGTTTGGTGGTGACTAAATGTAAAAAATTGCATTTTTGTAAATCAATATCATTGGCTGTCATTGTGGTGAGACTTAGCCCTTCTTGTCTGGTATTATCTCAACAACCGTAACATTCAAAATATTTTCCCAAACAAATAGCATTAATATTATAGAGGAGGATGTTAATGCAGCTAAACCTTAATTGGACCTTGTTGCAATTAGAGGTCTTCTACTTTAAGGCCGAGAGGTTTCCATATATTATTCCTTTAGAACTTTCTAATTGGATTTATAATTAATTCCTTGTGCCCAATTGCTTATGTCTTTTTATATCATGGATCTACTCGGGATATCATTATGAGTCTGCGAAGTAGATTTGATATAATCTGTGATGAGGCAGATGGTAATTCAGATACTATGAACTATCAACTGATAAGCCTGTTTCTAGCTCTTCTTGCACTTGCTAATGTCTAGAAGCTGTAATATTATTAATATTATGCTCAATGATAGAAGATCAATATTTTGTGGTCATTCTTTACATAGCATTCTGTTGACTATAGGTTGCTATCTTCTAATGTTTATTCATCAGCAATTGTGAGTGTGTTCATTTGTGGTATCATTCTTCCATCTTATGCTTTTATCTTTCAGATGGTTCTGTTTAATACATGGTTTCTACTGGTAATCTGTTATAGCTGCATTGGAGTTCTGAAGGAGACAAGCAATTATTTGTCACATTAAATGTCCATTCTTGGAAGGTTGCCAAACGGGTGATTCTCTAATCTTGAGCCTTGTGTTGACATCCATTAATTAATGTTCTTGAGTGTAAAGAATATCAATCTCAAATCTTTACAAAATATTCACTCACCCTCACAATCACTTATAATAGAACTCCATTTCCTGGATCATCAATTTGTGTCTCTACATAACTAAAAGAATTGCAAGTCAATCTTCATTTTCCTGATGCCATGTTCAAATAGCTGAATCGCCATGTGTACCCTTAAAATAGTCATATTTATTTAATTGTTTTACTTTTCCTCATTTTTAATTGCTAAGGTTTTGCCAAGTACAGATTTAATCTCAGCCTTTTCTTTTTAATAAGCTCTTCCCAAATTTAATCCAAGTCGATCTCTTATTTTCATTTATTTTAAAATGCATGTGAAATTAAATTTCTGAACTATAAATTACCTCTTCTTCTTTTTTTCTTAATCCTCAATCCTCACATGTAGCATTATCCAATAAATATTGAAGATAATCTCTTCATTATATATATATATATATATATATATCAATATAAGCACTCAAGAAAAGTTTTTAAGTTGGAAAATGAAACGAAGATACAAGATTTTCTGGGGTCTAAGTTATGTGGTTACATAAACCAAAATTGTTAATTTAATTATGCTTCATCATTGTTTTCAGAAAGTACTGAATAAGCCCAATTATTTTTTATTTTTTATTTTTTATCTTTTTGCAGCACCTAAAGTGTAGAGGTACAACTTCTGTAAAAAAATGTTATAAGGTTTGAGAAATTTTTAAGTTAGTAGTTGCATAACTTCACTTTTTCTGTGGCTTATTTCTGCTATGCACGAACTGAATCATCAAGTAAGGGTATTATAAGCTCAACAGACAGAAGCACATAAGAGACTGAGGTGCATATTTCTGGCTTTTGGTTTATACTTGCTTCATGGTCTCTAATAATGTGGTATAGCAATTTTACTGTGCTTAGACTTCATTTTTAACTTTTTCTTCATTGTTCTGTTAGAGAAATAACTAAGATGTATGACTGATATGAACTAGTTTCGTGGTCAAATTAGCAGGGTTTGAAGAATTATGGACGAATTGACATTCAGCAAGATGATTTTAGGTTACTACGTTTTCTAAGTTTCAAATTTGAGGTTGATATTGTAGCCTTTACATTTTTAATACAAATTGTCTCAAGGATGCAGATTGGACTTCAGGCTTGGACTAGTTTTCCATTACCTTACTGCATTGCATGGCAAAAGAGTCTTCAACTGTTATTATTAGTTCCTAATCTTGGTAATGATGTTATTAAAGCAGATGCACCTCCTCATAGGACCGTTAACAAGGCCAAATCTGTTCTCCCATTTCATAATAATGATTGCTCTAATATTCTCTGTCCTATGCTATTCTGTTTCTTCCCTTGAATCTTTTCTTCCGCTATCTGTCAGATGGCTTGATTGGACTGAATTTTCTCATTTATTTTTTCCTTTCTTTTGAACTGTTCCCTCTCTCACCCTGTCCCAAAGAAAAGAGCACTCAACCCCAGAAGATTTAAGCCGATGTCATTCTTTCGCTGAATTATCTGTCTCTAGCCAACAAAACTTTTGTCTTCCTTCTTTTTTGGCCCATTCTGTAGAATATACAGCAGAATACCTCAAAGTACCCATTAGTTGCCTAAATGATGGGGGACTATCTTGCTTCCTGTGATTTTCTGGTTACTATTTAGCTGGAAGTAGCTAGCTGTTAATGCACATTATTTCCTTGTGTTGGCTTACATGCAATACTTACCGATTGTTTTGATTATAAATTACGTCTCATTGGTAGTTTTAATCAGTACTTTTAATTAGGTAGGGGAATAATTTTTGTGAACTTGGAAACCTTTTGTCTTGTAACGTCTATCTAATGTTGAGTCAATATTTAAGTGCCACTCAAAGATGTGCTGTGCTGTTAGCCACGAACATATCAATCTTAATGCTTTATTTTGTAGAGGCTTAATGCTTTGAATTGACAAGATGGTGCAGCTAAAGATATCCCTTTATTCTCTTTGGATAATGTAGGCATCAAAAAATGAGTTGGCATGGAATCTATGTTTGGATAGCCTAATTTCTAATCATATTTGATGTGCTTGATTCTCATTATCTCTTCACCCCTAATGTGCATTACTAGTGATGTGCAAACAAATCATAATGTTGAATTACAATCAATTGAAATTAATTATTTTAATTGAAAAATTAGAATTTCTAATTATGTATCTAATTAATGATCACCAGTTATATCATTAGTGGTAGGTTATATGTGCCCACAATGCTCAGTTAGAGTAATTAGGATTAATTATTTTAATTAAAAAGAAAAAAAATTGAAGCAAACATCTAATTAATCATTATATCATTAGTCATAGGTCATATATGCACCACTATTGATGTGTGAACAATAATATTGCTCTATGAGAAGAAATGTGACTAAACATTTTAATTAAAAACATTTAAACTAAGATGTAATTATCACTAAATCAATAGTGATATGTGCACTAATAGTGAAATATGAACAATCATAATGCTCACTTGGAAATATTAGAATGAATTATTAGAATTAATATATATATATATATATATATATATATGAGGTGAGCATCTAATTAATCATTAATGAAGTCATATGTGCACTACTTGTGATTCGTAAACAATCATAATACTTAATTAAAAGAATTAAGAATAATAATTTTAATTAAAAAATAAAGTAAGAATCTAATTAATCATTAGTGATATATCACATGTGCACAACTAGTGATCCACGAACAATCATAATACTTAATTAAAAAATTAATATTAATGATTTTAATTAAAAAATGAAGTGAGCATCTAATTAATATTAAATTATTACTAGTGATATGTTAACAATCATTTTATGTACATTACTAGTGACATGTAAAAAATCATAATGCTATATTACAATAAATTTGGATTAATTATTTCAATTAAAAAAAGAAAAATGTGCATCTAATTAATGATCACTAGATCATTAGTGGTTTGTCATTCGTGCACTCCTAGTAATTTGTTAACAATCACAATGCTCAATTTGAGTAATTACAATTAGTGATTTTAATAAAAGTGTATAAATTTGAAATAAACGTCTAATTAATTATTATTAGTAATAGGTCATATGTACACTATTAGTGATGTGTGAATAATCATAATGGTTTATTACAATGTTCAATTAGAATAATTAGGATTAATGATTCTAATAAAAAATGTATAAATTTGAAGTAAACATCTAACTAAGCATTACATCATTAATAGTATATCATATGTGCTTTAGTAGTGATGCATGAACAATTATAATGCTTAATTAGAATAAATTTGTATTAATAATTTTAATTAATGTCTAGATTATTAATGGTAGGTCATACATACACTATCTTAGAGACATAGGTACTAGACATATACCCTATATGAATGATAGTTCATGAGTAAAGAAATAAAGTTGAATTTGATTTTTAATCATGAATTGAGGACAAATCTCATTTAATCCCAAACTTTTGGTAATGATCTTATATTTAGTGCAAAACTCGTAATTCAAATAGATTTATAATTTTAAAATTACTTTTTGAAAATAATTTAAAAAGAATTTTATTATTATGTATAGAAAATTAATTTAAATAAATAAAATATTATATAACTAATTAATAAGAAATCACGTTATCATCAAAGCTATACAATCAATATAATCACTTTTACAAAAAATAATAATAATAATAATAATTGAGAAAGCTACTTACGATTCAATTAAATAGGTGAAAAAAAAATACATAATTTTTTTTCAAAAAATAAATTAAAAAAATCATGTGATAAAAAGAAAATAAAAATTTATGAAAATCACACAAAATAATTTAAAGATGCTTAGTAAATTTGTTAAAAAAAAAAAATATATATAAATTATATAATTAATGGGACAAATGATGTAATGTGGGTGATTAGTTTCTATTGTAGATAGATGGGAAAAGAGTTAATGTCCTTATTCTACGTCCAATCAGTAATTAAACTTTAACAAAAGCTAAATGCTCTTTTTTTTTTTTAATAATAAAAATAAAGAAAATGACAAATTGAGCCAACAAATGTGAAATGTTAGCAATCAATTGTCAAAAGCTGTTTTCCTACTAATTGATATAGAAATAAACTGGCAATGCCACATGTCACCTTCACGAGAGGTGATGCATTGTAGGCACTGCCTCTATATTTTACTCTACTCAGTACTCCATACTGACAATCTGACATACACGCCTACAACTTGCTTATGCTTTTCTTTTCTGCGCTTACAAACTACAACCCAGAACCGAGAACCCACAACCCTAATTTGAAGTTTGTTGTCCTAAGTTCTAAGTAAATTATGGCACCCATAGATCCTCATTCGTTCACCGATTCAACCCACCCGCTGAGCACCCACATCTTCCTTTCTCTATATTTCGACTTCTCGTCGTCTACCATTCACGGCTCTGCCCTCATCTCTCTCCCAAACCCTCATTCTGGCTCTGTTTCCCTTGACACTCGTTCCCTCACAATTCACTCTGTACTCGACCCCCATTCCAATACTCCAATCCCATTTTCACTTTCTGAACAGGACCCAATTAAGGGCTCCCACCTCTCACTCACTCTTTCCAACCATTCCTCGTTTCTCGTCATCTACACTACTTCCCCTTCTTCTTCTGCCCTCCAATGGCTCTCGCCGCCCCAGACTTTCAACAAGACCCATCCTTTTGTCTATACTCAATGCCAGTCCATTCACGCACGCTCTGTATTTCCTTCCCAGGATACTCCAGCTGCGCGTATTTGCTACTCTGCCCGCTTGAACATCCCTCACCAATTATCTGCAGTGATGGCGGCACGCCACCTGGAGAGACGTTCTCCAGTTAACAATGAAGCTGCCCTTTTGTTTTGCGGCAATTCACTGTGGTGTGCACAAGGGAGGATTGTGGAGGAGTTTGTGATGGAGCAGCCGGTGCCCCCATATTTATTTGCGTTTGCAGTTGGGGAAATTGGGTTTAGAGAGGTAGGGCCGAGGACTAGGGTTTATGCTGAGTCCGTTCCTGCAGTATTGGAATCTGCAGCTAGGGAATTTGCTGGGACTGAGGATATGATAAGGCAAGGAGAGAGGCTGTTTGGACAGTATGAATGGGAAAGGTTTGATTTATTGGTGTTGCCTCCTAGTTTTCCTTATGGCGGTATGGAGAATCCGAGGATGGTGTTCTTGACTCCAACAGTAATTAAGGGGGATGCAAGCGGCGCCCAGGTGGTGGCCCATGAGCTTGCTCATAGTTGGACTGGGAATTTGATCACTAACAAAACAAATGAACATTTTTGGCTGAATGAGGTAATGTTGTCTGATAATACTGTGGGAAACCTTTGAGGCTTATATTTATGACATTTAATCTAGTCAAGACACTTCATTTTTCTTGGTTGAGGATGGTGGCTATGGTTACTTGAATTGTAGGCTCATGATGTGTGATTTTTTTTTTGGCTGAATATGTGACTTTTGAGGCTTATATTTATGACATTTAATTTAGTCAAGACACTTCATTTTTCTTGGTTGAGGATGGTGGCTTTTTGTTACTTGAATTGTAGGCTCATGATTTGTGATTTTTTTTTTTTTTTGGCTGAATATGTGAGAATTTGTTTATCGGGTTATTTTGTCCTTTGAGGCTGGTCATGGTACTAAATTTAAATTACCTGTATATTGGATTGATGTTGCTTGGTCTATTCTAGTTCATGTTTTTCATATTACCTTTTCCACAGTTATTTCACTTATTGAAATTGTTGACTTCTTTTTATTGATTTTCAAAAATATGGGGTGGTACAAGGAAAACCATTAAAATTGTTTTTAAATGCTTGATAAGGAGTTTATATTTAGCTGGTCTTCTTTTCTTTGCCAATTTAGTTGTAAATCTAAAACATAATTCAGCAATTGGTGTTAGTTATTTTTATGGTGAAAGGTAACTACAAGGAGAAATATACTGTCTGTTGTTCATCGACATTGTTTGTTATTTTTAATGTAGGAATTTGATCAATTATGTGGTTCATCTATTCAAAAGTTAGTTTGTGATATAGATTAAGATACATTGTGCATGCCATAATATTACGAAATCTATTTTTCTTTAATACAGATGGATTTGAGATTTTTTAATTGTGTCGCAGGGGTTTACTACATATGCTGAGAGAAGAATTGTTGAGGTTGTACAAGGTGAGGACAGAGCTGCATTAAATATCGGAATTGGTTGGAAGGGATTAAATGAGGAAATAGAGAGGTTCAAGGATAATTTGGAGTTCACAAAGCTGAAAACCAAGCAGGAAGGTATTGACCCAGATGATGTATATTCCCAAGTTCCATATGAGAAAGGTTTCCAATTTTTGTGGCGCATTGAACATCAGGTATGTTATCTCTTGGTCTAAAAGCATAAGTGCAAATGGTTCATGTCTTAAAGTGATTCTTATAAATAAATAGAAAAGAGATATATTTTTTTTTAATAGAAAAGAAATATTATAAAGTATATGGCAAGTCCTCCTGAATAGGAATAAACACAGAAAAAGGCAAGCCTAATACAATAGAGCTCACCAATCTTGTTGCATGTCAACTAAAAAAATACCCTGAAACGCTCCCAAAGCATAGCACCAAAGAGAAGCATGAAAAATAGTTTTGTTCCAAAGAAGATGCCATGATAGAATACAATTACAAAAAATCCGTGAATTGCGTTCCAACCAGAGTCTGTAAATCACTGCAAAGTAAGCACAATTCCATAAACATTTCACATTCTTATTTCCCCTAGAACTTCAGTAGCAAGTCATCCAAAGGTCATGCAGTGAAAATATAAAAAACTCTAAAAGTACAAACTAATGGATAATAAAGAAAAAAAAAAAAGTGCAATTGTCTCATTATTCTTCATACATATCACATTGATATTGGGGATAATGCCCTCAATGGCCTGTGCACTTGCTACTTGTTATTTGTATTAACTCTACTAAGAACTGCACTCCAAACAAAAGCCTTAACCTTAGATGGAGCCTGTAAAATAAAATAGAAGAACGGTTATAGCTTGAATGAATCCAAGAGAATCCAAGACTACACCATAACCTTTATTTATATTAGAATACTAACACAAGACTACCACATCTAGGAATTAACTCTTAACACATATATTGTAACACTCCTTTTCAAGCTAGAGCATATAATGCTCTAGTTTGTACAAAAATAGAACCCGATTATCAAAACTCTCAATATTTACCCTCACTTACAATGACCTAAGAAATAGTAGGTCAAGTTTCAATCTACTTAATGCCTCAAAGAAATAGAGTGAGACAAAAATAAGACAAGACAAGGTTCAATCTTCTCCGTGCCTCAAAGACATCAAAGTGAGAGAACTTTGGGACAATGCAAACAACAATGAGCGAGGAATGTTGAAAACTTTTCAAACTTGGGAGAGATTGTATCAAAGAGCCTACATAACTAATGAGCTAAACACACTAAGGTTGAATGGTGGTTGGCTGCATAGTTTATCTTCTTCATGTGGCGGCTGGAGAAAAGAAAGAGATGGTTAGGTTTAAGGGATTGGAACAAGATGGGATTGAATTTAGATCAAATCCGCTCTGCTATCATGTAAAGTAAAATAGAAGAAGAAAGGGTTTTAGCTTGATTGAATCCAAGACTACACCATAACACCTTTATTTACATAAGAATACTAACACAAGACTACCGCATCTAAACAATATGAGAGTTAACTCAAAATACATATACTCAAATAGAGCCTTATCTTTCCAAATGAAATTATGAAGTGGGAAAGAGGAATGACTTGAACGATGAACAAGAAAACTATATAAAAAAATTTACAAGAAAAAGATCCAGAAGATTCAATAGAGTGACAGAAAATCATGCATATCGGGAATATTAGAGAAGCGACTAGGTGCAAGTGTTTTCAATAGACTAGTAAGATTAGAAAATTCTCTTTCGTCCGGACCTTAAAAAAATGGGAAGTTTAAGAAATCTCGTCACCCTCCAAAATAGAAATAGAAGAAATAGGAGGACAATGGACAGTTGAGAGCCCATAAAGATATATTGTTAAAACATATGCACACCTACTCATATAGGACAGATTTGGAAACTGTGCCTAATTGGATTTCTTGATGGTTAGGGTTTTTAAGTTAAATAATTGGGGTGGTGGCCTCAGGGTTTTTAAATGAAAAAAATAAAGGTTAGGGCTAGACTAATTTGTTGCAATAATTGCTGACTTGTATCCAAAAGGTGGTTGAAGCATCTGGTTACTGGAGATTTGGGGATCAAAGAATTTGCGGTTTCAGATTCTAGATTTAGGGTTTTACGACGGGTAAAGGTAAGGGTAGTATGCTGGATTTAGGCTTTCTAAATGATTGGTTGTTGTTTTGGGTTGCAAAGAAGAGACAATAGGAAAGTAAGGAGCTGGTAGTGTAGTTGTAAGCTGTAACTCGCCAATACCGTAGCTGGAGAAGGAGGAAGAAGGAAGAGTGAGTGATTTACTAGTAAGACATGCCTTACTCAACTAAAATTTTCACTATCAAATCTTGAAGACAAACTCTATTTTCTGGTGTAGGAGAGATTTTATATATATTTATTTAAAAAAAAAAAAAGACTCCCTTAGCCTTTTCTTCTATATTAGTGGAATAGGTTTGCTGTTCTTTCCTGCTGGAACTAGGACCTTTAAATAAGAAAACCACTTCATTACTGAAATGGATAATGAATATTGAGGGTGACAGTTTGATTTTAGTAATGGTGAAATAAAAAATTGAGACATGGAATAGTTTGAATCCAGATATGTCACCTTTTCTACTTATCAGAAAAATATCTACACCTTCTCATTATAAAAAATAAAATAAAATAAAAATGCCAAGTAATGATTTTTTTTTAAAAGAAAAGGAGGGCCAAATCTTTGCATACAAGTTGGGTGCAAAAACATCCCACCAAAAGGCAGTATACATGGTCTAAGTCTTTACATCGAACTGGGCCCACAGATTGGAACTGAAATTCTCATGCCGCATCATAACATCCCCCTGCCCCTCCTGTTCGGGTAAGTGTAGGAGCCCATATTTAAAGGAAGCTACCATAAACTGGGTTATTCATTTATTTATTTATGTATTAGTTATTTTGTAACAACATTTGATTAGCTCCGCATCCCCCCTCTCAGATTGGAAGGCCTGCATTTGATGAATTTCTCAAGAAATATATTGCCACATTCAAGTTCAAATCAATCGATACTGAAACATTTCTCCACTTCCTGAAAGTAAATATCCCTGGAATTGAGGAAGACATTGACCTAGAATTATGGACAGAAGGTACTGGCCTTCCTCCTGATGCTTATGAACCAGTTTCCGATATATATACAAAGATTGTATCATTGGCAAATGAGTTCAAGCTTGGGAGGATGCCAAGGGAGGATGAAGTCGCTGACTGGCAAGGGCAAGAATGGGAGCTGTACTTGGAAAACTTGCCCAAAACTGTTGACTCTTCTCAGGTTCTGTTTCTTCCCTTGAATCTTTTCTTCTGCTATCTGTCTGATGGCTTGATTGGACTGAATTTTCTCATTTATCTTTTCCTTTGTGTTGAAGTGTTCCCCCCTCACCCTGTCCAAAAAACAAAAAGTACTCAACCCCAGAAGATTTAAGCCGATGTCATTCTTTTGCTGAATTATCTCTTTCTCTAGCAAACAAAACTTTTGTCTTCCTTCTTTTTTGGCCCAATCTGTAGAACATACAGCAGAATACCTCAAAGTACCCATTAGTTGCCTAAATGATGGGGGACTATCCTACTTCTTGTGATTTTCTGGTTAGTATTTAGCTGGAAGTAGCTGTTAATGCACATTTTTTCCTTGTGTTGGCTTACATGCAATATTAATGTATGATTGCTTTGATTATAAATTACATCTCATCAGTAAGTTTTAATTAAGCAGGGGAATTATTAGGAATATAATATTATTGTATTGTGTAGTCCCACATTGTTTAAATGTGGAAGTCTATGTTTTATTATTTACTATAAATAAAGCTTATGGGTGTAGGCTTTGAGATATTAATCAAGGCCACAATCTTTTCCTTATTCTATTTTATTTAACATGGTATCAGAGCAGGTTTGAAACCCAAGCCCGATCTTGGCCCGATTTTGAAAAGAACCTTAATCTTCTCTTTCTTTTATCTAGCCACCACATGAAGAAAAAGAAGAAAAAAATGGGCTTTGCCGCCTAGCTATCATTAAGCCTAGTTATTTCTTCCATTCAAGCCTCATTATTTCTTTTATATCCCTAATTATCTCTTTCATCTAAAAGACGGCTCACTCCCCTTTTCTTTTCAAGCCTATTTAGGGTTTGACGGCTCAAAGAGTTTGACAGTTCAAAAGTACCTTCACGAACTTTCCGTTGTGTCTCTTTCCAGCGGTGTTCTTTTTATTTTTCCAGAAAATCCCATTATGCATTTTTCTAACGGTGCTCTTTTTATTTTTCTGGCAAATTCGGTTTTGTCTCTTTCCAGCCAACACGAGTACTATTCATGAGTACTAGTATGTTCATCAAATGGATTGAAACTTCACCTAGATTGTTGTAAGTAAAGGGGAGTGTTGAGATTGGTAATTGGGTTTTATTTGTACAAGATGAAGCATTATATGCTCTATCTTGAGGGGGAGTATTAGGAATATAATATTATTGTATTGTGTAGTCCCACATTGTTTAAATGTGGAAGTCTATGTTTTATTATTTACTATAAATAAAGCTTATGAGTGTAAGCTTTGAGATATCAATCAAGGCCACAATCTTTTCCTTATTCTATTTTATTTAACAGGAATAATTATTGAGAACTTGGAAACATTTTGTCTTGAAACGTCTATCTAATGTGGAGTCACTATATAAGTGCCACTCAAAGATGTGCTGTGCTGTTAGCCACGGGCATCTCAATCTTAATGCTTTATTTTGTAGAGGCTTTATGGTTTGAATTGACAAGCTGGTGCAGCTAAAGATATCCCTTATTCTCTTTGGATAGTGTGGGCATTAAAAAATGAGTTGGCAATGAATCATGGAATCTCTGTTTGGATAGCCTAATTCCTAATCATATTTTATGTGCTTGATTCTCATTATCTCTTCACCCCTAATGTTCCTATTGAGTTCAGTGGGTTATCTCTGGCCGTTGTGAAAGTTTGCTGCCCTTCACCACAAAGTCATGAGACCATGGATGCATAAGAGGTCTTACATCTGTGAATCTGCATTCTTATAATGTTTGCTGCTTTGCTCCATTAACGTTTCTATTGGGTTTTCAGGGGTGGGTCTCCGGCACTTGCCTATTGTTGCATTCTAATACTCTCTGTCCTATACTATTCGGAGAACTCTCCTGTTTGACATAATGATTGCTGAAGTGTCTTATCTTTTGCAGGAAAAAAAAAGACAGAAAATACTACTTTAGTAAGCTGATGCTTTACTGTGATTTGATTTTGGTTATGATTTTTGCACTTTTTATTGCTTGGTGCAGTTTAGACACTTCAAAACTAAAATGGGCGAGTATATATTATGGATTCAAAGACACCTGTTTGTACCATTGTCTAACGTATTGTAGTTGGTTATGCAGATCTTAGCCTTGGATTCACGATACAGGCTATCAGAATCAAAGGATTACGAGGTAAAGGTGGCATTTCTCCAGCTGGCTATTTCATGTAGATGCAGAGATTACTACGGTGAGGTGGAGAAAACCTTGAAGGAAGTTGGGAGGATGAAATACCTTCGTCCACTTTACACTGCTCTTGTTCAAGGAGTTGGAAAGGAGGAAGAAAAGATTCTCGCAAAAAGGTTGTTTTCAGAAGCTTGTGACTTTTATCACCCCATTGCTCAAGGTGTCATTGAATCTATTTTCTCCAAGCACCTGTAAAAGTATGTCCAAAACAGATAAACTTATCATGTATCCTGATTTCTTTATTTCACCTCTGTTTTTAACATGTTGGTCAACATGTTAGAGCTCTTACTCGCTGACAGGTTTTGTAATGTGGAACTTGAGCATTACATATTATAAGGATCCCATGTGAGTTGTAATGTTGATGACAAAATGAGCAAAACACCCAATAGTTTTTATAAGTTTTGATGAACTGTTAGCAGTGGCATCACTTCTTAGGCTTAGTAGATTGAGATTTTTGGAGGCAAAAGCGAAGAACATGTGCCTAATAGGCGAGTTCCAATACCAGGTCATATAACTGCCATATAAATGTTTGCGAATTGCTTTGTAAACAAAATAAAATGACCTACACGTTTTTATCAATTTCACAAGGGGAAAAATATATAAGGAGCAAGAGAAAAGCTTTTTAATTCTAGGAACTAATTTAAGAAATGGTTAGTGAAAGAACTCAGAATTTCTGAGGAACTAATGCGTATTATGCAACCCATGACCATGGTATCCGAATTAAAAATCGAGATACTATCCTAATCCAAACTCCGTAAGATTCAGAACTTCTGGTTATTACATGTCCTCTGTTTCTTTTTTTGGTAGATAGAAAAGTACATGTCAGAATCTACTACTGAAAATTATAATCACATTGAACCACACCATTTTGACCAATACAATAAGTAATGCTGGCTACATTGAACTGCGCTAACCAGATACAATAACTAATAATGCTGAGAAGTGAGCGACACTGTGCCGTTTCATAATGTAAACTCCCTCCTAACAAAGAAACATCTGCTGCATTTGGCATTTGGTAGAATCAGAGTGGACTAGTTTTCAGTAGAATCAAAATTAGACAAGTTTCCACCACAAAATTTGTACTTAATCCCTTTCAATTCTACCATGCATAGCCTAAAACTTGGACTGTGTCAACGACATGAAATTCATTGGAAAAATAGGTGCGAACATGAACCATTTATAAAATAAAAAAAAAAAAAAAAAGAAACCCAAAAATCATATTATAGATTGAATAAATAAAGAGTTTCCAAGAAATCAAACAATTTACTCAGCCGCTACTGACCACCTCCACCCTCTTCTTCCAACTTTTGGACATAGGCCTTGAGAACCATCACTATTTCCCTGGCTGGCGCCTGCAGTGTACTCACCAAACCTGAAGCCGGACTTTGCAACGAACCTAGCAATTTGGCGAAAATCTCGGCACGAGTTGGCATCGTTTCCAATTCTTTGAAATCCCCAGGCCCATAAAATTTCCCTTCAAACACAGCACCCGTGAAATCATTGTCTTCAAGCTTCTTCTCCTTCTGGAAGTCCCTGTAAGGTTTGATTGCAGCTGGAATTTCCTCGCTGTGAACAAAGAGCCAACAATTCATGCCCTTCATACAGGGCTTCAATGCCTCCCATTGGGTACCTTCTATAGCTTTGAAAACTAGGGTGTTCTTCGCCACAATTAGTTTGGTGGTTTCAGGCAGAGTTCTACGCAGCTCTTGGAATTGTTTGACTGTGAAACCTTTGTATTTGATCCCAGCAAGGAGGAAACAGTTTTCTAGTTGTTCTCTGACAGTCTCGACGGTTTCTTCTTTCTTGGTGCGAGAAATTGCGGCTCTGATTGAGGGAAAATGTTGGCTTGTTTTGAAAATCTTTTTGGCTTTGGAGGAGGATAAAGGGTTAGGGTTGGTGGGTCGAATTAGGGTGTGGGAAGGTGGGGCTTTGGAGGAGGGGAAGCTGAGAAGAGTGGCTTCCATGGCGATCGATAATGAGGAAGGAGAAGAAGGAAGGGAGGCTGCAGAAATTTTATGTATCTGTTGAATCTTATCAGTACAGTAAGCTTTGAGTTGTCTCTGGCCGGGTGAGGTTATGAAAAATTGACTAAAAGACCTTTCAACTTTTTGACACTTTTTAATAGACCCTTTCACCATCCAATTAATTCGATTACACTCGTCCACTAAATTCCGTACAAGAATAAAATATTATTAACAACATTTTTTATTAATTGTTATTATATTTATACCTTTTGTGTTAATTTAATATATATTCTATTTTATTATAGTTGTATATCAAAATATAATCAAATTTATTTATTTATTTTAAATTTCAATATCGTGTTAAAATAATAAGAGTTATTTGTTTTTTTGGTGTTTATTTTCATGTTTTAAGATTCAATACATGACTATCTTTTTGTTGAGTTAACTTATCAAATAATGCATTTGTCAAAATAATTATTGATCTTCATTTAATAGGTTTAAGGTTTAAATCCCATAAATCTTAGTTTTTTTTTTTTCTTCCAAAAATAAAAAAGATAATCTATTAGCTGATGTGGGGGGAGAGGAGAGAGGATTAATAATCTCATGTGCCATCATACCATTCTCCTAATAAAAAAATTATTAATTTTTATTTTTATTAATAGAATTATATTTTTTGTGTTTTATGAAACCTACATATTTTATTTTGATTGAATTTATATATAAAATTAGACTCTAAATTATTTATTTGAGTTAATTGTGCATAAATTACCAAGCACTTTGTATGAATTTCTATGAACTCTTATATTAGACACATAACCTCGTTATTTAAGTTGTATTTAGCTAATAACCTTTTTCCCTTTATTTGTATGTAAGGAGTAAGGACGAATCTATATTTGGCTAAGTGGCGCCCACCTGAACCCCACTAAGTTTTCAAAATTACCCATTAAATGATTTTTTAAAATAATTTTCTATTTAAGCCATAATAACAATAATAGTTAAGGTGATAAAATCATGAATATAATAATAATAATAATTTTATATTATCTTGAATAGTTTTTCGTGGATTCACTTATTTTATCAAGTAAATATGTATAGCAAATCAAAATATGATAAATTTTATTATTTTGGTATTTATACCAAAAAAATATAGTCCATGAGTCTTTCTTAAAATATCTGCTATATTCATTTGAAAATTTGTATAAGTATTATTTATATCTAAAAAATTATATATCTCTTCATGAATTCTGATTCATTGTGAATCACTTTGTCTAGCTTTAGAAAGACTGATTAAAAAAAAACAAGATATAGTCTATATTGTGTCCATCTACTAGTATATGTCAATTGTCCTCGTTGGCGAATTTTTTCGACTCCGCACATGTTTCTATGCGTAATAATTAGTAATTCCTAAATATGTCTTAAACAGAAAAAAGATCATGGACTAAAGCTTGAAATTCCTCCACCTCTTAATATGTAATAAGTCTCCAACATAGACAATATATGTAAGAAAGTTTTATCACAAAATTATTGAACACGTTTATGATTAGAAAGACACAATACATTAGAATTGTATGTACATATAATATATGGTCTACTCAAAGAGAAAAAAAGAAAAACAGAAAAATAAACTTAAAATCCAGTACATACTCTTCACTATTACAATTTTTAGATATTGAATGCTTTAAATAAGTTGATAAATCATTGTTCTTTTGGAAAGCAATGCATGGAATTCTTGTTCTCTTGAGTGCAGCTTCTACAATTGGAACAACCATAAAATTCATAGCAACCATTTCTTTACTGGTAACTTTTCCCTTCATCCCCTTTGTCCAACTATATATGCTCGTATCAGAAACAAAACTCTTTCCTCTCCCTAGTCTATCCAATCATGCCCGTACCAAAAGCAAAATCCCTTCGTCTAACATGTGAAGTAGAAGCCTCCCTAATAGCACTTGCAAAGATTCCATCTCAGACATTGTCATACCTGCATTAGAAATATCTATTTTCACTACGGGTCTATTTGGGAGTTTGAGGGAGAGAATAGGAGTAGAGAAAAAAATGATACTTGTTAATATAGTATAGTGACAGCCAATGGGAGCGTGCCATATGACGGTTGCTTATTCACTTGCATACTTGAACAGTTTCGGTGGCCCGTGCACGTGCTCGTCTACTCTATATATACTTGTCGTTTTCCTGAAGAGGGTAAGATATAACAAAAAGGTAAAAGTCTAGTTACCTCTCATCTTATTATCGTTTACCGAGCTCGTCCCCTTTCTGACTTACTCATAGGAGGATCTTGGGAGTTCACCTCGGACTCGGCTCCCGTCCTCTATTTTGCAGGGCTCGAGAACGCCAGGTTGCCAGGTATCCAGCTCAAACAAGTGGGACACATCGAGGAGACCACCTCGCTAGGTCTCCAGCTCGGACAAATCCAACATTAACATTGGCGCCGTCTGTGGGAAAGCTATTTGATTTAGCTTACCGACTCAACTGACATGGAAAACAGAGAAGAGCTCGAGGAGCAACGTAGGTCGCGAATGGGGAAGGGCGTGTAAGGTGGGTCACTTCCTATTCCCATCCTAGACCCCGACACTCTGGTCACTCAGAAGCAATACGCGGAGATTATGACAGCCTTGGGAGAAATCTCGGCTAGGCGAGCTGTTAGGTCGCCCCCGAGGACCCAACAGAAAATTCAATTTGAAGATTTGGATGAAAGCTCGGGGACCGGCTGAATGGGAGAAGTTAGGTCAGAACCAAGGGTCGAATACCCCGCCGAACACACAGAAGCTTGTCACCTTTTACAAAAAGCATAACCGACTGCCCTATCCCTTGAGGGGTTAAAATCCCGGCTTTGGAGCAATATCATGGAACTTCAGATCCTAATGATTTCGTGATCGAATTTGAATCTCTCATGCTGTTACACGGCGTTCCCGATTAGGTGATGTACAGGGCTTTCGGCTCTACTTTAAGAGGAAACGCGAGATGGTGGTTTGCCCAACTCAAACAGGATTCCATTCACTCCTTCGGACAATTGGTCTCACAATTCAAACGTTATTTCATGACAAATAAAAGGCACAAGAAGGACGCCACCTACCTTTTGTCTTTTAAACAGGGTGACGAGGAGCCCCTTAAGGAGTTTGTGGGATGTTTCAATTGTGCTGCTTTGGAAGTGGAGGATGTAAACCCTTAAGTAGTGATAGTCGCTTTGAGATCCGGCCTGCAGAAATCTGAGTTTAGGAACATCTTGAACAGAAGAACGCCGAAGACTTTGGAGGAGCTCATGAACCGAGCGGAGGAGTATATCAATTAGGAGGAAGCAGATTGGGATCTGGTAGCACCTTCATACCAGCCTCCCAAAAGGCAGCGCTCTCCCGAATTTCGTGATGCTTTGCCAGGTAGCCGGAGGAAGGAAAAAGGAAGAAGGGATAGGAGAGAGCAAACACCTCCTCGCCGAAAATTTGAAAATTATAGGCAGCTAAATAATCCCCGAACAGTGGTTCTTCTGGCTGTCCAGTCAAGAGGCGTTCTAAGATTTCCTCCAATCCTTAAACAAAAAAACAAAAATATGGACAGCTCTAAGTTTTGCTTGTTTCACAAAAGCCCGGGACATGATACCGAGGATTGCTTCACGCTGAAAGATGAAATAGAGAATTTGATCAGGAGAGATTGTTTGAACGAGTTCGTTCAACGAGAAGGGGCCAGAAGGGTGCGCCAAGATGACAGGTCTCGTGGCGAGCACTCTTCTCGCCGTTTTGAGCAACCCGGATATAACAGAAAAGGTGTAGACAATAGCAGAAGACCTTCAAGGTCTCCCGAGGATAAGGGGAATATAGTGGGCATCATACATACGATTGTTGGTGGGTTTTTGCCGGCGGGCATGACATCGTCGGAAAGAAAGAGGTATGCAAGGAGGCCGCTGTAGGTGGAGTTGCGGCCTAAGAAGTCTAGAGAAGAGCGTGGGAGTCATAACCTTTTTCGATGAGGATCTGTAGAGGATCGAGAGTCCTCACGAAGATGCTCTGATTGTGTCCACGAAGATCGTCAATTATCAGGTGCAGAGAGTCCTGATTGACAACCGGAGCTTGGCCGACATTATGTACTCCAAATGGTTTGATCAAATGGGGATCTCAAGACAAACATTGAAGCCTTTTGAAGGATCGCTGGTGGGATTCAATGGCGAAGCAGTGGAGGTGGAAGGATCGGTCGAGCTACCGGTTACATTAAAGGACGGGAACCTTGAGGAAATGGTGATGCTGCAATTCTGCGTGGTAAAATTACCCTCGGCTTACAATGTCATACTAGGTCGACCGTTTTTAAACGCCGCAAGGGCTATACCTTAGTTCTGGCATGTTTGTTTAAAATTCCTGACCTCCCAAGGAGTAGGTACCCTGCGCGGAAATCAGAGGGTAGCACGGCAGTGTTATTTTGCAAGTCTGCGTATCAAGTCCGCTAAGGTCTTGCACACGGACGACATCAGGGATGCCAGGCCAGACAAACGGATGGACATACGTAGAAGACGGAATTCAGTGGACAAGTTCGAGCCGGTGAACCTATTTGAGGGTAACCTAGAAAAGACCGTTCTTGTCGGTACAGAATTGGAACAGGGGATGAGAGAAGCTTTGATAGCAGTCTTAAAAAAAAATGCATCGGCCTTTGCTTGGTCGGCCAAAGACATGCCGGGATTGACCCTTCTGTCATGCATCACAGATTAAGTGTCAGGGCGGACTCCAGGCCAATAAGGCAGAAGAAGAGAAATTTTGCTCTGGATAGGCAAGAAGCTATCCAAGAAGAAGTATCCAAGCTATTGGAGGCAGGTTTCATCAGGGAGGTATATTACCCCGACTGGTTAGCGAATGTGGTCATGGTATGAAAGCAGAGCGGGAAGTGGAGAATGTGTGTGGACTTCATCGACCTGAATGAAGCATGCCCAAAGGATAGTTTTCCCTTGCCTCGAATTGATAGGTTAGTTGACAGTTCATAGGGAAACGACCTGCTGAGCTTCATGGACGCCTATGCTGGTTATAATCAGATAAAGTTGGCTGAAGAGGACGAGGAGAAAACCTCTTTCATTACAGAAACGGGAACCTACTGCTTTAAGGTTATGCCGTTCGGTTTGAAGAACGCCGGTATGACCTACCAACGTTTGGTAAACAAAATATTTAAGGCACAAATGGGTCGTAACGTGGAAGTATACGTGGACGACATGCTAATCAAAAGTCCAACTTCAGAACTGCATGTCAAAGATTTACAAGAGACTTTCTCGACAATAAATCTTCATGGGCTGAAGCTCAACCCGACCAAGTGTACATTCGGGGTCTTGATGGGCAAATTCCTAGGTTTCATGATAACTGCAAGGGGAATTGAGGCCAATCCCTCGAAGATTGCGGCTGTTCTCAGCATGCAAAGCCCGAGGTCGACCAAGGAGGTGCAGAGACTGACGGGTCGAATCACAGCCCTGGCACAGTTTATGTCCAAATCGGCGGATAGATGTTTCCCTTTTTTCAAACTTTGAAGAAAGCATTCTCGTGGACTGACGAGTGCGAGGTGGCTTTTCAACAGTTGAAGGAGTATTTGGCCGTGGTTCCCGTGTTAGGAAAACCGGTGGAGGGTGAGGCACTAATCCTTTATCTAGGTGCATCTGTTGTGGCCGTTAGTTCGGTGTTGCTTAGGGAGAACGGTTGCGAACAGCAGCCTGTATATTACACTAGCTGAGTCCTCCAAGATGCGGAGATCAGGTATCCACACATCGAGAAAATAGCTCTGGCTTTAGTAACCTCAGCTCGGAAACTAAGGCCATACTTCCAGGCCCACACTGTGGAGGTAAGGACCGACCAGCCACTGAAGAAGACTTTGCACAAGCCCAATACCTCAGGAAGAATGGTTCAATGGTCAGTCGAACTGGGCGAGTTTGATATACGGTACAGCCCCAGAACGGCCATTAAAGCTCAGGCATTGGCGGACTTCATCGTGGAGTGTATTTTTTTGAGTGAAAATTCGGGCGACCTAAACACTGAAAACACCGAGCATGAAGGCTGGTTATTGTACGTGGATGGGTCGTCTGATAAACTTAGCGGCGGAGCGGGAGCAACTCTGAGGTTCCCTGACGGCCAAATAACGGAGTGCGCCATAAAGTTTGATTTCCCTGCCTCCAACAATGCAGCCGAGTACGAAGCCCTGATTTTGGGTCTTCAATGGGCCAGAGCAATAGGAGCAGATGAATTGAGGGTTTTTTGTGATTCTCAGTTGGTGGTGAAGCAGATTGCGGGTGAGTATGTAGCATGGGAGATCGCCATGATCCAATACTTGGAAAATGTGAAACAACTCATTAGCCGTTTCACGAAAGTAGTAGTACAGCACATTCCAAGGAATATGAATGGGCGAGCTGATGAGCTCTCAAAGCTCCACGGATGTAATAAGATGAAGGCTCGAATCCATACTTTGAAAAGACCGAGTTATGAAGAGTCCGAAACTTTGGTTGTCATAACGTCGGTTCCTTCATGGATGACTCCGCTAGTAGATTATATACAATCGGGCGGGCTTCCTTCATATACAGGGGAAGCAAAAGTTGTTAAAAGAAGAGCTGCTAGATAATGCATGATACAGGACCATTTGTACAAAAGGTCTTATACCTGCCCGTATCTGAAATGCATGTCCGAGGAAGAGTCAAAATATGTATTAGACGAAGTGCATAAGGGTGTTTGTGGAGCACATATAGGTTGTAGAGCTTTGGTGCAGAAAGTTTTGAGAACGGGATATTTTTAGCCTACCCTTCAGGAAGACGCCAAGTTATGGGTGAAGAAGTGTGACAATTGCCAGAGGTCGGCCAGGGTGCCGAGGACACCCCCGAACAGACTAACATCCATTACTAGCCCTTGGCCCTTTGCTGTATGGGGTTTGGATATTCTAGGACCTTTTCCTGGGGGAAGAACGGGAAAGGTGAAGAAGTTCATTTTGGTAACTTGTGATTACTTTACTAAATGGGCTGAAGCGGAGCCGACGACCTCAATCAATACCAAAGCCGTGGAGGGCAAGCCTAATATTATTTGGGATGAGATGACGAGTCGTATTAGGAATACAGCTAGTGAAGTGTTAAGAGAAAGTAGAGGACGTGGACCACTAACTAAGGAGACATGGTGGTGTAATGAAGAAGTTCAACAAGCTATTAATGTTAAAAAAGAATGTTATAAAAAGTTACATGAGTGTAAAAATGAGGATAATTAAAAATATTTTAGACAAGCTAGAAAAGATGCTAAGAAAGTGGTTAGGGAAGCTAGAGGCAAGGCTTGTGAAGGACTTTACTAAAAGTTAGTGACAAAGGTTAGAGAGAAAGATATTTATAGGATTGCCAAACAAAGGGAAAGACAAACTAAAGACTTAAATCGTATTAAGTGTATTAAGGATGAAAGGGACATGATTTTACTTAAGGAATATGAGATTAATGAGAGATGACGAACTTACTTCGATACCTTATTTAATAGAGATTCAAGGGTTGATGTTGGGGAACTAGATGACGCCTTCGATGATACAAATTGTAGATTTGTTCATCAGATTAGAGCTCAGGAGGTTAAAGAAGTTGTGCATATAATGAAATGGTAAGGCAATGGGCCGGATAATATCCCTATAGAAGTTTGGAGATGCCTAGGAGATATTGGCGTAACTTGGCTCATAAATCTTTTTAACAAGATTTTGGTGACTAAGAAAATGGCCGATGAATGGAGAAAGAGTACTCTGATCCCTATTACTTTGATCCTTATTTATAAGAATAAATGAGACATTCAAAGTTGTACAAACTATCGAGAAATAAAACTTATAAGTCATACAATGAAGCTGTGAAAAAAAGTGATTGAGCATAGGCTTAAAAATGAGACTGTAATTTCTGAGAATCAATTTGGCTTTATGCCTAGAAAATCTACTATGGAGGCTATTTTCTTACTTAGGAGATTAATGGAGAAATATAGAGAAAATAAAAAGGATCTTCACATAGTCTTTATTGATCTAGAAAAAACATATGATAAGATGCTGAGACAAGTTTTATGGTGGGTTCTCGGGAAGAAAAATGTCCTAACTAAATATGTAGAAGTTATTAAAGAGATATACAAGAGAGTAACCACTAAGGTGCGGACCATTGATGATATGATTGGAGAGTTTCCGATCACAATAGGTGTTCACTAAGGTTCATTCTTAAAACCTTACCTATTTGGTTTGGTCATGGATAAACTTACTTATGCTATCCAGGATAGGGCTCCATAGTGCATGCTGTTTGCCGACGATATCGTGTTGGTAGACGAAACTAGAGGAGGTTTAAATTTCAAACTAGAATTGTGGAAGAACTCATTAGAATCTAAAGGTCTTAAGCTAAGTAGGATAAAAATCGAGTATCTAGAGTGCGATTTCAGTGACACTAGAGAAGGCCTAACTGAAATAACTTTGTATAGTCAGGTAATCCTTACAAAGTATATGTTTAAGTATTTAGGTTCATTTATACAAGAAAATAGCGTAATTGAGCATGATGTGTACCATAGAATCAAGGCAGGGTAGGTGAAGTGGTGAAGTGGTGAAGTGGTGAAGTGGTGAAGTGTTTCAGATGTTTTATGTGATCATAAAATACTAATTAGGTTGAAAGGAAAATTTTAGAAGATGGTAGTGAGACCGATTATGTTGTATGGTACTGAATGTTAGGTAGTTAAGAAATAACACTCATATCAGATGGGAGTAGCTGAAATGAGAATGTTGAGATGCATGACTGGATATACAAGAAAAGATAGAATACGAAATGAGGATATTTGTAAGAAGGTGAAGATAGCACCTATCTAGGAGAAAATGAGGGTGAATCGTCTGCGTTGGTTTGGACATATCTAACGTCGGCCAATGGATGCCGTAGTTAAGAAATATGACTTGGTACAGGTGATAGATATTAGACGTGATAAAAGGAGACCAAAACTTACAAGGGGATAGTCATTGATAAAGATATAGATGCTCTAAGCATTACTGAAAATGATGCCTTGGATCTATGCGAATGGAGGAAAATGATTCATATAGCCGACCCCAAAAAGTTTGGGTTTTAAGGTTTAGTTGAGTATAATATTTTATTCATTTTTTTATATTATATATTTATTATTTTATGTGATATGGAAGGTATTTTTGTTACTTGACTAAGCTAAATATATTTAGTAGTTATTTTATTTATTGACAACTTTTCATTTGAATATTTATTTTATGTTATATGAGAGTATTTTTATCATTTGATTGAACTAAACTAATTTCATAAAAGTAGGGAGGATGAATCACACCCCCTAGGTAGGTTTGGCGATTATCACTTTTACGGAATAGAATGCTCGGAATGGAATAAACATCTGATGTTAAATACGTACCAAACGAAATAATGATCATTTCATAGAATCATTCCTAGAATGAAATAGCCATTCAAGCGTACCAAACTAGCCCTTAATGACTTTTATCTTTCTCTTTCTCTATTGATTTATTGACTCATCTACACCTCTTTTTCTATTTTTTTTCTTGGTGTTTCAGCCTACCTAATTACATAAGGTGGCTATGTTAGTTCTTACCAATTGACCCTCATCTAGCTCATATGCCTTTTAAGTACACTTGAGTAATATGTTAGTTCTCACCAATTGGCTCATATGCCTTTAATATACTTCTTTAATATAACAAGCATCCATAGAAGATTTTGGTCCATCCCCACGTTGCTAAACAACTGAAATAGCATAAACACGTGGGATCTCATTTTTTATAACCCTTATAACCCGATAACGTAAAATCAGGTTTTAAGGCACAATGTGTAAATTTATATTATAATTTGATATCTTAGTGTAACTTAGTATACATTTTAAAAATATTGTGTATTTGTTGTCGTAAAATAAATAACATTGTGACTAAGTAAATTCAAATAAGTGAGTAATTAATGTATAGGTATAAATATATTAAGTTTTAATCTCCACCACAATTAAATTAAATAAGTAATTGTATAATTGAACATGATGTAACTCGATATTAAAACATAAAATTTGAACAATTTGGTGTAACTCTTGATCGTAAAAGTAAATGCAAGTATTTGACATAAATACATATTATAATTATATATATAGATACATAAATTATATGTGTACAATTGAATTAAGATTTAATTTACTTGGAACTTCATTTTATTTGGTGTAAATTTTTAAGTGAAATACATGTATAAACTAAGTAAATTAGTGGAGGAAAAATTAATGTGTGTATATATATATATATATATATTTCAAGATTTAATTTCCAATGTTGGGTTTGATCTTTTTTTTTTTTTTTTTTCCTTTTCTTTCCATTTTGGTAGTCAAGTATTTCTTTTCTTTTTTTTTCTTTCTCTCCACCGACTCTTTCTACTTTTATTCTTTTGTTTCTCGAGTTTTCTAGTTTTTACTCACTTGCTTCTACCATTGGATGTCATCATCACCATTCACCACGATGCTAAAAGGTCTTTCTTTAGTCTATTGAGCTTTCATGGTAAGGTAGCTCTTCTAGCTCTCTCTTAATTTTATTGTTTTAAATTCTATCCAGACTCCATCTATTCCTGTCTTTGTCCTTCAACATCATTTGGGTCAATTTCAAGAAAAATCTTGCTCTCTTTATTTAGCCGATCCATGATTTTCGGATTATAGAACCATCTTTATTATAGTGTTAGATGATTAAAATTTTCCCGTTTTGCTGTACAAATGAGATAATGAAGGAAGGAAACAAAGACATTTGCTATCTTTTTTTTTTTTATTGACCAAATGCTTCCACTATTAGCACGCTCCAATAACCACATCTTTATTCCTAGCTTCCACTCGGTTCCATTCCTATCTTGCCGTTGTGGAATTGTCCTATGTACAATTTCAATACCTTTGGGTTGGTTTCTCAAGAATGGGTTACGTATTTTAATATGGTCTCTTGTGGGTTGCTGCTTGATGTTTTTACTATTAATATATTAGTTTAATATATTGATTCATTCATTATGTAAAGGGGGTAATTGGGTTTAGCTAATCAGACTTTTGGTCTTTTGTTTGAAATGGTATAAAAAAAAAGGGACATAGGTTTTGATTTATTAACTTGCAATATATTAGTCAAGGGGTATTGTCATATTGAATTAATAAAAAGGGTGTTAGTTCTATGGGAATATATATATATATACATACACATATATATGAACTAGAATAAATTAGGCCCTTAATGTGTTTGATAAAATGCTTAAAAGAACTTAATAGTTATTTTTGGTTGTGTATGGGAATTGGATAAAAGATGTTGAAGGGAAGGTTGAATAAATGAGTAAAGAAGGTTAGTGAATGTGGTAGTTTAATGATATAAAGAAAGTGGGTAGTGAGTATAAGCAAATGATGTTTAGTTATGAGCGTTGGAATATGAGAGTTAAGGGTTCGGGGTTCTTGAAGGGGTGCAGGGCTAGATTTCTTGGGTTAGAGAAATTTTTTTTTTTTTGGGTGTTTTCGGGGCTGAATTAAATTAAGAGTTCAAAACAGAAAGTGTATCTTAGAGTCTTGGGATATTTTTTGCAAAATTTCGCAACCTGGTTCCAAGTATATCTGTTGGTAGAGTTGTTGGACGGCAGCCAGGGCATGCATGATTTTTAGTGTACCTTCGTCAATCTGGAAGACTTCGTCGGGGATTGTGGATGGAATTAGCTTAGGACTTCTGAATGAAAGTTGTTCCTAACATCTTGAAATAGGCTAGAGAGTTTCGTAATTTAATTTCCAAGTATAAGAATTCTATAAACATCGGAATCAAAGGTTGGCAACCAAGAATTTTACGAGTGTTCTGTTTTTGTTTTTGTGAAGAATCGAGTGAGTTCAAGGCTGATTTTAGGAAAAGTTTCTAAATAATAAAGCTAGATAACTCTAAAGTTAATGTTTCAACTTGGTTTTATTAAATTTGATAAAGTATGTAAGTGAAAATAAATATATATATCCAAGGGGGTTGTGAAATACCAAAAAGGAGTAAAATTTAAATAATTAACTGTACTAATATACACATCCAAATAATACATATGTATCCTATCTATAAATATATACTTTTCTATTAATAAATCCAACAAACAGAATTAGATTTCTTTTTTCCTAGAGAAAGTTATGTTCAAATAACTAAAGTAAGGTCAGAGTTGCCAAAATCTTGTATTTTACAAAATTTAATGTAATTTCAAAGAATAAACTGTATTGATATATAAATCTAAAAATTTCAAATGATATACCATTATAAATCTATATGTGTCTAGTATTTAATAAATTTTATGAAACTGGATTTGAAATTTTCTAGAGGAAGATATGACTGTTAGAGTGAACACTGGTCCAAACTCCAAGTTTGGACATTTTCAACATATTTTACTCATTAGTGTTTTTCTATCTTTTCTAATTGTTTCCTTCTTTCTTATGCATTTTCAAGACATCTAAAATGTCTCTTCATTATCAACCTTATCACATAAATTATAATTCATACTACTTGACATGTAATGGCTTAATAGATAACTTTCATAAAAAAACCTATATAAGTTGATATATATAAGCTTAGTAATTAAAAGATTATAACAATAACATTTATGAACTAAATATTATTTGGAACTATGCATTTCAGTTCCGGACCCTTCTGTGGGCCTGATGACAGTTCCGGACCCTTCTGTGGGCATGATGACATACGTAAGCATAAGAGGTAGTGACGAACAAGATTTGTAAACCAGTTAGTGGTTAACTGTTACCTTTGGGGGCTAGATTATTATGTTTAATTGTATGTGTATTTAAATAAATATGCAAGTGTAATGTTTTAGTGAGTTATTTGAATCATGCTTGTTTGAAATTGTTTGCAGTTGATAAGGGCCAACTAATTGAAATTTTTTAAGAAATGATTTTTATTTCCAAAACTAATATCTAGGTGTACCTAGGAGATTCTAATTTAAAATTCTAAGATATTCTGGTTCTGAGAAATGTTTTTTTTTTTTTCTTCTTTTTATAATTTGAGTGCCTAGCCCGTGTAAGGTGGATTATGTATAGAGATTAATCTGTTGTGCATGGGCGTAAATGCCCGGTGGGGGTGATATTGTTGTGCGGGGCTGGGTTACTCATTGGCCCTTTGTTTGCTTGTATGTTCTGATTATGTTGCTTGGAATTGTGAACTTTGGATATATGGCTCGATATATATGTATGTTGTGAAACATGTGAACCGTGGCATTATGAGACTTACAATTACGTGAGTGTGCTATTAACTTAAGATATGAATACTGTTACTCGAAATTAAATGATGACATATGTGCTTTAAGTGATGCTAATACCCTTTGGGAACAATTTTTCACTCACTGAGTTTGTAGGACTCATCCCTCTCTTGTGGATTTTTTTTAGTAACAAGATTTCAAGGATGGCTATTACGGATAATGGATTTTGCTAGTGTTTGGCGGCAAGGTAATTCTTCGGAATCTCAATCTTGAAGTCAAGTGGTGAAAGTTTGCAGTCATATTACAGCTATGGGGTGTCTAGTCTTATATAGTATTATAGTCTAATTATTTGTTATTGTAATAAGAATCGAAGCGGAGCTCCCTGTTATTTTGTGGTGGCTACTGTTATTGTACAAAAACAAGATTATGTATTGGTATTTTTGGGCATGTTTCACTTTATGGGGAATCTCTGCCTGAATTTTTAATAAATTGTTAATTGTTCTAGTAAATAAACTTTTATAGTTAATTTATGTTTTATAAAATTTACTTTATTTTCTTTGGTAGAGTCAAAGTCCTATTTGCTTTCTTGTTTTGAAATTAAGGTTACGAAAGTTTGGTTACCCATTCCTCCTGGCCAGTCATGCTTCCGTGTGGGGTGTGACACTTTTCAAATCCCATTTTTACACCCACAATTTCTCGCATTGATATTAACCACAAATCTTTTCCCTTTACATGGAAACCTCAAAGTAACCATCACTGGCATGTGTAGACAAACATTCAAATGAATTTAACTTGGCCTTTTTCCAACTTCAATTTTATCTTAGGGCAAACTGATCCTTGATAACCTTTCATACCATCCATTTTCAGTTGATATCTCTTACTTAGCCTCATCCTAATCATTTCTATATAGTTACCAGATGCTTGTCT
Source organism: Quillaja saponaria (assembly GCA_029379385.1). Lineage (NCBI taxonomy): Eukaryota > Viridiplantae > Streptophyta > Magnoliopsida > Fabales > Quillajaceae > Quillaja > Quillaja saponaria. The sequence goes on along the minus strand of CM055607.1, from coordinate 20,136,433 downwards.
CTTGCTTCAAGAATTTATCCATTGAAGCTCTCATTTAGATTATTAATTAGCAAGTCACATTTGTATCTTCAAGAGAACCAAGTTCTAGACCACATTCTTAGATTTATCCTTTTCAAATAATTGAACGCTTCAACATCCATTGTCTTTAGTTCATTCAATACTCTATTAAAATCCATTTATTGCATATTGTCGTTGCTTCCCATATCTTAAATTTTAATGCTTGTCCTTTATGTTCAGGATCTCTAAAGTTGGCATTTAAATGCCTAACACATATATTGTGTTATACATTTGGAATAACTCGCTCAAATGTTGGAAGTAATCCGTACAACAAGTTCAAATTAATTCACACACCTATAATAATTTAGAAATAACAAAAAATACTTAAAGACAAACATAAGTAATTATAAATTATTACATTTTCCTTATCAAAAATAAATGACCATCCATATTCCTCAAATGGTCCAATGTCTAAAATTAGGTTTTTCCTACAAATCATCATCCACAAACTCATGTTTGCAGGTAAAAAGATGTAATACCTACAAACTTAGAAAATCAATTTACCAACCAACTATTTGTTGATAAATTAGTCGGTATATTTTCCGCAATTTCTTTTTTAAGTGGCTCTAAATTTTCTGATAAACTTGGTTTGTAGGTATACTTTTATATATATAATTACCCACAAATCTAGTTAGTGGGAAATAATTTGTTGATTTGTCGACAAGCCTTTGTTTGTCGTTGAGCAAAGAGCATGGTTTTGTTTAAGGTACTGACATACTTTGTTTATTAGTGCTTTTGAAATCCTTAAAACTCACACTTGCCTCTTAACTTCATTTTCTATCTGATTTCTTGCCTCCAAAAAATTTCCCTTCTCTTATCTCACTCCTGCACAACTTGCTGCTTATATGCTCATCCAATTCCAATAATGTTGACGGTGGTGAGAGAGTGCTATGGTGCATCGTAAAAATCATTCAAGAAAAGAACCCTGACCTTGATTGCGTCGTCTACATCGGAGACCATGAAACCTCACCTCAGAGATTGATAGGTCGAGCCCTTGATCGATTTGGGGTGAAGTTGCTTTACCCACTTAAGGTAAATTCGCTTGACTTCAAAGGATTTTGGTTATACTAAAGCCTTGGCGGGGAGTGTTGCTAATGGAAGGAAACTAAGATCTTGTGACCTGCCTAATTTATGTTAGAGATACTTTCAGTTACATAGAACGTAAGCAATTTTTTTTATTTCCATGTGTAGTTAATATTGGTGTTAATCTACAATCCAATACTTTTTGGGCATTACATTTTGTGTTGACTATGTCACCCATGATTATATATGAACATCAATATTCATAATTTTTGTGGTATATAGTAAACTAATATGATATATGCTTTGTTCATGAAGCAATGCAGTAATTATCTTTATTTTGGTATATGGTATTCTTTTTGGGTCTTCTAAAACTAACATCCAGTCGATTTGTGAATTATCAATTCTTGGGTGGTGCATTTGTATACAAGAAAGTGGATTGAAGAAACTACTTACCCTCACTTCAACATGATTGATCAAAGCCTTAGTTCTCCTCTAGTGGGAAGCTTTTTGCAAGTTTATCCCTTTTATATTATTTTGACACTAGTGGATATGCTTTTACATATCCATCAGCTTAGACATGCTATCTCATGTTCGTCAGCAGAGTTCCATGTATAACAATGATGCCTAGATTGCAAAAATGTTTGATTTTTAATTACTGAGTTTTTACTATATTTTAGTTTTGGTTACAAAACTATATTCTTATGTATGTGTAAAATGATGAAGTTTCATTCTAAATTGGAAGATGATAATGATTATCTTTTAATATTTCACTTTGACACTTATAAGCCCATTGAAAGAGGAGAAGGGGCGGAGGAAGGGCTTCTATGGGATTAGTCTTAGAAAAATATGCATACACTTGTTTGTTTAAATATACACTCAAAACATTAGTGTCGAATGTTACCAAGCTTTCAATATTAGAACCTCATCATGTGTTGTACATAATTGTTTTGGTTTTCTGAGAACCTTTTGATCATCATGTATTATACATATTTGTTTTGATTTTTTGGACTTACAAAAAGATAGGATTACTGTTATAATCCAATAACTTTACGTAGTTTCAGGTTATGGTACGTAAATCCTCGTAACTAAGTAAATAATAATTAATCATAAAGTAAACTAAAATAAAAGAGTATTTGTATATAAATATATATATATACTATTCATGTAAATTAATTTCCATCATCCAATTGGTCGATTTGTAACTTGTAGCTAATTGTGAAATTGTTATTTACAAGTAGAACAAATGAGTAAACAATTTAAATATTTAAGATATATGTACACATATATATATATTTAAACATCTACAACTAAGATTAAATTTGAGCTACAAAATAAAAATATTAACTTTGACTCTTTAACTTTTGTTTTTATATGCACTTTATTCTTTCACATGTTGCACTGTCTTCCCCTTCCTCATTTCCAGCTGAGCCTTTCCCTACTATTCTTCTTCTTGACACCATAGAAAGCTTAGTTCCATAGTTGTAGAAGTGGTGTAAGTCCTTCCTTGTTGTAGTCGAGTTGGAGGTATAAATTCCCTTTCTTCTTTCTCTTCTTGCTTTAGTTTGTTTTGACTTCTTTGTTACCGTGGGTGTTGCTTTCAAGTGAGTGTGTGTGTGTTCTATTTTTAGGCCAAGAGTCGTCAATCTTGTGTGGGTAAATTCCTAACCGTGAGCCCTAGAATTCTTCTGAGGTGTATGACCTTGTAGAAGGGTGTGAAAGTGAGTTTAGGGGAAGGTTGTAGCAGGTGTAACAGGGCTACTGCCATGCCCTATTTCCAGCTGGTTGTGGCCATGTGGGAAGAGAAAAAGATAGGGTATAAACGGAAAATACTTTTCAAGGAATAGTTCCATCTTCTATAATCTTTCTTGCATTATCTTTTATGCTCCTGGTTTGTATAGTTGGGTTTTTCTTTCTTGCATAGGTGTTGGAAGTCATGGTTGTGGTTTTTGGGTCTTGATTGAACTTGTTTTGATGTAGCTAATGTTAGGGGTTCTTAAAGGATAATTTAGGAGTGGGGCTTTGGGGGAGGGGAAGATGAGAAGAGTGGTTTTCCATGGCGATCAATAATGTGGAAGGAGAAGGAAGAGAGACTGCAGAAATTTTATCTATCTATTATATCTTATCAATACCATTAGCTTGAGTTGTGTCTCTGACCAGGTGAGGTTATGAAAATTGACTAAATGACCTTTCAACTTTTTAACACTTTTTAATAGACCCTTTCAATATCCCATTAATTCAATTACTCCCCTCCATTAATTTCCGTACAAGAATAAAATATTATTAACAACATTTTTTTTATTTCTTTTTATTATTATATTTATATCTTTTGTATTTTTATGAATTCAATATATATTCTATTTTGATTATAGTTTTATATAAAAACTAGCTTTCGTGGCACACTCAATGGGCATGAATCGTATTTATGATATATATACATATATGTTCATCAACAATTAAATTTTAAAGATAGAGGAATAATTAGTATAATAATATTATAATAATAAAAACTATACTCTTAATATTTCTTTTCATTCATAGCATTTTAAAATAAAATTAATTTATAATATTGTAATTATTTGTAACTCACAAAATTAAAAAATTGAGAAATTCAATATTAATTACTATTGATATATAGTTATTAAAAAATTATAGATTTATTAATATTGAAAAGAATTAGGATAAAAAATAAAATAATTACAATTATATTAATATTAAAGTAACAAAAAATTATAAAAGTAGTAAAATAGAAAATAGAATATTTGAAGCAAAATAAAAATTAAAAAAGTATTTATATAATATAAAAACTCATATGGTATTTAAGAAAATAAAATTTCTTCCATTAAAAGTTAAAACAACAATATATAATAATGAAAACTATACTCTAAATATTTTTTAATACATAGCATTTTAAAAAAAAATCATAAATTTCTGAAGAACTAAAAGATATTATAATTATAATGAACTTATTAAAAAAAAAATTTGAAAAATTCAATACTAACTAACATTGACATATAATTATTGAAAAAATATAATTTTTTTTATGATATAAAAGTAAACAACAATATTATAATCATGAAAACTATACTCTTAATATTTCTTTTAATTCATAGTAATTTTTAAATTTGAGAAGAACTAAAAAAAATTAGGATTATTAGGTCTTAATAAATAATTTAAAAAAAAAATCAGATATTCAAGTTTTTTTTTTTTTTGTTGGTTCATGAAATTCAATTTTAGTTACTATGACATATAATTATTGAAAAATTATAGATTTATTAATTTCGAAAAGAATTAGTAAAAAAAAAAAAATCAATTTTCTTAAAATAATTACAATTCTATTGATACTAGAATCTAGAAAAAATAGGGAAAAAGTAAAAAATAAAATAAAAATATTAGTCTATTTGAAGCAAAATAACAACTAAACATAACTATGTAATAATACAAACTCATAAGGGTATAAAAAAGAATAAAAATAATGTCTTTAAGGCTGTTTTATATTTAGTATAGATATAATCAAAATTATTTATTTATTTTAAATTTCAACAGTGAGTTAAAATACCAAATGATAAGAGTTATTTGTTTTTATTGGTGTTTTTTTTTTGGATTTTGCTTTCATGTTTTAAGATTCAGTACCTGCCTATCTTTTTTGTGATACACCGATAATTTAATGTACGTTTCAGAATGTTCGTACATAATCTGCATGACTAGGCAAACAAAATTTTAAGCAAATTAGGTTTAAAGTGAATAAACACTAGCATATATATATATACTCACACACACACGCATACATAAAATTGGAAAATGTATTTTTCTTATATTATAGATTGACTTGGACTTGGAATTCATTTTATTTAAAGTGTATTAATAAATAATTTTTTTTATGAATATAATGAATTTTAAAACAATAATTGAGTACATATATATATATATATATATATTAGTATTAAAATTAAAGAATATTTATGTATGTGTATACATGTGGTAGAAGAATTAATTTCTATCACACTATTGATTTATTTGGAAGTTGAATTTAATTTATGAAATTCAATTAAGAAGTGATACAGGTATTTGGTAACTAGCAATTATTTATATATCTGGATATATATAGATGTAACTTAAGGATGAATTACCACAACAAATGTAATGTGAAGCTTTGAGTTTTCAAATTTCTATTTATCACTTGGCCTTGTTTTCTACCTCTTTCTCACGTTCATCACCGACTTGTTTCCTTCTTTGTTTTCCCCTGTTTGTATTTCTTTCCACCGCCTTCACTCCTTGCTCTAGAAAATTCAGAAACTCTTCCACCTCCAACCGAGAGAGCTATGCTCTTTTCCCCTCTGTTTGTGGGTAACTTTCATAGGTTTAGCTCCTCTCTTGTTTAAGTTGTCGTGGGATATGGCTAGGATAGCAAGCTTGGAGTTTGTGTGGCATGCCCTGTTTTTTTTTTTTCTTGCTTTGTCCATGAAGTTCTTGCTAGCCCAGGAAATCTTTCTTGCTTTGAGTTTCGTTTTTTTTTTTTTTTTTCCTTACTTGTATTGGGTATATGTGTGAGCTTGGAAAGACGTTGCATTCATTGAGGTTTGAAGAAATATGATTTAGAACATGTAGATTTTGATGGGTTTCTCTGGGAAAATGGGAATCAGCTACACCATGGAGCCAATTTGCAAATTACAAGTAAAACTTGCAAGGAGAATATCAGCTTGGTAAGCTAAGAAAATAGGCATTGCTACATGAGTAGGTATAAAGGTTAATTAATGTGCTTAGTAATTAAAAATGCTATGTTTTTATTTTATTTTATTTATTTATAGTTTTTATACTTATTTGACAATCTGAATGATTTCCTTTCACAAAGTCTAAAACAACACTAGGTGAGTATATTAGCTGATTATGGGTGTGGCAATCTGTTTTTCAGCCTACTAATATTTGGCCTTGAATTATCAAGATAAGGATGTGATTTTGTTGGTATTTTTCTTTTACATTTTTAGATGGATAAATATTGTATTAACACTGGTGCTTCCTATTGAATTTTGGTCCTTAACATCCGATTCATTATAATATTATTCTTGATATTATTGTGTTCTATGCCGTTATATATAAATAATTTCACATCAAAGATATTACATTTAATTCCAACATCCCAAGGTTCTGCGGTTTGTGAAAAAGGATGGGAGAATTAGGATTTGAATAAGCAGAAATAAAAATGATATAAATATAACAAATGGCCAGAGGATTAACAAGGTGGACTTGTCTAGTTATTTTTTTTCCAAAACCTAAACTAGATTCTTGATTCAAGGGCCTCTCAATTCTACTGAATATATTATTACTTTCTCAATGATCCTGCCTAGACACCCACAATCGGCATCTACTTTGTAAAGTCTTAAGAATTAATTTAATTTATCATATCAAATTGATTATACAAATCAGCTAACTTGAAAATTTTAAAATGGAATTGAGTAAAGTACTGTGTCTTGCAAGACTGGAAGAGATGCATTTTTGCTTTATATTTCTTTTGATTTTATATTACTTCTATTTTATAAATTTGTAGCTAAGAAAAAATATATATATTAATGTCTAGGACGGGAGGACTACAGCTTCCCGCGTGGAACTGTTCCTCTTTCTATAAAAGAACCAGGGTCTGTATATATATATTTATATGAAGAGCTTCTCTACCTGCAAAAACACAGTAACAATATCCTGTTTGAGAGAAAGTGTAGCTGAGGTTATAGATTTCCATAGAATTTGTGACCAAATCATTTTTATTTTTGGATGATTATTTTAGCAACTCTAGCATCTGCAGAAGCTCTAGCCCTTCCTACCTACACCTACATGTGTGGAGATGTACAAGTTCCATATCCCTTTGGGACAACAAAAAAGTGTGCCCTCAACTCAGATTTTGTTCTCAATTGTGACATCTCCACCACACCTCACACATTAAGCATAACTCCAAAGCCTATTATGGACAGGACGACACACGTGAACGTAAGAGTAAGTGACAAATGAGATCAATGAACCGGTGAGTGGTTAATTGTTACCTTTAGGGGCTAGATTATTATGTGTAACAATATGTGTAGTTAAATAAATATACAAGTGCAATGTTTTAGTAATTTATTTGAACCATGCTTGTTTGAAATTATTTATGATTGATAAGGGCTAACAAATTTAAATTTTTCTGAACAATGATTTTTATTTCTGAAACTAAGATCCAGGTGCACTTAAGATTTATTTGAAATTCTGAGACATTCTGATTCTGACAATTATTTTTAAAAGAATTGGGTGCTCATCCCCAGTGGGATGGATTGTGTACCGAGAATTAAACTGTTGTACGTGCGCGTAAATACCCGGTGAGTGAAGATAATTTTGTGCGGGGCTGAGTTACTCATTGGCCCTTTGTTTGCTTGTATGTTTTTATTGCATTGCTAAAAATTGTGAATTTTGGATATATGACTATATATATATATATATGTTGTAAAATTTATGAATCGTGGCTTCATGAGACTTGCAATTATTGTGAGTGTGCTATTAATTTAAGATATGAATATTATTACTTGAAATTAAATGATGATATATGTGCTTTGAGTGATGCTAGTACCTTTTAGGTACGTTTTTCACTCACGGAGTCCGTAGGACTCACCCTTCTTTTGTCGATAATTTTTTTTAGTAACAGGACCTTAAAAGAAGTTAATCACCAATATAGGGTCCACTGAAGATTAACAACAAAGTATTCTTCAAAATCTCATACTTGAAGTTAAGGATGAAAGTTTGTAGTCACATTAAAACTGTGAGGTGTCTAATTTTGTATGATGCAGTAGTTTAGTATTTGTCTTGTTTATGATGTGGATGGAGCGGAGCTCCTCGTTCTCTTTGTGTTGCCATTGGGTAAGAACATAAGTTTATAGATTTGTATTTTAAGGCATATTCCATAGTGCATAGAACCTTTGCTGAAATTATTTTTTTTAGTAAATTGTGGTTTGTTTCAATTATCCAACTTTTACCGTTAACTTTTGTTTTATATATTTTTATTTTATAATTTTTTTTTACTTTTAAGTTTTGGTTGGTCAAGAGTTTAGTTGTTTCTTTTTTTTGGAGTCAGGGTTACGGAAGTGTGGTTACCATTCCTCTGGCCAGTTATACCTCTATGAGGGGTGTAAGTTGAGTTAACTTATCAAATAAATTTTATTCTCATGTTTTAAGATTCAATACCTCCCCCATCTTTTTGTTGAGTTAACTTATCAAATAATGCATTTGTCAAAATAGTTATTGATCTTCATTTAATAGGTTTAAGGATCCTATAAATCTTAGTATTTTTCTTTTCTTTAAAAAAGAGATAACCTATTAGCTGATGTGGGGGGGAGAGAGGATTAATAATCTTATGTGCCATCATACCATTCTCCTAATAAAAAAATATTATTGACTAAAGCTTGAAATTCCTCCACCTCTTAATATGTAATAAGTCTCTAACATAGACAATATAAGAAACTTTTATCACAAAATTATTAAACGTGTTTGTGATTAAAACATATGGTCTGAAACTCAAAGAGAAAAAGAAACATAAAAGCCAGTACATACTCTTCACTAGTAGAATTTTTAGATATTGAATGCTTTAAATAAGTTGACAATTCATTGTTCTTTTAGGAAACAACGCATGGAGTTCTTGTTCTCTTGAGTGCAACTTCTACAGTTGGAACAACTATAGAATTTATAACAATCATTCATTTACTAGAAACAAGATCCCTTCATCCCCCTTGTCTGACTATATATGCTTATATAAAAAACAAAACTCTTTCATCTCACTAACTTGTCCAATCATGCCCGTACCAGAAACAAAACTCCTTCGTCTAACATGGCTTGAAGTAGAAGCCTCCCTAATAGCACTTGCAGAGACTCTATCTACACACATTGTCATACCTGCATTGGAAACATATATTCTCAATACGAGTCTATTTGAGAGTTTGAGGGAAAGAAGAGGAGAATAAAGGAGAGGAGAGTAGAGGAAAAATGACACGTATCTTTTGTCTTATTTGTGAGTTTAAAAAATTAAAGGGAGAGGGAAGGAAATGATAAAATACATTTCTTATTTGGAAGTTAAGAGAAAAGGGGATAAGAGAATATATTATTATATATTTTTATGATTATGCCCTTCAAATGTTTTATTTAGATATAAGTAGGTATTTGACAGAAAAAGTAGGGGTATATTAGTCACAACATGCAAAGATTATAATGTACATTCTCCTTGATAGTGCTACAATAATATAGTTATTTCACCATGATTTTAATTCATATTTGATGCTAATCCTAAGATTTTGAGTTAGAATAGTAATAAAATATAGTATTGTAGTTGTTTTAGAGTTTTTATTTTAATTATGAATAGTTTTACAAATTTTGGTATTTAATTTGTTTTAGGTATCTTTGAAGTGTCCTAATTCAGATTAGAGAAGGAAAGAAATTCAACAGGCGCCGCAGTGCCATAGAAGGGAGAAATCAATGGATCAGACACAGAGAGGCCTCAATCACAGCTCAAATATGGAGTAGCCAAGGCGCATCCAAAACAAGAAAGAAACTCAAAGAAGTCAGAGAGCAAGATGCCGCAACACCTGAAGATAGAGTCTTATTGGAATTAAATAGAACATGTAGCACCGTAGGTCCATATACACACATGTCGCAACGCGCGTACGAATTCAATAAAGTCTTATTGGAATTAAATATAACATGATGCATCGTAGCTCCTATATACACACATGTCGCAGCACCAAATAACACATGTCGCAACGCGAGTACGAATTTCAAGGACTTCTATTTTAATTAAAATAGGAGAAAAGTTTAGATACACACCAGAGCTCGTGATAAAGAGTGCTTGAGGAAAAAGGAGACCCGAAGCTGACAGCTTCTAGTTTCTATTCTTTCTTCTTCTTATTTTCTATTTGATTATAATGGTTATGTTTTTATTTCGTATGTTTTCAGTAATTAGTATGGAATAGTCGTACTTTAGGGGTAATGATTGAACTCACATGTAGCTGATGTAACTTTAGTTTTAATTCAATACATGCTTTAGTTTTAGTATTTATATTGCCTTATTATTAATTCTTCTAATTGCTTGATCACCAGTTAGATTCACTAGAAATTCTAGAATTGACTTGGAATTGGGATTAGCCTTAGGCAATATAGCTTATGTTTAGATTATTCATAAGGATTTAGATGATCTAATTTGTTTCAGAGATAGTTAAATACTCTTTTATCATAAGTAAGCTAGGAGATTGGTTCTTAATGAGTTTACTTTAGAATAATTCACATATGAATAAAGGGAATTATACTAAGGGAGATATATATTTGCTAGACATAGGAGTATTCTAGTAATTAATTAATAAATCTGGGTTAATATTAGCTATTGCATGAATTGATTTGAATTAAACCAGGCACAATCCAAATGATTCACAATCTGCTCAGTTTAGGGGATTACCAAGTGAAGACCCTCATACTCATTTAATCTCATTCTTGGAGTTATGCGACATATTCAAGTACAATGATGCCTCTAATGATGCAGTCCTCTTTAGGCTTTTTCCTTTTTCACTCATAGATAAGACAAAAGGTTGGCCTATATTCATTACCTCAATATTCCCTTACCACTTGGTCAGATTTGGCACAAAAATTTCTAGCCAAATTCTTTCCTCCAAACAAAACTGCTAAGCTAAGAAATGAAATCACATTATTCCTTCAACATGATCAAAAGTCTCTCTATGAAGCATGGGAGAGATATTGAGACTTGGTCAGAAAGTGCCTACAGAAAGTGCCTACATCATGGCATTCCTAAGTAGTTACAAGTGAATACCTTTTATAATAGTTTGGGAAACCAAACTAGAATAACAATTGATGCTGCTACTGGTAGTGCTTTGATGGGTAAGTCTACGAATGATGCCTATGACCTTTTGGAAGAGATGGCCTCAAACTCTTATCAATGGCCAACTGAAAGGCTAACATCTCGAAGAGTTGCTATAATTCATGAAATTGATGCCATTACTATCTTAACGACACAAGTGGTTGGGTTGACAAAGAGGCTTGATAATTTTAGAGTGCAACAATAGTCCAAAGCCAGCTAACTTGGTGTATGAAGCTTATGGCGAGGTCATACTATGGAACAATGCCCAACTACTGAAAAGGTTCAATATGTTCAGAATTTCAACCAGTAAAACAACCCTTACTCTAATACATGTATATATTCGAGGTGGAGAAATCACCCAAACTTTGGTTGGAATAATTAAGGATCACAAGCTGCAAGGCCTAATTCACCTTACGAATTTCAAGCTCCACAAAGGCAAGCAGCCCTTGAAAAGAAACCATCATTGGAAGATATGTTTTTGCAATACATGTCTCAGACTGATTCTGTCATTCAAAGCCAAGCCGCCTCATTGAGAACATTGGAGACATAAATTAGGTAGCTAGTAAATGCCCTTCCTAGTGATACTGAGGCAAACCCAAGGAATAAGGGTAAGGAATAATGTAAGACAATCATTCTTAGGAGTGGAAAAAAATTAGAGGAGCAAAAGAAGAAAATACAAGATGATGAGGCTCCAATATTTCCTCATAAAGAAGAATTGCTTACTGAAGTTACAGAGGAGTAAGGAAAAGAAGGTAGTTGTTAAACCTAAGAAGGCAAATCCTCTCTTCCATTCCCCCAAAGGTTCTACAAACAGAACCTTAACAAGTAATTCTAGAAATTTATGGATGTGTTCAAGAAACTCCATATAAACATTCCCTTTGCTGAAGCTCTTAAACAAATGCCAAGCTATATAAAATTCATGAAAGACATCATGTCAAAGAATAGGAAGCTTGATGATCATGAAACTATTGCACTTACTGAATAGTGTAGTGCCATACCTTAAAAGAAGCTACCACCTAAATTGAAAGATCCAGGTAGTTTTACTATTCCTTGCACCATAGGCACACAATATTTTAGTAAGGCACTTTGTGATTTAGGAGCTAGTATAAATTTAATGCCCTTAGCAATTTATCAAAAGCTAGGAATAGGAGAAGTAAAACCAACATTAGTAACTCTACAATTAGCTGATAAATCACTTACATACCCAAGAGGAATTGTAGAGGATGTTCTAGTTAAGGTGGACACATTGATTGTCCCTGTTGATTTCATAGTTTTAGACATGGAAGAGGATAGGGAGGTACCTATTATATTAGGAAGACCTTTTCTAGCTACTAGTGGGACACTAATTAATGTTCAAAAGGGTGAACTAACCATGAGGGTAAATAACCAAGAGATTAAATTTAATGTATTTCAATCCGTGAAATTCCCTCAAGACCATGAAGAGATATTTGCAATTAACATAATGAGCAACCTTGTTCAAGAGATGTTCTTGGAAGAACATCCAAGTGACCCTCTTGAAACTTCAATAATTTCACACACTAAAAGAGAAGATGGTGATTTTAAGGAGTGTATGAAATTATTAGATGCACACCACATATGCTGGAATCAAATCCAAGATTTGAAATTTTCGATTTACCACCATCCACTCCATCTGGATCAAGGCCATTAATTGAAGAACCTCTTACTTTGAAATTGAAACCATTACCTATCATCTAAGGTATGCTTTTCTTGGTCCTTCATCTACTTTGCCTACTATTATTTCTACTTCTCTTACCAACATTTAGGAAGACAAACTCCTTCGTAAATTAAGAGAACACAAAAGACATTGGGATGAACGATTGCTGACATTAAAGGTATAAGCCCTTCCATTGGCTGCACAAAATCCTCAAGAAGTATAACCATAAACCAACAATAAAGCATCAAAGGAGGCACTTAATCCCATAATGAAATAGGTGGTAAAAAAAAGAGATAATCAAGTGGTTAGATGCTGGAATTATCTATCCAATTTTGAATAGTCATTGGGTAAGTCCTATCCAATGTGCACCAAAGAAAGGAAGGATGACATGTTAGAACTCGATTACCTAGCATATATTTTAGGATGTTGTATGCGAACTATTACGATTACGTAACCATGAATTTTCATGGGATAAGTTAAAATAAGATAATAATTATATACATATAGATGATTTAATGCTTACGAAAATTAAAATTTAAAACAAATAAACTCAAATGTATATGTGAATGCATGTAAATAAAACGTTTATCCTTATTTTATAATGAGTTGGTGTGAACTTAGAGTCCATTTTATAAAATGAACTTGGAAATCATGCAAATTATATCTATATAAATAATTAGAGGTAGAATTAATTTACACCACTCATTAATTAAATAACTAACTATGCACCTAATATAATAGTATTATTATAGTTTTGTCTTTTAATCAAACCCATCAACCGACTTTGCTGGATTTTTCTTCTTCTTTCCTTCTTTCTCTTGGCTGGCTTTGTTACTCCTCTATTCTTTCAACTTGCACAGCCAAGCTTCCTTAGATTAATAGTGTGAAATTCTCTTAGGTTAAGTAAGTGCAAGTTATGAATTATCCCTTACTCCTCTTCCTTTGTTTTAAGGTGCTGTTTTGTTCTTCTTGTGTCGTGCATATATAGTGGTAGGTGCCAAGAAAATGGGTTCTACTCTGGGTATGATGTTATGATTTCTTGGCTGTGAACTTAAGGAATGCTAGGTAGGTGTATGATAGCCGTGGAATACATTGGAGAAGGGTGAAAGGAAAGATGGTTAGCGGCAGAAAAGGTGTGGCCTAATTTCAGTGGCCCTGTTTTTAGGTGGTTGATCTCCTTCCTTTCATAATATGTTTTGTGATTATGGTTGTAAGTTTAGTTAGTTAGGAATTGGTGGATTCAACTTGAAGATTGGATGGAGGTGTGATCAATTTTGGAGCTAAAATTAACAACCAAGCTGTTGTCCCCTATTATGGGCAGCAACTTGGTTGCCAACTTTCCTTTTCAGCTGGTGTTGAACGTGAAAGGAAGAAAGAGTCTGGTAGCTAGTGTAGGGCGGTAGTGAAATGGATGAAAGGGAAATTGGAGCTTGGAAACCGTGGGCCTTAGGTGATGTTAGGCATGGTTCCTAATCTAAGTTGTAGATTTATTGGATTTGTAAAAACAAATTATACAAAGTAAAAGAATTAACACTAAAAATCAAGAATTAAGGGTAATGAACATATATTTATATATATATATATATACACGCATAGTTAATAGCTGCTAGTAAGTAATAAAAAGTATAATTTCAATTTTTAATTAAACTTTAAGTAATTAATTCGATTTTAATTCAAGAAGTGAAATATGATTAATACAAAGATTATGAGATCGTATTAGAAATAATAGTAAGGTATGTACATTCTAAATAATGAACTGAAGACGTATAAGAATTCCTACGTTATTATATACATGGAAGTTTATTCATATAAGTCTCCACAACTAAATAGTGAATTATAAATTATGGAATTAGCTATGAAATGATTATCTTTAGTAATATGTAAATCTATAATTTTCAGTTCATGATCGTATTGAGGATACACCACCACATTCATAGACTAGGTAGGAGGACGAACGAAATCCATGAGCTTGTGAGTGAATTATATGCTTTATGTTTGTCGGATTATTATGTGCAATTATGTGTATATTTGAATTGATGTGTTATGTTAAGAATATTTAAGTATGTTGTTTCAGCGATTTAATTGAAAGTATGATTGCTTGATATTGAGTGTGGTTGATAAGGGCCAATAAAAATAAAATTTTCTGAAAATGATTTTTATTATTATTTCTGAAATTAAAATCTAGGTGCACCTAAGATGTTTGGATTTTATATTTAATATGAGTTATTCTAATTCTGACAATTATTTTAAAAACAAATGGAGTACTAAGCCCCGGTAGGATGGATTGTGTATGGAGAATTAACTTATTGTGAAGGCGCGTAAAATGCCTGGTGGGGGGAGATACCGTTGTGCAAGGCTGAGTCACTCGTTGGCCCTTTGTTTATTTAACTCGTTGTGTGTTTAATTGTTGGTTTGTTTGTTAGGTTTAATTGATATGTTGAAATGTATGAACTACGTAAATTGTGATCGTATGATAATCATAAGTGCGTACGTGTATAAGTAAATTTAAATACGATTTCAAGTTATGGTATATGTGTTATATGATGCCGGAACCCTTAGGGTAGATGTTTTGCTCACTGAATCTTTGTGACTCACTCTTTCCTTTGTTGTCGTTTTTTTTAGTTTCCAGGAAACTACTTGGAGTGTAAGGGACTATACTTGCGGTCGCTTAGGTGTTATGCATTGTTATTAGATATATTGAATTCACCATGGTGATTTTCATGTTTTGTTAAGAGCGGATCTCCTCTGTATATTATGTAACTATAAGTTACTATCAATTTTATAAATAGGTTGTTATATGTATTATGGGCATGCTCCATCTTATGGGGAACCACTACCGTTATTTTCAGTGATCATTCGATGTTTAATAGTTGGGTCCTGTATTTTATTTTAAACAATAATATTTTAATTGTCATACTTGTAATGTGTTAAAGAGTCATGGATGTACAGTACTAAGTTTCCAGGGTTAAAGAGGTATGATTATTCATTCCTCTGGCCAGTCATACTCCTATTTGAGGGTGTGACAAGACAGTTGTTCTAAATGCAAACAATGAACTCATTCTTATAAAAACCGTTACTGGTTGGAGGGAGTGCATAGACTACCAAAAGCTAAACAGAGCTACAAGGAAGAACCACTTTCCCCTTCCATTCATTGACCAATGCTAGACCAGCTGGTAGGTAAGGAATATTATTGCTTTCTAGATGGTTATTCGAGGTATAATCAAATTGCTATTACCCTAGAAGACCAAGAAAAAACTACATTTACATGCCCGAATGGCACCTTTGCTTTTAGAAGGATATCTTTTGGTTTATGCAATGCCTCGGCCACCTTTCAAAGGTGCACAATGGCCATCTTTACCGATATGGTGGAATAATGGCTTGAAGTTTCTATGGATGATTTTTCTATTTTAGGTGATTCATATGATAAATGTCTTCATAATTTAACTCTAGTCCTTAAAAGATGTGAAAAGACCAACTTGGTCTTAAATTGGGAAAAGTGCCACTTCATGGTACAAGAAGGTATAATTCTAAGCCATAAGGTGTGTAATAAAGGAATTGAGGTAGATCGGGCTAAGATAGTAACTATAAAAAATTATCTTTCCCTAGTTCAAGAAAAAGAATAAGAAGCTTACTAGGCCATGCCAACTTCTAATAGGAGATTCATAAAAGACTTTTCAAAAATATCCAAACTACTTTGTAATCTCCTAGAAAAAGACTACCCCATTCATATTTGATGATGCCTGTCTTGCTGTATTTTTAGAGTTGAATAATAGATTAATAACAACCCCAATTATGGTAATTCCAAATTGGAACCTATCCTTTGAATTGATGTATGATACTAGTGACTATGCGGTAGGAACAGTGATAAAGCAAAGAAAAGAAAAGATTTTTCACTCTATATACTATGCTAGCAAAACTTTAAATGGTGCTTCAATTGAACTATACCACAACTGATAAAGCACTTTTAGCGGTAGTATTTGCTTTTGACAAATTTGGATCTTATTTAATTGAAACTTCTTTCATTGTTTTTACTAACCACTCTGCTATTAAGTATTTGATTAACAAAAAGGATGCAGAGCCTAGGTTGATAAGGTGGATCTTGTTAATACAAGAATTTGACTTGGAGATTTGAGACCGAAAGGGCTCTGAAAATCAAGTAGCTGATCACTTATCAAGACTGGAAGGAGATGATTAAGTGGCGAAGCCCACTCATATAAATAAAACCTTCTCGGATGACAACTCTTTCAAGTTGTTAATAAATCATTGCCCTGGTAAGCTGACTTTGTCAACTATCTAGTTGGCAAGGTCTTTCCTCATAACTTAACTTCTTAACAAAAGAAAAAGTTTTTACATGATATAAGATTCTTTGTTTAGGATAACCCCTTCTTGTTTAAGCATTGTGCTAATCAGATTTTAAGGTGTGTTCCAAAGGAAGAGGTGGAGAGTATACTTCGCTACTACCATGTTTCAGAGTATGAAGGTCACTTTGGAAAGAGCCAAACTGCTGCAAAAGTGCTCCAATCAGGTTTTTATTGGCCTTCTTTATTTAAAGATGCTAATGAATTTGTTTCCAAATGTGACAGGTGCTAAAGGATAGGCAACATATCTAGGAAGAATAAGATGCCACTCAACAATACACTTAAAGTATAATTGTTTGATGTATGGGTGATGGACTTCATGAGTCCATTCATCTCCTCATACACTAATCAATACATTTATGTCTTCAAATGGGTTAAAGCCATTGTATGTCTTCAAATGGGTGAAAGCCACGGTTGGCACAACAGTGGCTTTAACCCATTTGACTAGGAAATTGCAAAATCCAACAGAGAGCACCTCACCACGGCCCTCCTCAGTGCAAGCCATGGTGCCATGGAAAAGAAAAGCCCAAGTAAGTACTTAGATTGCTTTGAGCCGCGGCATCACCTCTTTAGCACTATGGCGTCATCCTCCTTGGCGCTACAGCGCCACCTTCCCAGAAATAAAAAAGTTTTACACATATTGCATTGAGTCACGGTGCCAATTTACTCTAACTGCGACATCCTTATTTCAGGGGGAAAAAAAACTGGGATTTAAGACAGAGAGCTATGTGCCGTTGGCCCAAATCACGTGTTTCTAAAATTTCAAAATTTAGAGGTCAATGCTGCAACACCTACTTCAGTGATGTCGTAATACTGTGTCACAAATTCTATTTTTGAAGGAAATTTCAGGGCCATAACCACCTCAACTTACACCCAAAACACCCAATCTCGTGAAATCAAAGGTTTTAGGCTACAAACCACCAACCTAACCCTAGTCTAGTGCTTTCCATCATGCTTACACAAAAACCCCTAACCCACATCAGGATTTGTACTTTATTTGGATATTGCATTAACACAAGTAACTGCTCTTCCTTTTCTCTTTACATTCTACGAATTTTCTTGTATGTAGAATGTTTTTGTTGTGTTGTATGCTTAAATGGTTGATGGATAGTGGGTAGATATATTTTTTAGGGGATTCTATACATAATTTTTGGTTTTAAGTTTTTGGTTACGTGGTTGTTACGTTTTATAACTTGATGATGAGTTCTTGGGTAATGTTAAACGAAATTGATGTATTATGAATCTATATCATCTTGTTATGACCCCTACCCCCATAATTCTTGAATTTTCTTGATAACCTTATGATAGCAAAAATAGGTTTGGAGGGGTAGATGGGACCAAAGACAAAAGCTACAAAGCGTGCCTGATCAGCTAGACCTAGCTTTGATAATAGCAGGTTTATATCTGATGCTGTAGAGAAAAGATTTCATGACAGACTTGTAACAAAGAAGATTGTGGCACAACAAGGTCTGTACCTTAGGCCGGATTACTTCAAGGACATAACCAACATGATTGATATAAGAAAATGGGCTAAACTGTGTGCACCGCCCTTAGCTGGAATCATTGCATTGGCTAGAGAATTCTATGCCAATCTTGTGGAACACAAAGAAAGTAGAGTCATGGTTCGAAGGAAGATGGTGTCTTTCACAAGCACAACAATCAACACCTACTATGAAATTCCAGATATTTTCAAGATTGATAAGTATGTGACATAAGCAAGTGCAATAGTGGGCTACAATTAAGTGATTAATACCTTATGCTTTCCAAGATCTACTTGGAAGCTTACTAATGGAGAACCAGTGCATTTCAAGGCCAGTCAATTGATGGCTACTGCTAGGTTGTGGTACTACTTATGCTCAACAACATCCTCCCTAGTGGACATGCCAGTGACGTGACAAAGGAGAGAATAATTCTGGTTTATGCCATAGTGCGAGGTATGTCCATTGATGTTGGTCGTATAATTCATAGCGTAATATTGCAGGCTGCAAACACAAGACACTTGGGTACATGGTTCCTATCTATTATCACTGAAGTATGTCGTGTGACTGGTGTAATTTGGGAGGACACTGAACTATTGGCAATGCAGAAAGGGCCAATAGACAATAAGCTAATGAATAAATTTATGGGCCATAATTTTTAAGCGGGAGAAGGTGATCTAGCAACTCTAGCTCAACCAGCTTCTATCGATTTTGCAAAAATTGACCTTAGGCTCAACTACTATCTAGATTAGAGGTGTAGTGTGCAAAGCATTAGTAGCATAACCATGCTGTCAATCACCATAACAATGAGTTGCTGAGGATGATGTTGTAGCAAGGAGGATGGGATCCTTCTACTTTCCCTCCTTGCCCCACGCCTCTAGGCCCGTTCCCCTGTCCCGAGGAAGACATCGATGTAGATTTCGATGATTGATGGGAGTTTTCTTTATCTTTTGTTGTTTTCCTTTTGTTATTTTCTTGCTTTTTTTTCTAAACATTGGGAGACTGTTTAGTATAGGTTTGGGGGGTAACTTACAGTATTGTAATTTTCTATTTTGTGTGGTTAACCCATATTTATGTGTAATAAGGTTGTATCGTGTTTCCCTCTCCTATATTTTGTTAAGAAAATTACAAATTAAGTTGTTAATAATGCTCTAATATTTTCTTATTCCATAGTATTATTTATGCATTGATTTTGATTTTTGATAACATGCAAGATTATTTTCTTGAATTCGTTATAATTATGACATATACTTCATATATATATATATATACACACACATACAGACAAGGCTTTTGTCACCCATGGTTGATATTTTTAATGATCTTTTTTAATAAACCTTAGACTTTTTTTTACCTCTTTAATTAGTAAGAATTCCTCTTGAAGTGAAATCCTAGGTGAAACTTAGTTAAGAATATGATTTAGGCCATTTTTGAATCAACAGAGGAAGAAAAAAAGAAAAAAAAAAATTGATCATCCCCACTTAATAAAAATTAAGTTGGGAAAATATATGAAAATTCCTTGATAATTTATCTACAAACCAAAGGTTTGGTAGAAAAATAAAAGAAAAAAATGAAGGAAAAAGTGGGGAACATTTATGACACATAAGAAAAAATATATCGGGTGATAAAATCATGAGATGAAATAGTTGAAGCCCAAGTATGTGAGAACTAATACCTTGGAAAAGAAAAGGTGACCAAAAAAAAAAAGCAGAAAAGAAGGGTGAACTCATACAAAGAAATTGTGCTTAGGTTATTTGAGCTAAAAATTCAATTTCATCAAACCTTTACCCTAGCATTACATTACAAGCAGAATAAAAGACCTATTGATTTTTGACTAAGTATTAGCCTACATTAGTCGAGAGAGGAAGGAAAGACAAAGTTTTAGGAGTTAAGATTAGTCTTTAAGTTATTTTGAAAATATTTTTGAAACCATCTAACTTCAGTGATGATGCCTTGCACACACGAGGTTGGCATGAACATGAGAAATTTGAAATTATACTTGTGTGTTATCTTGAGTCAAGTTATTGTTAAAAAAATTGAGAATTTTTAAGGGTACAATTAGCTCATCATTGATAGGTTAATTGTGATTTTTGTTTTCTTTCTTTTTTCCCGAAACTAGAAAAATATTAGGTTTGGGAGTATGATAACTCTAAAACAATAAAGTTATTTCACCATGATTTTAATTCATATTTGATGTTAATCCTAAGGTTTTGAGTTAGAATATTAGTCAAATATAGTATTATAGTTGTTTTATGTTGTTTTAAGAGTTTTGTAGAGTTTTTATCTTAATTAGGAGTAGTTTTACGAATTTTGGTATTTAATTTGTTGTAAGTGTTTTTGCATTGTCCTAGTTCAAATTAGAGAAGGAAAACAATTCAACAGTCATAGCAGTGCTGAAGAACATGAAGTCGCGGTGCCACAAAATGGAGAAATCAATGGATCAGATAGAGAAGCCTCAATTGTGGTGCAGATATGGTGAAACTGCTGCACATCCAAAACAAGCAAGAAACTTAAAGAAGTCAAATAGAAGGATGCCGTGGGGCCTAAAGATTTAAGCCGTGGTATGGTGATTATGAAGCCGAAGTGCCAAACTGAAGATGAATTTGTAAATCATGCAAGGTTTGGTGCTGCAATGCCCAAGTATGAGAAGCCACGGTGAGGACAAAATAGAGTCCTATTGGAATTAAATAGAACCTATAGCACCACAACTCCATATACACATGCGCATCTGTGCGTGTATCGATTTTAAGGACTTCTATTTTAATTAAAATAGGAGGAAAAGGTTTATAAATAAAAGAAGAAAGTTGAAGTTTAGATATACACCAGTGCTCTTGATAGAGAGTGCTAGGGAGCGAAAGGAGACCCGAAGCTGATAACTTCTAGTTTCTATTCTTTCTTCTTCTTATTTTCTATTTACTTATAATGGTTATGCTTTTATTTCGTATGTTTTTAGTAGTTAGTATGGAGTAGTCGTACTCTTGGGATAATGATTGAAGTCACTTGCAATTGATGTGGCTTTACTTTTAATTCAATGCATGATTTAGTTTTAGTATTTATATTGTCTTATTCTCTAATTACTTGATCACTATTTAGATTGATTAGGAATTATGAATTGACTTGGAAGAGTCAGTTTTGGGAAAAGTGTCTTATGCACATGATTTTATTTATTTATTTCTGTTTTGTATATTTTGTTTTATGATACGCTTTGTGTACCCCAAGATCTGTTGGTATCTTGTGGTTCATGTACCAGGATCTTGTTGGCATCGAAGTATTCCAAGAAGCAAAAGAAGTTAGAGGGCATCTACAGAATAAGGACTGCACCTGCCCTAGCATGGTGTGCTGATAACAGATCAAGGTTGAAGAAGTCTAAGGTGTATACAGTATACTACTATTTGAGCTTAGTAATGGATAGTGAAGTATATAATTAATACTTTTATATACTGGTGTTCTTTTTCTGTTTTTAGAACATTTTTATCAAGTACTGCAAAGGAGAATAGAAGAAAAGAAAAAAAGAACTATAAGGGGCTGTTTGCAAATAGGAATTCTGCTTTGGACCCGTTCAAGATAAGTAAGTGAAATTGTCTGAGCTAGTTTTGGCTTCAAGAGAGTAGAAAAATAGTGTTTTGTTTTGGTATCAAATAATGCCTAATTTCAAGCTTGTCCTCTTCATATGGTGGCCCATTTTTCTTAGTTTACATTTACACCTTCCAATTTTAATGATAAAGGTAATAATTAAATATGACATGATTGCAATTTCAACTAATGAAGGACACATCAAATACTGATTTACATAATTTGTATTGTCCAATTATTCTGGATGCTGTAAGGATGAATAACTTAATGAAATTTTTAAAGGTCAGATTTTTGGGGATGGTGAATCCATTTAGATTTTTCCTACAGCAACCGTGTTCATGGGTAATAGCTTGTACTAAGTTTATACACATTTGATGACAAATATGTATAGAATGTGTTCCGTGTTGTCCTCCAACAAAACAGTGATGCACTGTGTTGCACAAAACATTGTTTTGAAGAAAGTAAACATTCTTCAGATGATTTTTTATTACCAACTATATTTTTTATTGCTTTTTTCTATATTTCCCTTGTTTCTTGGTCCTCATCTTTTCAACATCTTCAAGGCTGATGCTCCTGAAACACAGCATGCCTTGTTAACTGTTCCAGGCCAATGACCTTTGCTCTATTAGCACCTAGACATGGTTTATGTTTCTTTGCACGCCCACGTTAGAACTTGACAATGACCTTCAAGGCTAAAACAGCACCTACTCCCTTCTAGGAATTAGAAATAAGGGTATATAACCACACCTCTTGAATCATGCTAACATGTGTCTTATGCTCATTAAAGAGAGAGGGGAGCTAATATATGCGGAAAAAATTACACCCATTCGAAGATGGTGAGACTTGAATATGGAAAAAGAGAATATCTGAAGTATAAGTATCTTCCCTTCCTTCTTTTTGATTATTAATTTTTTTTCCCTTCTTTTGGGGATGGAGAAGAGGGGAATAAACCCCCATGTTTTCAGGAGAATCGACTCCTGGACCCCTAGATAGGCAGGGACAACAGGTGCCACTCAAGCTCCTGGCCTTCTTTTTGATTATTTACATACACATTCCTGGTAGGTCAGAAGTCAGGATATTACTGCCACATTTGTTCTTAAATATGATACATATCTTCTTGCCATGAATGGCTTTAAAGAAATAAAATGTATTAACAGCACATCGCATATTGTTATAATAATGCCAATAGAGATGCATGTGAAGATTAAAAAAAATTAGCTTTTGGTAGATTCTTATATTCAGTGAAATATAGTCTAGTATCTCATTCATTTTCTGATTATAATGGCACTTCTGCAAGTACTTTGGTTCATGTACATATAACGCCTACTGCTACATTACAATCTACTTACTAGCAAATGCAAAATAACTGCTGAACATTTGGAGTCAGTTTCAAGTTTTGTAATGCTGAATGGTTTTGTTGATGACAGGGCAAATTGGAATTTCAGTTGAGACTTCAAGACATTATAGAGTTAGTAAGAGCTGAGAACAATTTGCGGGCCATCAATTATGCTTGGAAATACCTTGCGCCATGGGGAGCCACCCACATGAAAGAACTGCAGCAGGTCATGGCGACACTGGCCTTTAAAAGAGATACTGAATGTGCTACATACAAGGTGAATATTACCTGTATTTGGTCTAAACAAGTTTTATATGCTTTAGTGCACTGACTGCTCAAGCTGGTTTGTAAAAACGAGGTTAGTTGCCCTTATGCTCCTTGAATTATTGCATATGTGATGGATTGCACCTAAAATTAAAATTGTAGGAATTAACCCTGTAATCATAAGTTTGCAAGCATTTACAACCCATAAATTTAGTTGTGGTTATTTAGAACGACATTTATTAACATGATAGGCAAATGAATTTATTAGGGTCATTAGGAGCAAGAAAACCAACATAATTTCTGGAAATCCTCGAATCACGATTTTTTTTTTAATGTAAGTTTTTTAGTGAGATTTCAATTGAGATTCCACAGAACCTAATGAACGTAAAAAGGGATTGCAGGGCCTAGTGTAGGATCATATGTCATGTTGCCCAAATCGAGTATATATAACCCTAAGTTTAATTGGTCATTGACTATGAATTGTTTAGAAGTTAGCACTACAGTTAAAGTTCATTGAGCATTGTGTCCCACTTAGTGTGGGGCTAAAGTGCAGTCCTTTTTTGAAGGAAGAATTAGTAAACTCTTTTGGATGGTTTGAAGTTCATGAAAGTCTTTATCTAACTGATTTTGCCAAGTGGTTTTAAATTGTAACAGTTGACAAATTGGGCTTTGAGTTTTTAATTTCTTACTTTTTTGGGTGATTATTTCAAGAGAAGGGGGAGTGGCTGACTTGTTTACCATAGAAACCCCGAACTCAATTAAGTGATATTTTAGTTATTGCCAGTATGCTATAATCATCATATTAGTCATAACACTTCTGCTCATGTTGTTAATGTCATACTAAATCCTTTGGATTATATTATATTTTCTGGTAAAACCTGATCAAAGTACAAAACACACAGGGGATTGGAGAGAGGTTAAGTAGATATACAAGCTAGTTGTATACTCAATGCCAGGAACCGAGGAATAACCAAGGTACTAAAATTCATTTCGATAAATCTAGGAGATGGAAACAATTTGGGAAACGAAAAATTATTTGGAAACATATATATAAAAATATATTATAGTAATTATAAATATACAACATGATTAATTTATTTCATAATATATTCATCAATACATTCCAAAGTAAAAAAAAAAAATTGCATAGGGGTACAAATTAAAGGAAAATATCAAATTACAATCACATTCAACTCTAATATTAAGAGCGATTAGCTATCTTATATAATATATATATAATTACAAAAAAAAAAAAATTTACTTAACAAAAAGTTGATTTTATTTTCATCATATTTTACCGAGTTCATTCCGTTTCAAAAAAAAAAAAAAAATTGCACATTCCTTGTGGAAACAATGGAAATGATGATTCATTAGTTTCAGTGGAAAAATCACCGTTTCCACCAAAATTCCATGTTTCGGTTCAGAGTTAGTGTTTTGCTTCCATCAGTGTAGAAATGGAAATGAAACAAATTTTAGTTCCTTGGAATAATGCTGACAAAATTGAATCATTTTTACTTGAAAAGACACCTTAAACACTTCATACTATTTGAAACAGATAGGCACCTGTTACACAATTTTGTGTTTTTTTTTTTTTTTTTTTTTTTTTTTTTTTTTTGGTTGGGCGGGGGGGGGAAGAGAGAGAGAGAGAGGGGGATGAGTGATATATTCCTCCTAGATATGTGAAGAATTCTTAAGTAATTAAGCCTAAAAACTCCTTTGTTCCAAGTACCTTTGAATGATAGGAAATTGGTGAGCATTTTAGTTTTCCAGTAATTGATTGATGTGTTGGCCTACACCCTGCACCACTTTGTTTAACCTTTTTCATTTTTCAATGCCATTCCTGTTCTTATCATTTTCCTTTTTGGTGCTAATGAGATTTAGATCTCAAGTTGATAGTCTTTTGCCTCCGTAAGCACGAGATCCTCAGCTGCTGAAACGTATAGATTAATTACTTTAAAAGAAGAGCTTGTAATTTATGATTATGTACCTTGATTAAGTAGAACAACATTTATCAACATGACAGGCACAAGAGATACTCAGCTGCTTTATATGCTAGAATGTGTGTCATTATGTCACCTAGAATGGAAACGAAAACTTGAGCAATAATTTCAACCTCAAGGCATTAAATACGCTTAGAAGCAGCATAGAATAAGCTCTGCTTATGAGTCAAAAACTCTGGTAAAATAACATAATCACATTCCATATTCCTTGAGAACCTTATAATGCAATTCCCCATCTCATCTCTGATTGAACCACCTGTCTCTATGTTCCCTGGGTCATATGCTGAACCATCAGTATTTAGCTTGAAGAAACAAATCGGCAAGAGAAGGAGGACTCGACTAAACGTTAAGGATATAACGTTGAGAAGCAACATTCCTATGATGGAGAGCACTGTTGCATGGTATGGATGGATTCAGGTAAACAAAGCCATGAGAGGTGTTCTATTGAAGGATTTGCATTCACTTTTCCAAAACCGTTTGAAATCCTCGTACAATTTATAATATCATTTTTGTCACTTTAGAAACTGAATTTTTACCTGTTGGATCTGATATGTATGAAACTGAATTTTTTTCACTGTTGCATGGTATGGATTCATGTAAACAAAGCCACGAGAGGTGTTCTATTCAAGGATTGCATTCACTTTTCCAAAACCTTTTGAAATCCTCGTCCAATTTATAATATCATTTATTTTCACTTTAGAAACTGAATTTTCACCTGTTGGATCTGACATATATGAATATGTGCTTTCCTCAAATGCTTTTCCAGGTTTTCTTTGAACCAAAGCAATGGGAATACTTGGCGGACCAATTCAAACAGGAATTCTGCAAATTATATGGCATGACCCTTGAACCTCTGCTGAATATCTATTTGCAAGCTAAGCGTCTGCGAGCAAGACACCGTATCCATATACAGTAACACATGTTAAACATGACTCTGTCCTTTTATTTTTTTTTGGCCATGAGGTGCTGAGTGTCAAAACTAGAGCAGCATTCCCACCCACCCCCCCCCCCCCCCCCCACCACCAAAAAAAGATAAACAACTTGAGCCAAACCCTAAGAGTTACAGCTTGCCTATATGATTGCTTGAATATATAGTGTTGGACCCTAAAATATGGCAAAATGGTAATCTGGGTGACCAAATATTCTCTCCTGTATAGATAACTGTGGTTTACATGCATACTTTCGTTATTAAAAGAACACAAAATGGGGGAGAACAGAAGACATGTTGCCAAAGACTACCACTTAATACATCTATGTGCAAAAAAGTCCAAATGACCAAATGATCTGCACGCCTTTGGTTGTAGCAAGTCAATCTTTATTTTGTCAAGAGTATGAAAATGATGAAGCGTTTCAGAATTTAGTCCAAGAGCATTTAACTTTTGCAATTTCTTTAAGTTGGCCATCTTCCATCTTTTGGCATCTGTGTGACAGTTGCCAGCTTCAATGTTCAAGGCATCAATTCGGTAATGAAATCATTTTGTAGACTGTGAGTTAACTATATGACAAGACATGCTCTGTTTTCGTTTTCATGAGTTAATACTGTAATCTTGTCCTTTTCAGCAGTTGTAACAAATAAGTAGAACATGCTTGTGTTTTTTGCTACTCTTAATTAATCTCATGAAATTTAGTTTCTCTTTTCTCATCCCAATAAATTTAGCTAAATGTTGAAGCTTCTATAACTCCTAGGATTCATCTTGTGCTTCTTTCAACTTTCTGCTGGTATGCACATGTCTTTTTACCTTGACCTTATTCAGATACTGTTATGAAGATGATTGCACCAAAGAAGATCCACTATCACAGGAGAGTTTCCGGACACTAGCCTTACCATTACCTTACTCCAAGCAGCATCACTCAAAGCTTGTTTGCTACATAACTAAAGAGTTAATGGATACAGAGAACCCACCCCAAGTCTTGCCCAACGGATATGTTTACAGCACTAAGGTTCATGTTATTCTAGTTTATTGTACATAAAATGTGTCTATTGTGCTGATTTGTTTTCACTTTGCAGGCACTTGAAGAGATGGCCAAGAAGAACAAGGGCAAAATCACCTGCCCAAGGACTGGTTTCGTTTGCAACCATGTGGAACTGGTTAAGGCTTATATATCATAAATCAACGTATTCAGGCCTGCTGAGAATTGAAAAATGTGATTTCTGCTCTTTAATGATAAAACATCTACCAATTGTGAAAACTTGCCTTCTTTTCTACACATTGACTTGGGACAGGTTGGAAACTTTACATGTAAATATGTAAAAATGTCTTTGAATTGTTACAGGCATGTTGCCTTCAACCAAAAGCTTCATGATTAGAATCTTCATTCTTTTCTGATTGTGTGGCCTTTCAATGAGCTTTAGTAACTGTTAAAATGCTCGCGCGACGGTTTGAAGGTCCAGATTGTAGAAAATAATTCAAATTTTTAGTATTGAACGTTCATGGTGCCTTGTTAATGATATAGCAGCAGATTAAAATAATCCAATTATTTGTTTCCTAGAACTGCATATGGTGAGGAATTTTACGAGTAATATATTATTTCTACACGTGGCAATTCTCACGCCACTTTATGCTGGTGTCACGCCAGATCCACTCTTATGTCAATTGTGGACTTGTGGTGAGTCTCTATTTTGTCTTTTAGCCAACAAAAATAAAGGAGCCCTCTTTTTAGTAAATTATTAGGTATTCCTTGAATCATATTAGAAATTATAATATATCAGGCATCCTTATCCCACTACAAGATTAAATAATCCGGTGAAAGTCATGCAGTCTCAAAACAAGGAATGAGAGCTATTATTGGAAGGAAAACAAGGATTTCATTTGCCATGCCCTTGTCTGAACACTTCTATTTGTGTTTAGTTTAGTACCTCCGATGGCCAAAATGAAAATTGGCTAGAAAGAAAAATCCAATGCTTCTAGAGCTCTATTGGTTAAGTATAACAAAGAATTCAATCTTAGAAGTTAGAAGCATAAAAGAAAGGGTTCATAACTTATCTGCGTAGTGAGGTAATACTCTTCCTTTGAAAGTGACTAAATAGCTATGATCCAATTTAATAATCCGTCAAAGGATAGTTACGCTAATCGTTGGTTAAGCATAACAAAGAATTCAATCTTAGAAGTTAGAAGCATAAAAGAAAGGGTTCATAACTTATCTGCATAGTGAGGTAATACTCTTCCTTTGAAAGTGACTAAATAGCTATGATCCAATTTAATATTCCATCAAAGGATAGTTACGCTAATTGCCCCTTGTATTTTTCCCTAGACAAAAAAAAAAATTGATCATACTATCTTTGGACTTTTGGACAGAAGGGTCCAAGTCCCATAATTTTTGTACAAAATAGTAAATTTTTTACTTTAATATCCTAAAATGGGGTAAATCCTAATACCGAATTTTCAAAATCCGTTTTCTGGTCCGACTACCATGCCATGTCACCCCACGGACCCCACAGCACACACCTCACGGGCCCACAACCGACCAAATTAATTGAGCACTGAAACCAGGTTTTGAAAACCCGATTTCATTACATTGTTTGGCAGGGGCCCGCGAGGACAAGCCCTGAAACTGAATTTTGTAAATCCGATTTCAGCGCTAGTAATTTTGCACCAAAAAAACTTGTTGGCGAGGCCCTTGCAGCCTAACCCCCCCTTGCAACCTACCCCCTACCCTGCAAGCCTACGTTCAATAATTTTAATTTGGCAGGGCATGCATGCATGTTCTGCTTTCCCCCTCCCCTTTACTTTTTTTTTTTCACTCCTCACCACACAATCCCAACCGTAAGAGAGCCTTCATGCTATATATACCTCCTTTCCTCCCTCATTTCCTTCATCCCTTGTTCCTTGACCTCTCATTTCCTTCATCCCTCATTTCCTTGATCTCTCATTTCCTTCTTCTTCGCAGCATCTGTGTTTCTTCTTCACAGCATTTATATTTCTTTGCAGCAAAATCTTCACTTCATGTAAAAATTTTGGTAAGTTATAAAATTTTTTGTTTGAAAAATTATTTTTTTTATTAGTTAATACTGATCCAAATGAGGTTACATGGTATGGATCGAAAAGAGAGTTATAATGCATCCCTATATATTCTACCAATAGTCGAAATATTGTCGATCATATAATAGTCGGGCCAATTACTAATGTCTCACAAGAAAATTGGGTAGTTTGGGCAAGGGAACCTAAGTACATTAGATGGTGAGAAATAAGGTGCGAGATGGAATCATATTGTAGATTACACAAGCTGTCAGTCCCAAAAGCAATATATGCAACTTTACCTCATTCAACACAAGGTGAAAATAGCTCAGGTAATTGAAAGACTAAAGTCCAAAATTAATCAGATGAATCGAAGACTGGATAAGTACCATGCCTGGCATGAGGCGGCTGCTCGCCAAGACGAATTAAGAACTCTGACCATGATGGAAGTTGAAATTGATGAGCAATATGAGAGCAATGATAACCTGTCTGACTACCCTGACAGTGATGATGATGATGATTTCGTTCATAATTTTCTTCCATCATCTTTGCCAGTATGCTTGTTAAACAATAACACACATATTTATTTCATTATCGCCAATGTGTAGTAAGTTTTTTTAAATAAATTATAGTATTCATAATATGTACTCAATTAATATAAGTGTGCTCCATTAATTTTTAAAATAATTTAATGTTTTTTCTTTTTACTAAATCATTTCAAATAAGTTTAAAAATTATACACTTTAAATTAAAAAAATATAGTAAAATTTAAAAATTTGCGATATCATACACAATAATAAAAATAAATATCATACATTATAAATATAAATTTAAAAATATCATACATTATGAATATAAATTTAAAAATAACATACATTATAAATTTAAAAACTATCATACACTATCAATTTAAAATTTATCATATATTTTAAAATCCATATAATTATTATACACTTTAAAATTTATCATACATTTTAAAATTTAAATATATCATAAACTATAAATATATAAATTAACATATACTTTATATTTAAAAGATATCGTGAATTTTAAAATTTTAAAATATCATAAACTATAATAAAAATATTTATGATACACTATAAAATTAAAAAATTATCAAAAATCTTAAATTCTAAAAATACCAAATTTTAAAATTATCATACACTTTAAATTTATAAAATATCATACACTAAAAATTAAAAAATTACTATATATTTTAAACTTTAAAAATATCATACAATAAAAATTAAAAAAATTTCATAAATTTTAAATTTATAAATTATCACATATTTCAAAAAAAACCCACTCATAAATTATCATATATTTGAAATTAAAAAAAATTTTAACTCATGGAAAAAAAAAACACAAACACAAACACGTGAAGGGCTAGGGTTGAAGGGGTAGGGGTTAGGATTGCAGAACACGTTTTTTTGGCGCAAAATTACAAGCGCTGAAACCAGATTTACAAAATCTAGTTTTAGGGCTTGTCCTCGCAGGCTTGTGAGGTGGGGCCAACGAGGGGACAAACAATTCAATGAAACCAGGTTTTCCAAACCCTTAATTTGGTCTGTTTTAAGTCCCTTAGGGGACATGGTATAATGAATCAGACTAGAAAACAGATTTTGAAAATTTGATGTGAAGATTTACTATATTTTGACTATTAAAATAAAAAATTTATTATTTTGTACAAAAATTGAGACTTATACTCTCCTGCCCAAAAGTCTACCATCTTTTTAAGAAGTACCATGAAAAAAGTGTACTCCGCAATAAACAGTGGCGGAATTCCAGGATAGAATGAAATATATTCAAAATGGCTTTTGTACCACTAACTCAGGTATTGCTGCAAAGCACACTATATGTACCCACACCGTTTGTGTAAAGATCTCTTCTTCTTCTTTTTTTTATTAGACTTGAGGTGATGTGTTTGAAAACCATTTTCCTGCCAAGGCCTAAGAAAGGTCTAATGACCAACAACACAGTTTTGCAAAGATTATACGGTGAACTAATCAGAACCCATTAACAACGCCCTTGTGATAACAAGAATCCCATCGTCACATGTAACAATATCTTAAAAATAGCACATGAAATCCAACATAACAGAAGACAAACAACCAACGATAAAATGAAACTGAAACAGTTTTGTGCCCTTCGCCCCAATGTCATAAACTACTCGAGCTAGATAGGACTTCCCTAGGAGAAAATCATCCATTATACAACGATAGATCCTGAAAACATTAGGTCTTTCCAGTGACTCAAGATGCTTTGAAGCAAACTTACTTCTAAGCAGACTCACTTCCTCTTGGGGAACCTCGATTATTATCATCATCATCCAAGGGACTCCCATCATCACGAGGGTTAGGACTAGAGCTGCGACTAAGGCCATTCTCTTCAGGAGGGCTCCTATCCCGAGGGCTGTTTCCTTCAGCACCATTCACTGGACTTCTGCTCCTTCCCCTAGGACTTCCACTGTAATCAGACCCATTAGCCTGCCTGAGATCCTTGGGCGATGGGCTACCACTCTCATGTGTGCTTCTCTCAGGTGTTGAACAGTACTTCCTCGCTTTAGATGGTGCCGGCGAACTCCTGCGTCGCTTAGGACTCCGACTGTCATGGGGACTCCTTGATCTCCTATCAAGCCGCTCAACATTTCTTTCTCTCTTCAAAGGTGACCTGGACCGACTGCAGTGTAATGAAATTTGCATAAGTTAATTATACTTCTCTCTCGTGTTTGATAAATGAAAATTTAGCATTTGACATTTTCTTCAAGAACCCCACCCCCCATAAGCCCTACTCCTTTGGCGCGCACAACCAACCTCACCCATGGAAAAAATAACTACAATCAAAAATTAAGGAACCAATTGTTTCAGATACTTAAGTTGTTTCAGATACTTAAGGATCAAATCAGAAAATGTGTCTATATATTCTATACGGCTAACATGTCATGTGTTCGGTGACAAAAAATAAACCAAAGAAATCCCATAAATGATATAACATAACACGATAAATTGACATGTCAAACATACCTGTAACTACGATCCCTGCTGTAACTGCAGGCTTCGACTTCTTCCACGGTGAGGAGTTGGAGATCTTGAGTAACTCCGCCCACGTCTAAACCAGAGAATTTTCAGTCACCAATTAAGGAATCCACATGCATGCATCAGATCAAAAACAATCTACATGTATACAACCAACCGGCATACGTACAAATTGAACACACGTCCAACTACCTATGCAAGCACAAGTACAGAGAGAACAAGAGAGAGAGAGAGAGAAAATCACTTTAACTTTTGAGGACTGTTCTGACAATTTCTTTCTATGTGGCCTCTTTCCCCACAGCGATAGCATTTATTCTTCCAGTCGCCCGCCTTGCAATCCCGAGCCCAGTGGCCATCAAGCCCACAATTGAAACAGCGACCTGATCCAGGAGCAGGACCCCTCCCAAGATACTCGCGTGAACCACCAGGTCCCCTTGGGGCCTAAAAAACAATAAAAAAAATCAACATAGGAAGCAAACTGAGCACAAGAACAGGGAAACATATTCCATACTACTTACCCCCTTTGCGAATTCTACAATGAGACGACTTCCATCAAAATCACGACCATTCAAGCTATATCGCGCATCATCAGCATCTCGGGGATCACTAAATTCCTATAAACAAAAGGAAAGAATAGGAAGGGGGAAAGAAGAGATCATATTGCCTAAACAGGTATAATATAAAATCCATCAAATGTGAGCTAGCTTGCATGTGCACACGTCTGTGTGAAAGAAACAGTGCGGGTGACATTATGAGTGCACAAGCTTGGCTGTGTGAGTAAATAGAGAGGATATTAGTCAAGAAGTACATACAACAAAGGCAAAGTCTCGCTTCATATCCACATCACGTACTCTGCGCAAATGGGTTCCAGAAACAGTAAGGCCATCATGACACAAGTATCGAAGGGTTGACACTTCGCCCCTCACAGATGAACTAAACACCACTTTGAGAGTGTTGCCATTTCCATAAAAACACGCATTAACATTATAGAAATACTCGCCAAATCCACCAAGGGAACCCTCTCACCATAGACCTCCAGGTTAGGCAAAAGCCAAGAAACCTTCAACAAGATTATTCGAGTTAAACCATACAGACACATGGAGGTCGCAACGTTCTCAGATAGATATTGGAATTAATACTACATTGTCAAGCACAAAAAGGGCTTGGCAAAGGCTTCTCTATCTCGTAATTCCTACACGTCCAGGATTGTCAGTCCCAAATCAAATGTAGAAGACACAACCCAAACATGTCACAAGCCTGGGCTGTGCTCATGGAACATCAGAAGGAGGTACACACCAATAGACACAAGCAGAATTGTACCAAACATTTGCTCGACATGTAACAAAGAGTACAATATTACAAAATAAAAAAGAATATTTTAAAAAAGGACTAGTGGACAATAATCAACAAAATATATTCGAACAAGTTAATGAGCAAAACAAGGCTGTTTTGAATTTTCACACATTATTTACAGCTAATCAGAATAACCTTAAGACCATGACTGTATATTGATGAAAAGAATTTTTATCACCACCCATGACCAAATAAAAAAGGATGAACCTAAGTCTGATGTTATAATTACCTCCCATATCTGCTAAAGAGGTCCTCAAGATCTCGTGATCTTGCCCGTGAGGACAAGCGACCAACATAAAGACGAGTACCACCATAGCGATCATCATAGCGAGGCATTTTACCTGTTATAAAACATAAGTCAAACAGTGAAAAAACAATACATAATTCACGGAGGCCAATAAAAAAAGTCATCCAAATTTACATGGATACACAAACAGAAAGAGATAGAAAGCAGACAGCATGCTCATAAATGTAAAGAAAAACAAAAAAGAATACTATAGACTTAATATGTTAAAATTCAGCTAAACCAAGTAAATACAATAGGACTGCTGCATAGATTAGATTGACAACTACCCAAAAAATAATATACAGAAAAGGACCAAACTTGATGAAACACAAAAACAAAATTAACCCAAAACCAATCCTTCCATAAAAATTTGGCATGTATAGCCGCCTAATTTATCAATGTGTAGGAGAGACAGTGAGTACAAATACTATTAGCTTCCCCAATCAGATCCTAAAACATAATTTGACAGAAAATTTAGGTCGTACATATTCAGTGATGGATGAAAAGGACAAAGAGTCATAAATTCAACCAGATTATACATATAATGTTCAGAAGAGCATACCGTGTATTAAATTAAAGAACAATCTGTTTCACAGACCTATGCTGGGAACAAGAGCGAAGAGAGGATTGAGCGGCGTACCTGAATCGAAATATTTCAAAACCCTAGAATCGTATCTTCACTTCTCTACCTCTATGGAAAGAGAAAACAAAGTGGAGTAAGTTGATATGGATCGGATCGCCTCTCTCTTAAAGCCCAAAACGCACACCCTATGGGTAAGTCCCAGCCCCCAGCTGCAGCTAACTTGGAGTGTGTGCAACCTCGGTAAGGACAAATGTCACCCAACCAAATTGAGCCGACTGACTAAAAATTTTATCCAACTTTAAAATTCAGCAGTCAAGTGATAAAAATTTTCATTCGTTATAAATGTCTGTCACGTGGGTTGGATGTGTTAATAATAAAAAATTAAAATAATAAAAATAAAATTAAGTTATATCTTTTTAACAAAATTAAGATAAATTCAAAAATGTTTAACATTATAAAATAAAATTAAGATGATGAAATAATAATATATATTTAATAATAATATAAAATCTAATATTTTATATTTAGGCTTATATATATAAAATAATTTATAAACATTAAAATAATAAATCGAATGTGACAGGTGCACCCACTTCAAAAAATCTCAACCCAGTCATCTAATCCAAACCGGATTCAAAAACAAAAAATACCTAATCATAAAATTGATTTGATGGGTCATTCAATTTCGATCAGCTTTGGGTGGGTTAGGTCGGGTTCAATAGGTTGACGGTTTTTTTGCACGCTCCTATAGCTAACACTCATGCTAAAAACAAATATTGTTTAATCATAAAAATAGCAAAATTATGTAGTTATAATTAAAAAATAGATTATTATTTATTTTATGATTACTAATTTATATTTCATGCGTGTTGCATTTCATACCTATATGACTTATGAGTGTAAGCAGTTCAAGAAAATTTGAGTAACCAATCCAAACCAATTTGAAATTTCAGTTCGATTTCTATATGGTTACTTAATTAGTTCAATTTTGATTTTTCTTTTCTAAAAATTGAATTTTTTTGGTTTGATTACATTACTTGTTCGGTTTTTCCAAAATCGAAATCAACCCTAAATATATTGCAGCCCATTTTTAAATATCATATCATTTAGCCCAATCTTTAACTTTCTAACCCACAGAAATCCATCATATCACCCACCTCCCTTATGAAAGAAACCCTACTCAAATCTTATCATCTCTTGTCTTAGCCTCTTCTTCCCAAATATTTTTAATTCCATTTTTTGCTCTATACATGTCATCATATAACACATAGAAGGCTTCTCATTAGAATCAACAATTCTCAATATGCGTCTAAGTGAAGCTACAATTTGCACCATTACACCACAATTATTCCAAACTTAGTATTTGAAACAATGGAAATAACATCATTTGCTTTTTTTATCTTTGTAGTACCTAGACTCAATGAAAGTCCTACCCGTCACTAATGCTTGTAGATAATGCATGTGCTCATATATGCTTTTCAAACCAATGAATGCAAATCGAGTGGGGCTTGGACATATTATTTCTGTCCATCCATCTTTTTTTCTTAACCAAGCCAATAGAAATGCATGATTATAGACAAATTTGTAACCAAAGAAGCACGCCTTGCAAGGCTAGAAACAAACTCCATCTTGCCAATATCACCCAAAACTAAATTTAAACAATGCGCTGCACATGGTGACCAATAAATGGAGGGATACTTATCACTTAGAAGTCTTCCAGTGGCCTTATAATTTGCTGCATTATCAATGACAAGTTGAATGATATTGTTTGATCCGACCCATTCAACTATGTTTACAAACAAATTACCAAGTGTTTGAGCATCTTTCACAACATCAAAAGCATCAACTGACTTAACAAAAGTTGTTCCCTTCGAAGAATACACCAAAAAGTTTATGGTCTTGTCATCCATCTGTCATAATTGTACAACCACTTTCAACCCAGCTATTTTGATAAATAGCAATCAATAATTCAACTTCTTTTTTAGCATCCCGTAGCAAAGTAGATCTCACGGCATGGTAAGTCAATCCTTTATAACCATGACCAATTACAGCTGCTGCATCCAACATTTGTTGAAAATAAATTGAATTCAATACATTGAGTTGAATACAATTATCATAAAAGAACTTGGCAACAATCATATTAGCCTTATATATTTCTTCCTTGCTAGTAAAAGCATTTCCAATAGAAGTTTGCGCGCTTGGAAATGTTCTTGAAGCAAAATAACTAAGAACATCACATGCTTTCCTCTTCCCTTTTGCTTTTTCCTTTGCTTAGCATTGTGCTTGAGATATCTCTTGTACATCTAGCATATCACTCTCAGATTGTGCAACTAAATGACCATATGGATTTTCATCCTTAAACGAATCTTAAATTGATCTTGTTTTTCAGATATTCCCTTTCAAGGATTCTAGCATATGAAATCAAACGTCATAAGAAACTTCTTACATTATTCCATATCATCTTTCTTACCTGCAAGGCAATGTTTCATTCTATTAATTCCCCTCCCTTAACCATTTTTGAACAATACAAAAAAGTAAGAATTTTTTTCCTTTTGGATCCTAACTCATACCGTATGCAGGATCTGATTTTGGTCTAACAAATTAAGATTGAATAGATCCAACAATAGATTGGCTCTCTGATAATGACATATTGATCCCAAAAATATTTATATACTTTCAAATCTACATCATAGACATATAAGAAGAAATCACAATCATGATTGTTTGTGAATGAGAACATTATTATCATCAAATGATCAAACAACATGGATAAAAATGGACAATTCGATTTATTTTTCTATTTCTTTGTGTTCTTTTGGAGAGAAAAAAGAAACCATTCTAAGGGCAAAATGAGTGACAAAAAACAAAATTCTTTCTACCAAAGAAAATAAAACTTGCTTCTCATCTAAATTGATGCCAAACTACAAAAAACTACTTTCGTGAAATTACATGGACAATATATGATAATTATGTGATCCAATGATAATTATGTCTTGCCAGTTCATATGTAACTTACTAAGAGGCCTGGAATTTTAGTTTTTTTTTTTTACCAACTGGTGCCCAATCTATTGTTCAACCACCTTTAAACACACTTTTGAGGGCATATCATAACTCACAAGGTACTTACTATTTTTATTGAACAAGATGTTACCCCAAGGATAAATAGAATCAAAGTCATGGATAACTTTCTATTTTTATGAGAAGTAAAAGATGGGAAAAGTATTTGATAATACTAATGCAAGGGGAACAAGTAAGAAAGATCATGAATGAGGTATTTAACTTTAAAGATAAATGAAATCAAAGTTGACAGGAAACAAATTAATAATGAAAGTAGCATTATTTAAACATCAGAATCCATAGGTTTTTCATAGTAGCATGTATAGACAAAGACCAGCATATATTACTATATTAGTTACATGCACCTATTTCACCATCCATTTCCGTGAAGATTGTTTTGATCAAAATCAGTAATAAACATGAAATAAGCTTTTAGCAATACATTACGGTTAAAGCAACAATGAGCAAGATCTAAAAGAAAGCAAAAGAAAAAAGATCAAGATTTTGTTTAGCAACATTGAAGACAAAAGAAGACAGAGAATGAGAGGGAGCGAAAGAAATAAAGGCGAAAGAAAGAAGCCTACCTTTCAATGGAGAAGATGACTGGAGTAGTGGACTCATTTGGTCCTTCCTCCTTGTGCCCTAATTCCAGCTTGTATGTTCTTCAAAGGTTTGAGTCCAAGAAAAGGAGAAAAAGTAGGGATTTTGATTTTAACTTTTGATTCTTTGCTTTAATTTTTTTTTTCCCTAATTAAAACGGGATGGGTCCATAAAAATGTACAGGGTCAAACAGGTTGGGCAAGTCTAGGCTATCCAATGGGTTTTTTCAGGTCTTAGACATGACTTAACACAGATTGATACTCGAGCTATGGTCTAACCAGTCAACCAGCCTGGGTCAATCCAAGTCTTAAAATATTGTTTCGGAGTAAAAAAAACAACAAGTTATGGAATAAATGATATGAAAATATTGTGTGGGAGATAACAAATAATATAGATTGCTTTTATTTTATCATAATTATAGATAATTTATGGGTCTTTTTCATGATTGGTGGGAATTGGTAATTCAGGTGAGGATTTCTTCACGAATTTGTGTGATTTGGTTGCTAAAAATTTAGGATGGACGAAAGCACCGACTAAGGTTTTTCTAGATTTATTTTTAGTTTTTTCTTTTCCTTAGAGAAAAAATAAATATGAATGGGATGGGTCCTTTAACTAAGTTGGCAATATTTTGTTCTTTCACCCTAAAGTTCATCATAAGTGATCAAATGCAATAACAATCTTAAAAAGGGTAGTCATGGAGAGAACATATACATTTATGGGATATCAATGCACATCTATAGCTTATAGTTCATCAACATCAAATCGATTCAGACAGTCATAATCCAAAATTTTGAAGGACTCAAATCTAACTCTAAATGAATGTCTCCAATTGACTCGTAATAAGTGATTTTTATATTTTATGTATTTGTTGTTGTGTCCTTTAGTCTGAGTGGACTGAAGGGCCATTTAAAGACCAAGAAAGAAAAGCCGAAGAAAGAAGTCTTTAGTGGGGTCCATTAAAATAATCTACTTATTTCTTGATTAGATTGAAAGGTAATATTGCCTATTTGTACCTTTTTTTTTTTTTTTTACATTGATTAGGTTATGGCCCTAAAAAATGTGACTATGGCAATAAAATCACCTAAATCGATATTCTCAGTTCATTTCAAATTTGTCTTGAAAATCAAACTGAACTTATTCGAGATCACCCATGAATGTTTTTTAAAAGGTAATAATAAATGTATACAATAAAATTTTAATATAATATGACTTTCTAATTTGGTCTTATAAAATACTTTTTAAAATTAATTTTCTTTTTTACTATCTATATTTTTAACATTTTAGTATATTCTTGTATGATTTAATATTGAAACTCATATATTTTTTTACTTTTTATTCGGTTATAAAAATAAAAGAAAAAACTTATGAAAGATGAAAATAAGATAAAACAAAGAGTTACAAAATCTTAACAGTACATAATAATGGTATTTATTAAGATTTTGATTGATGCTTTCTTTTCACTCAATCTATTTCAATTAATTATATTTGTGGATGAGTTAGATATAATTCTAATGAATGGTCCAGAAACCAAAAAAAGAAAAAAATCACATCCAGAGTCAATTATATTTGAACTATGTGAATAATTCAATTTAATATTATTATTAAAAATTTACTAACATAAAATAAAAAAAATAATAATAATTACAATCCTAGAACTATAAACCATGTTAAATACAATATAATTCTAAAATAAAAACTTTTCCTTATTCCATCCTCAATCCTAATTCCATCATCCAATCTCAATTTCATCCTCCTTTTAATACTAAGAAACTAATAAGAGAATCTTATATCACAAAAAACTTAAATTCATTTTGTCAAACATTAGAAGGCCTGTGCAAGCAGGCGGAATCGGTCCCTGTAAAGGACAAACATCACCCAACTCGAGCACATTGGGTGAAATAAAAATTCACCCAACTTTACAAGTCGAGTGGCTAGGTGGGTAAATTTTCCACCCAATAAGAAATCCGGGTGAGTGGAGTGGGTTTAGGTGAGTTAAAAATTTTAACTATGCTTTAATCCAAAATAGCTCAATAATTATTGTTCATAAATATTAAGACCCAAAAATTTAAAATAGAGTCTAAGACTCAAAGTTATAGAAGTTTTAACTAAATAAATACGCATGAAAAGTCTTTAACATTACAAAATATAACTAAAAAATAGAAATCTAGAATAATAATATATATTTAACAATAAAAAAAATACAAATACATAATTAAAATTTTGAATTGTCATTGCAAAATCAAAATACATCTCCAATTTGATGTCCTTAAAGTCCCACTCCTTCTAATTCCAACCTAAAACAAACAGAGCAGCTAAATTATGTTTCAATATTAAGAGTTAAAAGCAAACCAAATAAGTGCATAATGCATTTCTAATCTTGTCATTTTCATGACAACATTTGTGGCTACATGGACAGCTATTGAATCTTAGAGAAAGACTTAAAAAAGGAAAAACAACAAGTATTTTTATATATTATAGGTACTAAGATACATATATTTCAAAAACATATACATTTTTTGTTTTAGTAATAAGGAAAGACCTTAAGCTTTTTCAAGGCCAGTAATAGTTATTTCACTCATAAATTAACTAACTAGTAGTTAAGAATTATTCTCAACGAGTAAAATATCTTAAGTATTAAAAAGACACTAACCAGCAACTAAAAATAAAATAACAGCAAGTCAGCAACTAGGAAAAAGAATTATTGCATGAATTATCACTAAACTATAAATATAAATCCACCTCTTTCTCGTCATAAGGCTGTAACCATGCAAATCAATCCACAGTAACTGGATCCAGAACACTAAGTTTTGCCATACCTAACATAAGATAATTTGCAGTTAATATACAAGTTAAACCAGTAATTAAAGCATAATATTTTACTAACAGCTGCATCACATATTCATTGACCTGATTCAAGTTTTTCAACTTCATCTTGTGATTCTTCCATTTCAAACGGTATAATAGTACATCAAAGTCAATTTTGTGTATAAATAAGTGCCTCCACTGTCTTAAGAAGTAGTGAGCTTCTGTATGGATCAAGTACCTGACCTCCAGTTGAAAAAGTTGACGCAGATGGAACTGTGATGATGGGAACAACCATGACATCCTTTGCCAACAAAGCTAGAATCAGATATTTACTTGAATTAACCTTCCACCAATCTAGATGTCAAACTTTGGAAGTTTAGGCTCACAGGACTCCAATAGATATCTTTCCAATTCAGACTTTCCAGCCAAGTTATCCTCTTCATTTATCTCTTTATTAAACTCACTTGCAAACTGATATGATTTAGTCAATGTTCTTTTCTTATCTAGAACTAGTTGCATCATGTGAAGGTGTACTCCCAATGTTACATTCAAATGCCTCGTCACTTGTTGTCTTATATAGGTTATAGTGATCATATAATTTACACAAAGTATACTTCAGTTGGTCTCTAAAGGTCATAGCCATAACATTATTAAACAACTTGCCAAAGCTCCAAACAACAAATTTCAATTTGTATCTAGGGTCAATCACTACACTAATGAAGTGAATATGATTGATTTTGTTCATATCAGCCCAATATTTATCATGTTTGGCTTTCATATTGAAACCCATCTTAGAAAGAAAGTTGTCTTGCTATTAGTCACCCCACTTATTTAATAAACTAAGGATAAAATAATAATCATGAAAGTAAGAATTTGATGTAACATATGTAGAACATGATATCTTATTAGTTACATCATAAAACACTTTCAAAAACTTCACAAACACATTGCAACTTCTCAATCATCACTTTTAGGATGCTCTTCCAAATCAGTACTAATCTTGAACTCCAACTTATAGTTACCATCATGTTAAGCCAACCTATCAAATGCTTTTTGATTCTTTAGGGCTGATTCTAACATAAGATGAGTAGAGTTCCACCTAATAAGCATATCCAAAGTAGGAAGTACCTTATTGGGCAACTTCACAACTTCCACACATTTTTTAAATTTAAGTAGCATACTAGGTGAAAACTTAACATACTTCACAACTTTCCTAATTTTTAAAACAGAAGGACCAATGTCCTTTAAACCATTACTCACAATTAGATTTAAAATGTGAGTACAACATCTCATATGCATCATCTCACCCTTCAAAATAGCTCCATTCCAATCATGCACCTTTGAAGCAACATAAGAAACTGCCCCTTCATTAGTAATTGCATTGTCAATAGTTATACAAAAAACTCTTTCTATTCCCCACTCTTACAAATAACTCTTAATCAATTTACCAATTGTCTTACCCTTATGATCAGGAATTTGACAAAAATTAAGACTTCTTTTATATTATTTCCAATTGTCATTGATAAAGTGAGCTACAAGACGTAAATAACTTTGATTTTGAATCAATATCCAATAATCAGTGGTTAGTGAGACCCTTTGTTTATTTTTTACCAACCATTCTTAAGTCTTTGTTTGTCATCCATATACATTTGAATGGTGTCCCTAACAATTGTTTATCTAGAAGGAACAACCATTCTAAGACACACTATACTAAGGAAAAAATGAAATCATTCACCCTTAAAATGCCTAAATGATAATTCATCAATGATGATATATTTAGCTAGTGTTTCTCTAAAAGCATTTTCATTACACTTATCAAAAATACCACTCACACCATTACCAAGCTTAGAATCAAATTATCCTAATTCATCTTTATTAATAGGTTGAAACCCCAAAATTGTTTAAGAAGAATCATTATTAGGCAACAAATTTCTAGGGATCCTTTTTCATTAAAATTCAAACAAGTACTCAAATTAGTTATTCTATGATATGAATGACTAGCATAGTCAACACCACACCAATTACAAGCATATCTTCTTTCCTTACCACTTGTTCCCTCCATATGTCTAAAATATTCTCAAACCCATGAAGAATTTGAACATTTTCTTTTCTTACTTGGTTTAGGTGGCTTTGCTGCTTGAAATTTTCTCTTTTTTGAGTCCTCATCATTACCAGGTTCGACGCATTGAGCCACCATAGATGAAACATTTAGAGAAATAACATTATTCCCCGTATCACTTTCCATCTAACATAAGACACGCAAATATATATAAATCAGTATACCATAATATATTTACCATATTCCATATAAGAGTTTAAGGTAAGAGAAGAAAAGAAAAAAAAAGAGAGTAAAGCATAGATACATATTGCGAATATTACAATATAATTTGCAGGAAAAATAATGAATATTAAGTTAATGTCCTAATTCCTAATTGTTTAAGTTTATTCCTTTGAATTGTCTATTTTGGACTTTTGGTGTATTTTGTTGTCATTGTAAATATCAACAAAATGTCACATTCTACACTTGATGCATGACTAATTTCTCTGAGGGTTAACTAATGACATACACTAATTTATATAACTCCAACTTCATTAATCATTTTCTTCTTCCCTTTATAACATTTCTTTTCTTCTTATTAATTTGAGAAGGAATAAGCCTGACACCTATCTAGAACTATGATGGCTAAATTTTGACCAAAAACTTTATTTCTTTACAACCCATCTCTATGTTAAGGCATAAACTAATATTGATGGTTGTTCCTAGTCCTAATCAACCAGTGATGAATATTACTTTCACAATAGAAAGCTAAGTTTAGATTCTATGTACTTTAATTTATCATAATAT
Source organism: Quillaja saponaria (assembly GCA_029379385.1). Lineage (NCBI taxonomy): Eukaryota > Viridiplantae > Streptophyta > Magnoliopsida > Fabales > Quillajaceae > Quillaja > Quillaja saponaria. Next base: position 20,092,281 of record CM055607.1, on the reverse strand, counting down.
TGTAATTAAACATCACAAGTCACAAAAGAACTCTATTAACATAAAAAAAATAAAAAATATACATTGATGAAGCTAGGTGGAAGAGGTGAGAGAAGAGCTCAAGATCTGAGTTTTAGACACCACACTTAACTCAGTTGGAACTGCAGTGAATGACAACGTCAATCTGCCACCAGAGAGAGATAGTGGTGATGGAAAGGGAAAATTAAATGTAACAGTAGATCGTTAATCCTTGAAGCAGTTCTGCAAACTAGAGTTTTGAATCGGTCATAAAACAAGAAAGAAGAGACCAAAAAGAGATGGAGGTTGAAGAAGAGTGTAGTAGGTAGCCGCTGAGTTATGCTTGACTTGCATGAGAATTGTGAAAAGTAAAGACTAAAGAGGATAAGGTTAGCTAGGGTTAAATTAAGATATTTTAAAAATAGGGATATATTATATATATAATATTATTTTAAAAAATATATGATATTATATCCGGGTGGGTCGGGTACCCGGCATGTAAATTTTTTTAGACCCGATCACCCTACCCAGCCCAAAAATACAAACAAAATATCACTTGATTGATTACTCGTTTATTATGGGTTGTTTAGGTCTGAGTGGATTCCGACAGGTAGATTTCGGGTTACCGAATGGGCGGATTTTATGCACAGCCCTAAGCATTAGCATTATGAATTCTAAAGACTTATTTATTTACTATCAAATAGATTATATTTCATTGCCATCAATATGTATAAATAGGCTCGTTTTTTTTGTTTGAAATGAACCCAAAACATCACATTAAATTCATTAGTCCCATCTTTTTCCTTAAAACCAACTTACTTAAAGAAAATAAGTTTACTCAAATGTTAAATTTATACATATTATATTCTTTCTTATTTTATAAATTTAAATAAAAAAACAATTAATAGCATACCTTCTAAAATGAAAAAAAATAAAATGAATTTACCATGGAAAAAGAGAAGAAAAAAAATTATTTAAAGAGAAGAATTGAAAATTAGTCAAGAGTTTACCTTGTTTTTTTGAACCATTAAAGAAATATCAAAATGTTAAGCAAGCGTAACCATACTCCACAAAAATCAACAAAATATACGGGATACTGAAAGACTTATATGAGATAAAACAAAGTAAGATAAAGTTTAATATGGTGTTAAATTAAAGATTACTTGTTAAAAATAGAAAAATTAATTATGTTTTGAGTTTATTATTATTAATATATAATAAATAAAAAAGCAATTATAGTCCTATGAGAATACAAAGTGAGATAGGGAGTTTAATATGGTGTTAAATTATAGATAACTTGTTAAATATAACAAACTTAATTATTGTTAGAGTTCATTATTATTAAAAATTTATTAATATAAATAGAAAAAGAACAATTACAATCTTATTACTATTAAAAATTAGGAAAATAATCCTATCACTATTGAAAAATTATTTAGGCAAAATTAAGTGGTTAGAAGTTGAACTAAAAGTGAAAATTAAATTTTTTCTACTGATATTTTAGGAAATCAAATATTTTTTTCATTAAAAACATATCACAATTAAAATATTATTTACATAAAATTAAAGGGTTAAAGGTTAAAGTAATAAGAACGAAAATTAAATTCTTATAAGGGTATTTTAAGAAATCAAAATATTCTAACATGGTGGTGGCTGGTGGGGCTTGGTTCCTGCTTAAAATATGCATATGATTTATATTTACAATTCCTTTTTTTTTTTTTTTTAAGTTTTGGTGTGTATTTTTTTTTTTTTTTTTTATTATGAATGGGTAGCGATTTGTTTAATTTTTGGTGGTGCTTGGAGCTTTTTCAAAATTTGTGGGGTCAATTCCTCTTTTATTTAGATATGTCTCTATTCTTTATTTATTATTTATTTTTTATTTTTTATTTTCATAATATGTTTCTGGTTCTGGAATGTGCTAGCCTTATTGCCTATTCCTCTGCACCTTGATTGAATTCCTATATTTCCAATCACCTAATATGATTTTGAAGTTTATTTACCATGATGATTTTGTTTATCATTATGTATCTTTATTTATTACTATCAGTTCTAGAGTGGGAAATACTTTGTTTGCTTCTGTTTAGATGGTTTGCTCTTTGCTTCATGATCTTATTGAATTAAGCTTCACTAATGTACGATGTCAAGTGTATATGTGATTTTGTTTGTTAATTGGTTGTGGATGAATGGACTTATGGAGTTATTAAGAAAATTCTGTGAAATGTTATGATTCATGAAGTCATACAACAATTTGCACTGAAAATAAAACCTTCACACATAGGATTTGTTGCAAAAGACTCTCGTTTGCATTAGGCTTACAAAATGTGTCCGCAAATAAGATGACGTGCACTGTACATGTATGGGACAAGTTGAAAGCTCAAGTTGATCTCTCTTTAGACATCATGTCAATTGATCAGAAATCAACAGTCAACATGTCTCAGTTTAAATAATAAGAATATTTACCTTATTGGTTTTTGGGAGGTGAATTTGAATATATGTTAGGAAAAAGTTACTCATACCAAGTTGATTAACCCAATCATTTCTTTATCATCAACTAGCATTATATATTAGTAACATCTTTTCTTGAATCTTTAGGTGGTCTTGAGTTTTGTTAGTAACCTTTGTTTATTGTTGTGGCAATTGGTGAACACCTTAATGTTGGTTATGTTTAGCTCTCACGCTTAATTACTTATAGGTATGAAAATTATGTAATCAACATGTCCTTTTTCTCTATTCCTATTCCAAAATAATAATACCAAAACTAATTACTAATAGAAAGACCAAAATATTTAGAGATTAATTATTTATAGAATCTTACTATTCATGATCTAACCCAACAATCCTATCCTTGAAGGACCTCAATTGTAGGATCCCGATTTTAACAACCTTGTATACTCCAGCTTCTATTTTAACATCTCCATCAAAGTGAGTTACATAGAGATCATAAAAGCTTTATGGTAATTGAAATTCTCTATGTTTCCTATTTATTGATGAAATTTCTTTAAAATTAGTCTTCTTGATGATGAAATTTGATTGTTTCTTCATGTAACATTTATAAGTTAGTGTGGTTCTCTTGTTTAAGAAAATAATAGAGTAATAATTGTTAATGCTTGTTTTGTTATATGCTTTACTTAAGTCATGACCATCTATTCCTTTTTTTTTCTTTTTTATTATTTTTTTTTTCAGGAACCTTTATGTTAATACGCAATATATTGCATCCAATATAAAAAGGACACATGGCAAAGATTAAAGGTTAATTAGTTTAACGTATTGGGAGATAATGTATAGCCGTAGAATAAAGCAATAAAATGCAAGGACCGTTGCGGAAATTAAAGAATCACTGTTGCGGTAATTAAAGAATACCGTTGAAGAAGTTAATTCAGCAAACAACCGTTGGAAATTAATGACATAATAATAATGGACTATGGCTACAACAAACTATATAAAGCATCTCTAACTTTGAAGGTAAGGCAGAACAATCCGCCTCATTACATTTTACTATTTAGTTGAATAGCTCTGACTTTACCATCGGAGGGTTTTTGGGGAAAATCCCTAATCTCTGATATCGTCTCATTTTTACAGGAAGGAGTTCAGCTTGGATAATTCTCGCCAACACCACCAGGATCACTATCTTGCCATCACCCTCATACCATTAGCCCAATAAAAACAGTCTAGTTCCATCTCAAATATTAGATCCTCCACTTTGGGTCTAACATTGGCACCGTTTGTGAGAACCGAGTAATTAATCCATTACCATCATGGAAAATTGACCAACAATACATGAATCACCAAACAACCAAACCGGTCAAACATCTACATCTACACCATCCCAACCATCCATAACAGAGCTCGATACCCCAGTAACCCACAACAATTCCAGGCATTAATGTCAGTAGTACAAACACTGTCAGCTAAAATAAACACCACCCCTGCTCCTGATAATCAACCCTTGAGCCACCAAGAGCAGATAACAAATATAGACAAGATACAAAATCAGGATGGAGATGAATTCACGGGCCAAGAAGGAAACAAACAGCTGGAAGAAGTGGACAAAGTATAACAATTGCCTAGCTGAGCTGAAGGGTACATCTCTGGAAGTTTAGCTCGCTATCCTTTTACGGAGGAGGTCATCTCTTTTCAGATACCAACTGGCTTAAAAATACCTGCATCAGAATAGTATAATGGCTCCTCTGATCCAAATGATTTCGTTACTGGGTTCGAATCATTGATGCTGCTCCATGAAATTCCAGATCAGATTATGTGCCGTGCCTTTTTGCAGCATTACGAGACAAAGCTCGATTTGTTAATAACGTCTGGACATTATATGTGGACGGATCCTCAAATAAACAAGGTTATGGAGCGGGCCTGATTCTACAAAATCCAGATGGAATGGTGATACAGTGCGCCCTAACTCTACAATTTAGAGCCTCTAACAATGCAGCAGAATATGAGGCCCTAATAGCCAGAATGAAATTGGCCCAAGCAATCTCCGTATCCCACCTTAAAATATTCAGTGACTCCAAGTTGGTTGTTTTTCAAATGATAGGGGAATATGAAGCTAAAGACATCTTTATGAGTAAGTACTTACAGCAAGTCAATGAACTAAAGAAAGACTATTCTGATGTTTCCATCACGCTTATTTCTCGATCAGAAAACACAGCCTTAGATTCTTTGTAGAAAATGTGAGAAGAACGCTCTTCCACTCATCACATTTTTATTGAGACCATTGAACGGCCAAGTTATGAAGTTGAACGGGAAGTTTATGCCACAAACCTAGAGAGCTCCTGGATCATACCCATTTTTCAATACCTTCAAACTGGAGAACTTCCGCCAGATGAATCTCAGTCAAGGGCGATCTGACATAAAGCAGCAAGGTATTCTATTATTGGTCAAAACCTTTACAAAAGATCTAATGCATTGCCATACCTAACATGTTTGAACCAGGAAGAAGCAGCTTATGTACTTGAGGAAGTTCATCTCGGAGTTTGTGGATCCCACATAGGCTCTTGCCCATAAAATCTTGAGAGCAGGATACTACTGGCCAACATTACACCAAGACTCTAAAACGTGGGTAAAAAAATGTGAGAATTGTCAATTCGCAAGCTCGAGTACCTCGGCAAGCCCATAGTTCCCCTTACCTCAATAAGTACACCATAGCCTTTTGTAGCATGGGGAATGGATATTCTTGGTCCATTCCTAACGAAAAAAGCATGAAAGGTTTCTAAGTTTATCCTTGTTATGATTGACTATTTCACCAAATGGATTGAGCTCAGGGTGTACAAGAATATCACGGCAGAAGCAGCCCGAAAATTTATCTAGGCAAATATAATCTGCCAATACAGAATACCACATGCCATAATCACTGATCATGGACCACAATTTGATTGCAAAATCATTAAAGAATTCTGCAAAAAGCTACACATTGAGATCAGATTCTCTTCGGTCGGATATCCTCAAAGCAATGGATAGGCAGAAGCAGCTAATAGAGCTATCATTGAGAGGGTTAACCAAAAAAATAGAAAGGACACAATATGGATTGGGAGGAAAAACTCCACCAGGTCCTTTGGTCTTATAGAACCACAGCTTGTTCAACAACAGGTGAAACACCCTTCAGTCTAACCTTTGATACCGAAGCTATTATTCTCGTAGAAATTGGTATTCCATCCTTGAGAACGGAACAAGTCAATACGAATACCTGGCAAGATAATGAAGACGGACTTAGAACAAATTTAGATCTTGTTGAGGAAATGAGAGAAGCCGCTGGTATTCGAATTGCCGCTTACCAACAAATGATAGCTTAGTATTTTAACTCAAAAGTTCGTCTGAGAGAATTTCAAGTGGGAGACTTGGTGCTTCGATTAAATAGATTCTCTAATAGGGACAACCATGAGGGGAAGCTCAAGAGGCCTTGGGAGGGACCATATCAAATCATTTCAATAGTCTGACCAGGAACCTACAAACTAATGAATATGGAAGGGAAAACTCTGTCACACACCTGGAATACGCAACATCTCAGGAAGTATTATCAGTAATTTGTAATTTTTTTTCAAAACTTGAATAAATTACAATTCCTTTTCTAACATTTTTAATTTTTTCAAATTCTCATGAGCCAAGAGCTTATCAAAATTGAGCCAAGAGCTCACCATAAATTGAGCTAAGAGCTCACAAAATTGAGCCAAGAGCTCACAAAAATTGAGCTAAGAGCTCGTCAAAATTGAGCTAAGAGCTCATCGAAATTGAGGCAAAGCACTCAGAGCCAAGAGCTCGCCAAAAAGTGACATAAATTAAGAGCCAAGGGCTCGCAACCCAGAGCTAATCAAACTTGGGCCAAGAGCAGAGCTAAAGAGCACAACCGCTAAACATTCAGAGTAGCCATGGCTCATCAAAATTGGGCCAAGAGTTCAGAGTCCATAAATTGCCAAGCCAAGAGGTTACCAAAAGACACAAATCCAAGCGTACATTAACAAAGAAAGGCAAACTGAGCATAAACTACGAGCTGTGCTTGAAATTAGGAAGCCACAACAATAGTACAAAATAGGTCATAATAAAAGACAAGTCCAAACACTACTACATATTCAGTTTGGTGGTTGATTAGCATCTATCCCACCTTGTTCATATTCATAAAGTTCAGCTTTATCATCTTTCCCAACGTATTTCAACCTCTCCACAGGGAAATTGGGATCAATCGTGACAGCTTTCTCTCTTGACTCAATAAAGTCTTGGATATAAAAGCATCAAACTCGTCCAAAACAAGCTTCCTGAACTCAATAGAGGCTTTGTATTCTTCGATCCACTAAGCACGAAGTTGACCAGAATGGACATCTTGAATGGTTTATTGAGCCATCCTTAACTCCTGCTCGATTTTCTGGCCCCGTTCCTCAGAAACAACAAGGCTGTTTTCAAGGACACTACAAATAGCTCTAGTTTCTTCTTCTTTTTTCTCGGCACAAATAGCTCTCTCTTCTATTCCACCCAAGCTTAGCTGAGTATCTTTCAGACGCCGTTCAATATCCAGATAATTAGATTCCATGTCTCGTACTTGGTCATAAGCCAAAGACAAAGATTGAGTTCCCTGCTAAAAGAAAATGAAAGTTAGGCAAACAAGATATGACAACGACGGATAGCCAAAGATCTTACCTTGATCAACGCATGCAAGCCAGATATATAGTTTTCTTTTATGGAATTTTGGTCCATAATAGCTTTATCCCCATCCAAAATACCTTATGGTGCAAAACGATAAGCACTATATTCAACATCTTGCAGACAAGCACTGGAAGAGCACCCCAGCACTTTGTGCGGAGGAACGGACCACAAAGGAATACCATTTGCACCAAATAAAACATCCCGAGTTGAACCCGGAGTAAGTGATGGCACCCAACTCGTCCCGGATGGCACAAACGACACGGGTGCAGGCCTGCCAAATGGAGGAGATACTGTAAAAACTTCGTCCCATCTTCGGTAATTCGAGATGACGAGGTACCATATGTCCGAGCCGACTTTCTACTTGTAATTTCAATTTCAGCCTTTTTCTGCCTTCTTTTCTTTCGCCTTCAAGCAGCAAACTCCTCATTAGTAGCTTAAACCACGTGACCCATCTCACGATCTGCAAAAACGATAAGACTACAAAACATCAGTGTGTTCAAGTATTAAAAACAATTACAAGACAAAGTCTCAAAGACGTCACCCTGAGCAAGCGATGACAAACTCGAAGTAACAAGCTGAGCACTGTCCAAAAGAAAACTAATATCATATCTATTTCCATCTTGTCTAGATTGATAATAGCAAATTTTATGTAGACCGGGTCCTCTGTTCGACGCTAAGGTGTGGTTTCACTTTAGATAGAGGATTGATTTTTCCCCTACCCATGCAGTAAACCAGTTGGAGATGGAGGAAAGACAAAGAAATATTTGGGTTTCCAACCTTTGTTATTATCAGGAAAAGACTCGAATAACGAAGGTTTAGGCCTGCAAAATAAAACCAACCCCCAGGCATCCTGTTTGTGAAAATAAATGCTTAAAGACTGACAAGTAAGGAGCAATCTCAAGTAAGTGGCACAAGCCTATAAACCCTAGAACAAATCTAGTTCCATTTGGTGTAATTTAAGCTGGACAAACACCATATGTATTACACACACATACAAAAAATTTGGGAAAAGGTAGTCTCAGTCTGCCCTTCAATTGCTCTTCGTATAGAGAAATTTTGTCAGGATTGGAGTAGCAAGGATGAAAGTCACCAGCCACATTAAACTTCCAGCCGTTTCCTCACCCAAATGTATAATGCTGCTGTAGAACGTGCAGTTGATTAACATCTAAAGAGCTCGCTAGCCTCCGAACGGCAGCATGATTCACCTCGGGAGTAAAGTATACATCATCAACATCAGATTCCTCACAATGGTCTAGGGAAAAATAAGAGCTTTGGGAGCCAGTATCATCCCCTGGCAGAGAGCCCACATCATCATCATCTGAAGTGGACGAGGACAAGAAGGGTCTATCTTGATACTCACATAAACTCGAGCTCATATTTTACATAAAAAATAAGAGACGAGAGCCCATATCTTTTTAATGAAGACAATCGGACGAGTGTGCACCAAGAATGCAAAACAATTGGCCCCTTCACAAAGCCCACCGCCCTTCACACAACATTACTATTAGCTCTCCCATAAAACATCTTAAAAATCGTAAGAACCCCACCCATTTTTATAGTCAATTAGTTGTAAGACATCCTCCTATGTGTCTTACACTTGTTTAACCCAAGCCTTTCCCCCACTCTAAAGAAAATCATCTGGAACCTTCATTGAGACTTTCCATTATTGAATGCCCATATGTTCATTTAGAAATTTTCATAAGGATAGCTACTAAACAAAGCAACAAAACACCAGCACGGCCCCGTGAAGCTAGGAAAAGGAAGAGGATGGCTTCGATCACAATGAACTCCCTCAAGCTCGGGGCAGTGTAAGCTCAGCCTGGTGTGGCCAGGTCAAGCTCGGTGGGACTGAGTCAAGCTCGGCCTGGAACGACCGAGCGCCTGGAATGGATGAGCTCCATAGAGCTAAGCCTAGATGGCTGTGGCCGAGCTTCATTGAGCTCGGCTTGGATGGCCGCGGCCGACCTTCATCGAGCTCAGCCTGGATGGCTGCGACCGAGTTCAATGGAGCTTGGCCATACCGAGTTTGCAAAAAAAAAAAAAAAAAAAAGAGTTTATGTCAACATGCACTTCCTTTAGGGGGAATAGTGTTAATATGCAATATATTGCATCCAGTATAAAAAGGACACATGGCAAAGATTCAAGGTTAATTAGTTTAATGTATTAAGGAGATAAATGTATAGCCGTAGAATAAAGTAATAAAATGCAAGGACCGTTGCGGAAATTAAAGAAGCACCGTTGCGGCAATTAAAAAAGACCAGTTGAAGAAGTTAATTCAGCAAACAACCATTGGAAATTAATGACAGAATAATAACGGACTATGGCTACAACTTTGAAGGTAAGGCAGAATAATAACATAATAATAACGGACTATATAAAGCAGCTCCAACTTTGAAAGTAAGGCAGAACAATCCGGCTCATTACATTTTACTATTTAGTTGAATAGCTCTAACTTTATCATCTGAGGGTTTTTGGGGAAAATCCCCAACCTCTGATATCGTCTCATTTTTACAGGAAAGAGTTCAGCTTGGATAATTCCCTCCAACACCACCAGGATCACTATCTCGCCATCACCCTCATACCATCAACCCAATAAAAACAGTCCAGTTCCATCTCAAATATTAAATCCTCCACTTTGGGTCTAACACTTTAGATATGCACACGTGCATAATTTAAAATACCCTTATATTTCTGTTTGAGGATCATTACAAATGAATTAATGTATATTCAACTAATTAAGTTGAACATTATTCAAATACATTTGATAATGATCATTGAATTGTCTAAAGTGGACAATTTAGGAAATCAATACACTATTTGTTACAGTAGTATGCTTAATTATTTGTTGACTTGGTTGATAAATCTGTGATATTTCTTTATATTTTTTGCTTGTATACTTGACATTATCTATTTCATGAACTTTGGAGACTATAGAAACATGATGCCGAATTTCACCAAGTTGGGATGAATTAGTTAGACTAGCTACTAATTAGAATATATGTTACTAATCTGAATTTGATAGGATTCTGTTGGCCTAAAATGATAAAACTAGAGGGGATAAATGGTTTTTTTTTTACAAGTTATCAAGCTTTCAAAGCATATTCAAATTATTCATGAAAAAAATAGCAAAAAATAATAACAGTTAAAATAGAAAAGTAGAAGTGGAAAGATAAAACAAAAATAACACAAAATTTATAGTGGTTTACCAAAACCGGCTACGTCTACTCCTCAAGCTTTACTTGAGATTTCACTATTAAAAATTTACAAGATCACACTGCAATTCCACCACCAAAAAGCAACTTGAGTAATCTTATAAGACTTAGTCAATCCTAGGTAAATTACAAGTCTTAGCCACACCATCAATAGTTGAATTGTAAGGCTCAATCAAACCTTACGCGAAGAAAAACTTTACCAAGTCCAACACCTATACTCTAAGTTCTCTTGAACAGAAATACAAATTGATGAAGAAGAATTACAAATCTTTTGATCTGATATAAAAGTTTGATGATCTGAAGAGTGCATCTCTTTTCAATGAGGCTTAGAGAAAGATGAAATTTTTTGTTGAGCTTTTACTCTCTTGCTTGAATTCTTTAAAATGCCATTTATACTAATAGGCTTCATCTAGCCGTTACTTAAATGATTTTCTTGTTGTAAATTCAAAATCCTTAATTGTACAAGAGTAGTGCTTTTCTCAAAGTACGAAACTCTGCAAATCAAATAAGGATAATTTTGGGTGGGTCAAGCTAGACGCATGATCCTTATATTCAAATTTATCTTGAGAAAGATATTTTCTTTAAATGCTGAGAAGATGCAAGTTTAGGCTTCAGTAAGTATATGATGTCATTGAGTGTATTCAGCTACTAAGTATATATTCCTTAAAGTTCTGAAGCCACTTTAGTATAGCTGAATCTTTTAGTTAACTAGCATTTTAATGAAATGGTACGTTGAGCTTTCCAGTGCTTTAAATTCAGTCAAGGTCTTCAGTTGTCCTTTATTACTTAGCTAACTGATCATATATTAGTCACTTAAACTAGGGAGACTTCTGTTTAGTTCCCAAGCTTGTCTTTTTTAAACAACATTTGATATTTAGCTGAGAGTTCAGGTCTTTGACATTTAATGAAACGGTATTTTTAGTATACATTGTGTTGAGTCATTAGACTTTAACAATGGTTCATTTTCTTCATCTAATAGAATTGGTAAATCATTTGTTTGATTGGGAATCTTGTCTTCGTTTTGAGATCTACTCATCAGTGCTATGATTGAATTCAGCAAGAGATATATAGAATGATTAGCTTTACAATTTCAATAATGTTGTTAATCATTAAAAATAATAGGCTAAATTATACTTTTAGTTCTTATAATTTGACCACAAATTAAATTTTGTCTCCATGTTTCAAAAAAGTTTAAGTGTCATCTTAGAGTTTCGAAAATCAAATAATGAGATATCTCGTTACTTTTTTTTCAAATTTAACTTCACATAAGGTGAAGTGTCAAACATGCATCATGACACATGGATAAGCCATGTATGACATTATTTGCCACTTCACCTGCATTTAAGCTAGATATGACTGAATTTAATAATAGGGACCACATTGCTAGATTTTTAAAACTATAAGGATGACATTTTAACTTTTTGAAGTATAAAGATAAAATTGAATTCTTGGTCAAACAATAAGGACTAAAAGTATAATTAAACTAAAATATTAATACGAGATTAAGACCATAGGCAAATAAGGTATAAACGAACCTCTTACTTATATGATGTAGTTGATGGTGTTAGATAGCATGCATGTAATTCTTTCAAAGATTTATTCAAAGAGTTTTTATCATAATTCAGAAACAATATTGGTTAATTAGAGTTTGATGGACCAATGAGCAAGGGTAGACTTAGAATTTTTGGGTAGCTCGAGCCAACCTCATAATAATATTTCAATTATTTATATACAATTTATTATTAAAATAATTATTTTTGTAAAAAAATAATTTTAATTTATATATACAAAGTAATTTAAAAAGATAAAACTAATAAAAACCAATTAAATCCCTTTGTTTCTCTCTTTGATCCTACCCTATCATAACTATTATTTTTAAGCTCCTAAATCAAATTCTAGCTCTAACTCATTGTAGAAACTAGCTTGATATGTTCTTGAATTTAATATAATATTTTCATTCAAATTGCAATCATTTAAGTATTTATGGGATTCATCAACATGAATGTGGAGATTCAAATAATGAAATAAGAAAAGACAATTTATAATTTTCATCAAAAATAAAAGTGAGAATCTAAAATTAAAATAGAAACAAACCATTTATGACTTATTACTCATGGATGTGAGAATTCAAATAAAAGATCAAGAAAAATATTAGAGATGAACTGTGAAAGCAAATAAAAATAGAAACATTAGACTAGCATTAATCAAGGTGAAAACATGATAACATGCATATAATGAAATACAATTGATAATAACATATATTTTTACTTAAAACAAACAAAAAAAGTACAATTCAATTTACTCTCGAAAAATTGTTAGTTTTATATAAATCTTATAAAAAATGGTGTGCATTACATATATGAAAATGAATAATATTATCAGCCTATGCAACTCTAGACTATGCATTTACTATATATATATTTGAGTCATTCAACAAATAATTCAAACTAAATATTTGTAATTCTTTAAACTCATACAAAATTTTGAAAAGAAAACTTTAAAATGTCTACCCTAAAATTGTAAAACCAAACTTCCTCTAAACATTGAGAAGCATATTTGAAAGAATAAAAATCAAGCAGGCAAGAAACTAAATTTTGTATTACATTATAATCATAAATTAAAAAATATAGCTAGCTACTAAGTTCCTTCGCTTGTATTAAGAGATGAGTCTAAACACCTATATATGTGTCTATTTAATAAATAATGTTTTGTATGTGTTTTGAGAATTTTTGAGTTATTAGGTTATATAATCTAATATTTATTTGTTGGGTTAACTAACAAGAATTATGTCATAAAAAGAGTTGCTCGGGCCTAAAGTTTTATATAACAAATAATAAAAGTGTTCATACACCTGTAAAATAAATAAATATTTTTTTACCAAAATGATAGATCAGGGATGGCCCAAGCAAGGAGCCTACCTAGTATTGAACCATGCTCTTACATCCATATTTATAAAGAATGTTGAAGTCTTCTTTGTCTTTGCATTTAGTAATACAAGTTTCATTTATTGTGAAATCATTCGATATCCATGCAAACACTATGATGATAGTAAATTTCTAAGTATAGACGAAGTAACTGTACACTTATATAAACTTGTGGGAACAATAATACAATATAAAAGATTTTATACTTAAATATGTGTTTAGCGTAGTAAACTTTGTAAAACTGGGCTTTAAGGGCAAAATAATAAAACAAACATTCATTTGACGAGCCGATAGTATCGTCATATTCGTGGAGGTAAATAAAACTTGTAGGAATAAACGATTTTTCATTTGAATCAACATAGTGTTTGCTTAAATATGTATTTAGCCTAGTAAATTTTAGAAAATGAGATTCAGGGTAAAACAATAAAATAGATATCTATTTAACGAGTCAGGAGCACTGGCATGCTTGTGGGGACAAATAAGATTTGTAGGAATAAAAGGTTTTTTGTTTGGATATACATAATGCATTTTTGCTTAAATATGTGCTTAACCTAGTAAACTATCTAAATTATTAATGTTAGTTTTTTAAAAATGTTTGCATGATATTCATTTATCTTTGGTTGCTTCACATACTCACACTGAGCAAGCATGCGAGAAGGAGGAGGACAACGATGATGCTGATTTGGAAGGGAATGTGTAGTTTATTTTTATTATCTTGAATTGAATTATTTTCACGTTATGTACAACTTAAACTATAATAATTACTAATGTAGTTTGACTAGTTGATATTTGAATTATTAATGTTAAATAAGTTTTTCCTCTAAAATGAGTTTTCCTTCATAAATATTATGTCTAACAGGCTCACTAAAAAACAAAAAAGGTGTAAAAGTTTTTCTCCTAAGCTTTCCTCCTTCAAGCCGTGAAGAACTCCTTGGGTGGATGTTGTAGCAGCTCCAACAGCTAGCAATCACACCTCCTTTCATGGAAGCATCAACAAGGGCAGACAAAAGTCTTTTCACTTTGACTATCTTCCCCTTTACAGAGAGAAGCAATTCCTAAAAATCTAAGTTGAAAATGTCTCTAGTCCATAAACTTTCAACTTTAATCGCTCCGTCTTCCTCTACTTTCTTAGTTCATACTAACTTTAACTCAAGGACTCACAATGTTTTTATGAAAGCGAAAAGAATTGGCATTTGTAAATGCATTACAACTCCTCAAGAACTGTAGACTGGTAATCAAAATTTCGTGGCTTTTTCCCTTATTATTATTATTGTCAAAGTATATGTCATGATCTCTATTTTATTGTGAAATGAGCAAGCAGCTCTTCTTCACAAAATTACCCAATGTCTATGGCTCATTTGTTGGTCATACATATATAAATATATAATATACATAAATATTCAGTAGGTGGTCTTGGATTGTTATGCTAAAAGTTTGTACCATGTTGGGGAGAGTGGACACGGTGTCTAGTCTTGAGAAACTATTGTTCATGAAAATAGTAACAATATTTTCATGTTAAAAGATACCTCTTCATCCTCTTTGGTAGCAACTTGGAGCATGGTATGGGAAGGTTAATTATTTGTAGTTTCTAAATGTTTTCCTTAGCTTGATGTTTTAAGTGGATAAATTCATTATTTGTTAGTGTGGTAATTTAAATATTACATAGAATTGAGTAAATGGTATGAGAAAAAGGAAGAATTAGTTATGGGATTAAGGATGAATAGATTATGGGTTAAGGATATTGGAGGAGGTATAACATAGGAATTGATTTAATGATTGTTGCATTTATAAGTTATATTGGTAGTTTCTTAAGTAACTCTTGAATGATTAAATTAACCTTAAAATCTAATGTTGAAATTATTAGTAATATTGAATTGATGAAATTATGTTGATTAAATTGGGGTAGGTATATGTATACACATACTCATGAACTAGAATAAATAAGCTGTCCTTTAGATGTTTGACAAAATGCTTTAAGGAAACTAAGTGTGATAAAATGAATAGAACTTGATATATTTAAATTTTGGTGGTTAAGCATAATCTAAAATTTGAATAAAAGTTCAAGAACAATGAGTAAAGAGTTATTGGTTAAGTGGTTATTGAAAATGGGAAGCAGGGTTTAGATTTTTTTGTTCATAGAAATTGCGAATTTTGAGTATTTTATGTACTGAATTAGTTTAAGAGTTCTAAAGAAAAAGTGTAGCTTATGATATTAGGATGATATCTGAAAAATTTTGTAACTTGATTCGAAGTATATTTATCGTTAGAGCTATTGGACTGCAACTAGGTTTGTGTTGGATTTTAGGTGAGTTTCAGTCAATCTGGGGAACTTTGTTAGATGTTGTGGTTTGAACTAGCTTAGGACCTTTGAATAAGAATTGTTCCTAAAATATTAAAGGACAAATTCGGAGCTTTACAGGTTTTAATTTCATGTTATGTGTATTTTGGAGGTGTTAGAAGTGCATGGTTATGATTTTTGGGTCTTGATTGTACCTGTTTTAATGTAACTGATTTTGGAGGGTCTTAAAGGATGGGTTAGGAGTAGGGTGCTGAAGATCTTAACATGTTGATAAATTAGACTAGAAAGTTTCATAATTTAATTCTCAAGTATGAGAATTTTATAAGTATTAGAATCCGATGTTGGCAACCAGAAATTGTGCAAGTGCTATGTTTGTGTTTATGTGAGGATTTGAGTGAGTTCAAGGTTGATTTTAGGAGAGGTTTCTTAATAAGAAAGATAGTTAACTTCATGGAGATAATGTTTGAACCTAGTTTTGTTGAAATTTGGTTAAGTATGTAAGTTGAAATTAAACATATCTTCAAGGTGGTTGTGAAAACACTTAAGAGGGGTAAACTTTAAATAAATGCTTGAAACTTAGTATTTATAGAATTTTGTAATTAAAAAGTTATAACCTATAAATTTTCAAACTAAGTAATACTTGGAAAATTTAATTGTAGCTACGAAAAATATTGTTGAGCTAACAAAGAGTGTAATCGCAAGAGGAAGTCAAGAGTATGTGGATAAATGCTATCTTTTGGTTACTAAATTAGTATGTGTAATTGTTATGTATATTTAAATAGATATGTTTATATGAAAGTATAAGCATGTGTAGTATTTAATTGAGTTATTTGAATTGTGTTTGAGAAAGGCCAATAAAAGTGTTTTTTTTTTTAAAATGATTTTTACTTCCAAAATAGAGTCCTGGTGGACCTAGAATATTTTAATTTGATTATTTGACACTAATTAAAAATATTTGAGTCACTCAGCCCTGGGGGTGAATTTATGAAGAGCTATGAAGTTTTTAGTAATTTCACATTTCAGTGATTCTGTATTTCAGTAATTTCGTATATATTATGTTTGGTGTATTGGCCCAAAACTGCCTGGCGGGGAGATATTTGGTGTGCAGGTACTGAGTTACTTTATTGGCCCTTTGTATGTTTTGAATGTTTTGATTGCTTTGTTTGAATTGTGAGTTCTGAACATTCTAATTGATTTATTCATATTGTGTATTATGTAAATTGTAATTAATTGATTTTACGATAATTATATGTATGTACGTGTATCATGGAATTAAGATATGAAACATGGCTATAGTGAGATTATTTAGTTTATATATGTTCGTTATGCTTTGGTTGATGCTAGTACCATTTGGGTATATTTTTTAACTCACTGAGTCCACTCACCACTCTTTTGCTGATGTTTTTTTTAGTTACAGGATCTCTGTGAGCGTCATACTGGGCTTATTGAGTATTTGGGGGTAAGTTATAAACTCGAGATAGCTTACTTGAAGTCAATGATAAAAATTTGCAGTCACATTAGAATTTTGGGGTGTCTGGTTTTATGTTGTGTAATAATTTAGTTATTTGTTATTGTAAGAGTTGGAACGAAGCTCTATGTGTATGTTGATGTTATGTAAACTTGTTGAATGTAACCAGAAATTATATGTTTGTATTTTGGGCATGTTCCATTTACAGGGAATCTGCTAAATTTTTTAGTAAATTGTTATATGTTTCAATAAACAAACATTTATAGTTAACTTATATTTTCTAAAATTTACTTTTATGCATTAATTTAGTTAAGAGTCGTATTTGTTTATTTATTTTGAATTCAGGGTTACGGAGGTTTGGTTACCCATTTCTTCGGCCAGTCAGTGTCTTTGTGTGGGGTATGACAATTATTATTGACAACTTGTTGCTAATAAGGGTCTTTATAGACCAGGCCATGAGTGATAACTCTTCTGCGACATGTTGTTGCTGCTAATCAATGATGACAACAACATAAATATATATATAAAAAAAAATTCAAATATTAGGTCATATGAACTATTCATTATAAATCAAATTACACAAATCTAGTCCATTTATGTAATCTTCTAATCATTGATCGGATTGGGTCGAATTTTGAGCTGACTCGATTTATTGAAATCCATAAAACCACACTCTTAGTGATTCATATTTCCTCTTAGCAAAAAAAATGTCAATTGATGTGGACACAATAATAACTTATCTCTAATAAATTTTACAAAATGAAATCTAACCTATTTGGTGTGGAATTCATAATTAAATAAAATGTGTATTTCAAATAAGTTTATTTAAAATTCTACATCATTTCATTTGTTCTAACTGTAAAAATATAGAAGGTGTGTTTGGAACAAGATAAAAAATAGAATTCATTTCATTTTAAATGAATTCTAGAATTCAATACATTTAAAATGAAAACTACATTTATGAAATTCAGTCTAATTCTCTTATTTGGAACAAATGAAGAATTAATATTAGTTTAAGTATTTTTCTGATACTACCCTCCAAATATTTAATTAAAACTAGTATTGATCAACAAAAAATATAAAGTTGGAGAGATTTATTGTTGTTCAATAAACAAAAAATAAGTTGAGAGGAAAAAACTTGTACAGTATGTTTAGAATACCTAAATAATATAAAATTCAGTTCATTTCAAATGAACTCTATATTTTTACTTCTGGAACAAATGAAATGATGTAAATTTTAAATGAAATCATTTGAAGTCCACATTTTATTCAATTATGAATTCCATATCAAATAGATTGGATTTTATTTTGTCAAATGACATTTTTATCCTTAATATTACACATACTTTTCATTTGGATAATTTGATAATTAAAGAGCTACCATCACTTTATCTCAAATGTTCATGTAACCACCTACAAGTTTTTTTCTCTCAACTTTTCTTTTGCTCATTAAAAATAAAATGAATTCTATTTTCTATCTTGTTCCAAACATAAGTGGTAGTTGCATGTTAAATGAACATTTAAGATGAGGTGGTGGTGACTCTTTATCGATATATCTAAATGAAAGCATGTGCAATATTATGGATAAAAATATTATTTAAGGTTGGCAAAATAATAACTTATCTAAAATAAATTCCATAAAATAAAAATCAACTTATTTGGTGTGAAATTTATAATTGAATAAAATATGAATTTCAAATGAAGTTCATTTAAAATCTACATCATTTCATTTATTCTAAACATAAAAGCTGCATAGTTCATTTAAAATAAACTGAATTATACAGTTTTTTAGGTTTTCTAAACAAACTGAGAGTTATTTGAAATAAATTGAAATCTTTATTTTTTATTTTTCCTTCCAAACACACTATTACTCAATATTTTGAAACTCGAACCAGTCGAGCCTGGCTGATCGAACTGGTCCGATTGTAAACCTAGATGCTATCCCGGGCTGGATTAGACCATTAAATTAGAATAGCAATTGACCCGGATGACTCGACATAATTTCAAGATTCAGTCTGAATTTAAAAATAAAATAAAATAAACTAAAAACTAGTGATAGAATATTTTTATTTTTCTTATCTATTATTTTTTACGTCTTATTTAGTATTAAATTATTATATCTATATATGTAATTAAGTTAAAACTAAATCATTTTAAATATGAGTTGATCCGGTAACCCGGATCCTCGACACTCTGGGTCGGTTTCAACACACTGCTATTGCAAATCTTTATTTGTTTTTGTTTTTTTAAATATTACGAAACCTCTTTGGACAAAAGCAAGTGACTTCATGTTTCCTCTGGAACAAAAAAAAAAAAAAAAAAAAAAAAAAAAAATCCCATTTATTTTCTTGTACAGCCAACAAATCCCAGTCCTTACACCCCAAACCCCAACACAACCTTGTACGCGCAGTTGAAGCCCTCGTCCCTTGTATCTCTTTCTTCTTTTCTAGCTCTTGTCCCCAAGAGAAGAAGAAAATTTTACCGATTCCCTCTCTGTTGTTGTTTCTCCACTTACTTATTTAATATTTTCGGTATCGTTATAAATTTACGTTTTCTTTTTCTTTTGTCATTTATCCTTTCCTTGTTTCTAATTCATCATCATAAATAAAAATCTTGCTTGGTTTATATAATATTGGTTTCTTAATTCCTCTTGTTCCCAATTTGTTTTTCTGGCTCCTGTAATCTGCTTCTGATCTCTCCATTCGGCTGCAACAAATTTACTGCTCTTTGTTTTCTGCGCTTTTCTAAGGTTCGAACTGGTAAAATTTGATATGAGCGAATTAGGATTTTGTAGGCTTGTGAAGTTTTCCCTATGTGTTAATTAATTTCAGTGAAGTTGTGTGCTTTTTCATGAAGTTTTCTTTTGGTCTATCAGGATGTTTGTGAGATGATGAATCAAGGGGGTAATACTGAGGCCTTGGCTCCTGCGGAGGCCCACTTGCTCGAGGTAATTTATAAAATTTTATTATATAATAAAAGTTAATTCGATCCCGCTTCCCAAATGATTGTGAAGTGAGCAGTTTGTATTTGATTAAGAGGGTCTAAAAAAAATCCAAAATTAGTTAATGGGTTTATAATCTTTTTCTGTATTTTGAATTCTTATGTTGGGTTTGACATACAAAGGTAGTCTCTATTTCTCTTGTTATGATATCTTTCAATGGTTTATTAGTGTTAGTGGAAGAACACTTTTGTTCATTTATTGATTAATCACAAACTCATACAAGGGAAAGGGGACAGAGAGAGAAGGGACAAGCCATTCTACTAGGAATTATGGCTTGCTTATACCTGTTATAGTATTCCATTGTTAAACTAACCTCCCAGGGCTCTATGTCAGTTCTTTAGAATAAAACTCATGCTTTAACCTTTTTCCAATTGCAACAAGTTAGGTGTTTGGCAATAACTCAAAAACTCCCATGCTTTTCACTAAATATTTTTCTTTAGTAAGTTAATGATCATTTTGACACGGAGACGGAGACAGAGAAGGCTGCAAAACATAAACTACAAGATTAATGATATTGATATAATTATATGGTTCAATATTCCACTGTTCTGACCATCCTGAACACTAGTCACTGATCAGTGTGCTGTAATGCTATTGTAGTTCTGAGTAGTGCAAGTTGACAGGGGTTGTTCAGTGTTATCTGTGGTCAAAATCATGAAGGAAAAATTATTTGCTTGAGTGAATTTACATGGTATGGTAGAGAACATATTTTATCTGAGGGTAGTTTTCTTCCATTTGAACTACATCCATAATCCATACACATACACACTGAAATTAATTTTTGTACTTTGGTTAGTCTTCCTTCTTGGGGTCTACTTTGAACCTAATTGCAACCTCAATCTCTTCCTACGATTAACTGTTCTTTAATGCATGTACTATAGGCCTTGTACTTATTGGAAATCCATTCTTGTGCAGTTATATATAGTTTTGGTTGAGTATCGGAATTTATTTCTCTTTCTTTGTCAGAATCAATATGGTGATGCGAGCCAGCTACAGTCATCTTCATTTGTTCCCCCAGCAACTGGGTCTGAAGCTGTAGCATGGACCATTCATAGGGTAGATAATAGCTCAACAGAGAACGGAATTTATTCTAATCCCACCTACCAATATGATCAGAGTACACAGCCGCCAGCAAGAAGCATTCAAGATGGTTTAACTGCAGCACCTGTTGCTGGTAATTTATCTAGTTTGGGAACAGCTAATGTACCACAAGACTACAATACATACACATCTTATCCAAGTTCGTCTAATCCATATGGTTATGGCAGCACGGGATACTCAGGCTATTATAACAGCTATCAACAGCAGCCTAATTATTCCTACTCACAGCCTGTAGGAGCATATCAAAACACAGGTGCTCCTTATCAGCCTATTTCCTCATTTCAGAATACAGGGTCTTATGCTGCGTCTGGAAGTTATTCAAGCACTTACTACAATCCTGGTGATTATCAGACTTCTGGAGGTTATCAAAGTAGCAGCTACGGGAATCAGTCAACATTGTGGAATAATGGAAGCTACCCAAATCATTCCTCTCATCAATATACGAACTACACTCCAGCCACAACTGGTGCTTATGGTTCTGGTACTGTACCTTCTACATCACTGCAGTATCAGCAACATTACAAGCAATGGGCAGACTATTACAGCCAAACAGAAGTTAGCTGTGCCCCAGGGACAGAAAACACATCTGTCTCTAGTGCTTCTAATCTAGGCTGTCCAATTCCCGGCATTACCAGTGGCTATGCAACTCCAAATACTCAGCCTCTACCTTCCTATGCCTCATCTTGGGGGCCAGATTCCGGCTCTTCCAGTATGCCTTCCTTACAGGTTTGGAGGTTTCCTTCAGACAGAGTATAGAAAATTTTATCTCTATTCTTGCATTAATGCTTTATGATTTATCCTTCTATTGTTCCACTTTTCTGTGCTTGCACTTCAATGTTTCTTGGAATTTGAGGATATTTGATATAGTGATGAAGAGTGGAGATGAATGTGGTTTACCAAACATGACATGGACATGAATACAACAATTTTTTTTTTTGTTTTTACAAAAACAAATAGGAAATAAAATGGCCATAACAAATAGAAAATGACTGTTCCACTTTTTTGTGTTTGCACTTCAATGTTTCTTGGAATTTGAAGATATTGTATTGTCATGAAGAGTGTAGATGAATGTGGGTCATTGAACATGATGTGGACATTAATGCAACAATATTTTTATTACAAAACAAATAAGAAATAACGTGGCCATAAAATATAATTTAAAATTATAAAGATACATATTTATGAAACATAAACTAATAATATGTGAAAAAAAAAAAAGTAACTGATGAAGGCTACAAAAGGACCAGGAACATATGCCCTTGAGAGAAGAAACATTGAAATTTAGTTGGTTTTTGACATTGGGCCCTTTTATAACATCCTTTGGTTAATTTTTCCTTGCTAAGTCTTATGCTTGGAATTTTAATTAGGTTTAGAAAATTTCTGGATCAGATTTTATTAGATAAGTTTTTTATTTTAAATTAAAAAAAAATATCATTTAAACAATTATTTACATGCTTGGCCATTGGATTTTTACTTTGCATGCCCCTTGCAAGATTTATAGGGATTTCATCTTTGTCCTCCATTCCATTAATTTTTTTTTTTTTTGATAAGAAAATAAGATTTTATTGAGAAAGAGAGGAGTACAAAGTAGAACACTAAGTCCTCAAAGGAAAAGAAAAGAGAAAATAAGTACAAGCTTAAAGCATTAAAGCTCTCCAAGCATGTTGTATATCTGTTGGAAGAATGTCTCGAAAGGCCCCTTAATAAATACACCAAATTGAAGCTAGAAAAACAATCTTATCCCAGATAAGTTGTCTTGGTAGACGACGATCACAAAAGATGCTCGCATTATGCTACAACCAAACTCTCCAAATGACCGCTTAGAAAGCACATCTCCAAAGACTTTTGTTGTCCTTATTTGCGTTAAGTTCTAGTAGTGAATCATTAAAAAATCTTTAAAAGATCCTGAACAAACCCAAGGAATATTGAAAATGTCAAATAGTCTATACCAATTTTTTCAAATAAAAGGGCAATGAAGAAAGAGATGCTCATTAGTTTCCCAATCTTGTAAACATATCACTTAAATATCACATGATAGTGCATTTGACGGTCTCCTCATCTGCAACAAGTTATTAGTGTTGACTCTGTTAAGTACTGTTGTCCAAACCTAATTCTTAATTTTAGATGGAACGTTAGCCTTCCAAATGAATTTATGAAGGGGAAAGAGAAAGCATTAGGGCCATGAAGAAGAAAACTATAATATGATTTACAAGAGAAAGATCTTGAAGCATTAAGCAACCAAATCAGAGTATCAAGTGTATTAGGAAAGCAAGTAGGAGCAAGAATGTCTAGCAAGTTTGTAAGATAAAAAATTTCCCTATCTTTTAGTACTCTAAAGAAATGAAAATCCCATGTAATATCTTCTCCCTCCAAGACATAAAAGGAGGAAATTGGAGCAAAATGAAAGGTTGAGAGATGATAAAGCTTAGGATAAGTGACAGCCAAAGACTCATATCCAAACATCCTCTCAAAAATGAATGTGAGTATCATTACCTTCTTTAAAATAAAGAAGAGGGGAAAAAAGGGGGAATACCTGGGAGATAAACTTCCGTAGGCTAGCATGAGAAATATTTGTACAAAGTTTTCCATCCCACCCATTCCGATGAAGGCCGAACTTGCTCTTAATCACCAATGCTTAGTTGACAATTATTATTACAATTAACATGTCAATTACAAATGGACTAACCTATGGCACTGCAATTGGTATCCAATGTATAACTGTGATAAGTGTTAAAGAACCATTTTACCTAAAATCTTAAGCTGTTAGGTGATGTCTTAAGAATGAGTTATAATCTCTTACATGCCCTTGCATGTGCAAGCGTGGAGAATGCACAGATCCTTCTCATACATTGTGCTTAAATTTCAATTATATTTTTTTAGAATGGGTGGCGGCAATGTTCAAACTCTTGACCACTTGGTCATAGAGGCTTTGTTGCTATGTCAAAGAATCATTCCACCTAAAAGCTTAAGCTATTAGGTGAGGCTAGGGCCCTGGAATGGGTCATAATCTCTTACAATAAGTAATAAAGAATCGAGTTTATATGTATTAACACTAATACTTTTTAACTTTTTGACATTATCAAAAAGATTTGTGGATGCTAGCTTCTCTCCATTTCTGCCTCTTTCTTATTTTTCTTTCTCAAGAAACAAAGTTCATTTAGAAATTTTACCCTTCTCCAAATTTCTTCCACTACATTTTTTACTTAGCAGCATTTAAAATAGAACCAAGCTTAATATTTTTGAGCTACCAATTACAAATTGACAATACCCTATTTTGTAGACCAAACAACAAAGATACCCAATGTAATTGGGGAGATTATTGTTTTAAATTCACATTTTGCTTCACTATTGTGGTTTGTACTTAGGAGGACATCTTGTCCTCCCTTGTATTTCTTTCTTTCTCGATAAAATTTTATTGTCCTATAAAAAAAATCAATACTCAACGTTTCTACTCTGTAAATTTCTGCATGGAACTACAGCAAACTGCATCTAGTGAATGTATGTCTATATTGCTTGGTTCTCTCTTGGTGGGGGATAAATACGTGACAAATGTGAGAAGTTATAGTCATGGTCTTGATTTTATGAGATGTAATGATGTGTTGTAGTTAACCATAAACTAGTTCAATCAAGTATTTGAAAAAACTTATATCTCTACTGTATAATGGTGCTACTACAGGATTTGAATAACTAAATTATATACATGATTTGTCACCTTGTAACCCGAATGATGTGTTTTGTATCTCTGCTGAAAGTTCTTCCTTTATGAAATCTGTCATTTCTTCGTAAGTACAAGAAAAGGCGAGTTTTGTTTTCTTAGTGTTGTACTCCTTTATTCCCTTAACACTTACCTCCCTAAAGATGGTGAACCTCTTGACTATTTCTCTGCTAAATCATAAATATGCATCACTCTTGTTTTGTCTCCTGTAACTGCAACTGGCTTTTCTTGAATTTTTCTGTTTGATGGATGATTCGTCTCTCTGTCTTCCTCTGTTTAATTAGTTATTCTGCAATAATCTGGGTTGACTTATTTTTCTCTTTTTCTGATATTATTTTTTGGTCAGCCTGGTGCAGTAATCAGTGGTGCTCATGATGAATATTGGAAACAAGGAGCCCAAAAATCTCAAATCCATCATACTATTCCTATACAACCTAACTTTCAAAAGCCTCTGGATTTAAAATCTTCTTATGATAACTTTCAGGATCAGCATAAGACTGCACCTTCTCATGGACCCAATTTACAGTATGCTACTGCTCAACAGATGCCCCAGAATTATCAATCGAGACTGCAAGCCTCTCCATCTTTGGATACACGAACTGCAAGCAAACTGCAGATCCCAACCAATCCTAGAATTGCTTCCAATTTGACAGTAGGGTTTCCAAAAATTGATAAAGATAATTCTACAACCAGTGCAGCAGCAAAACCTGCTTATATCAGTGTTTCAATGCCAGAGCCAGATGGTAAAGTGTTGTCTAATGATGAGGCTAATTCCTTACTTAAGGTAAATAGCAGCACACCTTTATGACTCTTCCCAAATTTTACCTTTTTCTGTGTGTGTGGGTGGGTCTTGTTGACTCATTTATAGTATAGCTCAAAATACTTAATTTTGATTTTCATGCTATCCTTCTGCTCATTTACTTTCAGACTCTCAAGTACTCATAATTCGATGATCAATTTGTTCATGTAAGTTTCTGGTGAAACAAATTTGTAATCATGAAAATTTGATTTTAGAACATATATAGTATGATTTTCTCCCAATCATTGGAAGCAATATGATGTTTGACCTTTGATAAATGGAGTTTATTTATTTAATTTTTATAATAATATTATTAATGAAAAAAAGGAAGAGAGTACATAAAAGAGGACAAGAAATCCTTTTGAAATAAAAATTGATGGCAAAGGAAGAAAACACATGGTAAAAGACTACAGAAAAATTCCTATCAAACAAACATAAATAGAGTTAAAAGTTCATAAAGCTTAAAACTTCTAAAGAATCTGAAAACTCTAGTCAATATGATGTTGCGTATCCAATTAGGAGTTTTTTTTTTTTTTTTTTTTTAAACTGAACAGAACAGAACAGCCAGATACTGCCTTGAACTGTCTGTGTGTGTGAGACGAGCAAGATGCAGATTTTCTTTTTTTGTTTGTGTATCCAATAGAGTTTGTTTGTTTGTTTGTTTGTTTTTTTTTTTTCTTTTTTTCTGTGGTGGAGGTCAGGGAGAGAATATGACCAGTAGAGAGTCTGTGATGAGTGAGGTGAAAAATGTATTAGAAAGAGAGGAGTTTGCGGCCTTCCATAAATTTATGAAAATACTACAAAATGCCAAAATGTTTAATGCAACACTGCAATAGGTCTTTGGAGAGAGGTGGACAAAAAAAGGAGGATTACAAATAGAAATCTCTGAATTAGAAGGCCCTAATAATTGAAAACTTTTAAGTAATGGATTGCCAAACTATAATATGAATAATAATTAGTAGGTCTAATTGATGAAATGTAGCCATAGTTTTCAAATTAAATAAGTCATTGAAAACATCATCCCTGTGCATAAAACAACAACTCGGTGTTCAACTATATTTTAAGACTGTTCAAAAAATAGTTAAAACAAAAAGTGTTGGAAATTATGGGCTATGTCTGATGAGGTAGTCTGCATGACTGGAAAAGATCTTCATTGGAGCTGATCTAAATGTGCATGTAGGAAAAGGATAAGGGAAGTTTCAGAGATGTGCACAGTGGTTTTGACTTGGTGATAGGAATGAAGGATGAGATGCTATCCTTGATTTAGCTACACCTTTTGATTTGATCCTGGCTTGTTTATGAAGAGGGAGGTGCATATGGTTACCCTTAGAAGTGGGTTTACTACTAGGCAAATTTATTTTATTCTCACGAAGAGATTGGATCAAAGTTATTGTAACGATTGCAAGGTGATTCTTGGAGAGAGTCTGGCCAATCAGAATAGGATGGTGGTTCTAGAGTCTAGACATTCTTCTTAAGAAATGGAAAAGGAAAGGTAGGGGGATAGCTGATAGGGACTCTACTAATATATTGGGTGGCGAAATGTGAAAGAGAGAATTAAATAGTGTTCAAGGAAGTTTTGGGGGACTTGGATGAGGTTGCTAACTTAGGAGATGCCAACTTGTATTACAAAGTTGTTAAGGATGTCTTGGAGAATCTAGGAAAGGCGTTCCCATACTGAACAAATTTGTTGGTGGGATGAGGTCCAAATAGCTATTAATAGGGATGAGCATCAAAACCGAATACCCAAAAAACCGATGCCAAACTGATTCATGCCATCCGAAACTGACCCAGCCCGAAATCCCTCTTAAGTGAGTCGGTTGAAAATATTGCAGATGTTTCGAGTTGGTTGTAAATATCGATCCAATAAAAATTTTGAAGTTGGTAACCGAACCGACTGAATGTTACATATTGATCTATACATATAAGGATTCTCCTATTAGTTGAGGACCTTGAGGTGTATTGCACACTTTCACCACACCCTCAAGTCTTGATGGCAAAGAGAGTTTAGACTTTAGATCTCCAGATCTGCCTCTACTTCTATGCTTTTCCTCTCATTTTGCAGTCTCCTTTCTTCAAGGTAAATGCAGAGAAGTGATTCAGTTACAACCCCCAAACTCTTCCTCCCTCCTCCATTTTTATCTTCAAACTCATTTTTGAACTGTGGAAATCAGCCTTCAAGACTTGCTTTCAAATCTGCAAGCGAGAACCTATTATGGGAACTACTGATAAAGCATCAAGAGAAAGGAAAAGATCTCTATATGGTTTTTATTGACTTGGGGAAAAAGGTATTATAGGGTGCCTAGAGAGGTTATGTGGTGCCCTTAGGAAAAAAAAGGAGTACCTATTAAGTACATCACTCTTATCGAAGATAGGCAGGAAGGACTAGTGACTAATGCAAAAACTAGCGGAGGAGTCACAATATTTTCCTATTATGATAGGTTTACATCAAGGCTCAACTTTGAATCCTTTTTCTTTTTGCAGTAACTATAGATGAACTTACTAGACATAGATATGATAAGGTCCCTTGGTTCATGTTTTTAACAGAAAAATAGTTTTAGTTTGTGAAACTAGGAAGGAGGTTAATGCTAAGATAGAACCATGACGCCATACTCTTGAATCTAGAGGCTTTAGATTAAGTAGAACTTAAAACGAGTATCTGGAATGTAGGTTTCGTGAGGGTAGAAGAAAGAATGATTGCTTAGTTAGCATTGAGGGTCATGAGTTTCCAACTAGTATCTTGATCAACAATTCCACACGATGGAGAAATAGAAGAGGGCGTTCCACATAGAATTAAAACAGGTTGGCTGAACTGGAGAAACATTTTTAGAGTTTTGTGATATCATAGGATACCCTTAAAGCTAAAAGTTAAAGTTTATAGAATTGTTAGATGCCTTGCTATGCTATATTGCATGGAGTGTTGTTGTCAAGAAGCTACATAAGAAAATTAGCATTGCAGCAATTGAGAAGGTTATAGGTGTTTGTGTGGTAATATGAGGAAAGATAGGATAAGAAATGAAGATATTCGGTCCAACGTAGGGGTAGCTTTAATTAGAGAGGAGACGTGAGAGAATTGGTTAAGATGGTTTCTCCATGTGCATATTAGAGATGTAAATGCTCCAATCCGAGAATGTGAGAGTATTCAGGTTGACAAGTAGAGGAAAACTAAAAACTACGTAGGTAGAGTGGTGAGGAATGAATTTTCTTCCTTTAGTTGTTTACCGATGTTCTTTAATAGAAACATTGTTTTCTATTATGTATGTACTTACATAAATTCACCCACTTTCATTTTCTTTGGTAAACATATAGTAGTTTTACAGGGAGAAGTCTATGTGATATGTTATTAAAAAATTGATAGTTGCCTCAGTTTTTATTTTTGGCCATTACCTCGTTGGAATATTGATACCTTCTTCACTTGGGACTGAAGGAATATTAAGAGGGTATTGCTTTAAATTAAAAAGAAGAGAGGTAATCAGGTTTATGTTGCTTGCCCTTTTCAAAATACAAGAATAATAATGTGAAAAGGAAAAAAAAAAAAAAAAGGAACAAATTGTTAGAGTGGCTCGGCTTGTTAGGCTTAGGAAGGCTTGAGCTTGGTTCATGTTCGCTTGAAGCTTGCGAGCGCTCGTGAAGGCCGCTCATTAAGGCTGAGCCCTTAATGAGTAGCTTTCATGAGCTGTTCACGAGCAGCTCTATAGTCTATTCGTTTGCATCCCTGCCGGGGAATTTATATCTCTATTGTGTGTCCATGTTATATGGTATTCCCCCATTTCAACCAAATATTTTCATTCTTATCATATCTTTCATGGTATTATCATACATCTAACTAAGCATTCTCCTCACTGCAACATTATTTTGGTTTCCATGTGTTGTCCCTTAACGGCCCAAAACTTGGCACAACAGACAATAGCTGGACTTATGGCAGTCCTATAAAATCTACTCTAAACACTGTATATATAATTTTTCAATTGGTTAAGGTTCTTGGTGACATGCTGTAGGAGATTCAAATTGATCTTTTTACTATCAGGCATAGTTATGATGTATTTAATCATCATAATCACTTTATAATGATAAGAA
This sequence comes from Quillaja saponaria, assembly GCA_029379385.1. Lineage (NCBI taxonomy): Eukaryota > Viridiplantae > Streptophyta > Magnoliopsida > Fabales > Quillajaceae > Quillaja > Quillaja saponaria. The sequence continues at coordinate 20,062,551 of CM055607.1, read as the reverse complement.
TTGAAACATTTTTATATTCAATTTTCTCATTGGGTTAGGTTTTTTCTGACAGCTCTGGGATATCAATTAAATATTGTTTCTCTGGTACAGTCATGATGTATTTTAATCTTTAGACTCCTTGTCAGAATCATAAACAAGGTGACACTTTGACATACATGAAATGAATTATTTAATTTCATCACCTAGTTAATGAAATTCTGGTTGCTTGCAGCCTGGCATGTTTCCTAAGTCTCTGCGTAGTTATGTTGAAAAGGTGACGGCTCGCTGTAAAGATGATATACAAATGGCAGCTTGTCAGGCTGTCATGAAGAAGGTGAGCTTTATGTAGTAACGTATAAGGATTTATTCTTTTGGCAATTTACTAATTCCGTCTATGACACCATTCTTGTTTGTTTTTTTTTCCTCCCTAACTTCTACCTCATAAAAGTCATGTTTTTAAGTCTAACAGTATTCATAACCTGTTTGCACAACTGTCCTCTATTTTGTGATTTCAATTATGAATCCATTGTTTCTTTCTAGAAAAACGAAAAAAATAAACAATTGCAAGGAAGTTTTAACAAGTGGCAGTGAAAGGCTTAAGGTAGTTTAAACAATGTAGTAATATTGATATTGTTGATAGTAACAACACGACCATGACCTTGATATGGATCTTATTGTGACTTACTAAAAGTTGTTGATGAAAGCTGCTTTTGTAAGTTTCTCTTAGAAGATGCTGTGAGAAGCTGTTATTGAAATTGTAAAATATAATTTTTTTGGGAGAAGGAGGAAGGGCCTAGAGCCTGGATCCTGGACAAGAAAACTATAGAAAGATCTAAAAGAGAAGAAGAATCAATTGACCAAATGTGCTTGTCATGGCTGTCAGAGATACAACAAGGTGCAAGAGTATCTAACAAACTAGTAAGATCATAAATGTTCCTTTGATTTAGACCCCTAAAGAATTGAAGATCGCAAGCAATACAATTGCACTCTAAAATAAAAGAAGAGGAAATAGAAGAAAAACGGACAGTTGAGAGCTGAGAAAGTCTACAATAAAGTACAACAAAGGACCATTCCCTATCCAGCATCCTTCCAAAACAAAAAATAAGTGCTATTTCCAACTTAAAAATTAAGTGAAAGAGAGATGATGCTAGAAATCGGAAAACAGGTTATGTACTATCATCAGAAAATTTGCATTGTTTGTTAGAATTATAAGTGTCATTATCTACTTGTTTCACTCTGATTGCAATATCTTGTGATTTGGGAAAAGATTTTACTTCATTGTTGTTGAGATTAAAATTTCTGTAACTGTTTTCGAGCTGCGATAGATAAACCATATTGCTTTGTGCTTATTCTTTTGTTGGACATTGACGAGATTTACATATTTCTACCTTGCTGAGATATTTACGTGTTAATTGTGTCAGTTTCTTATAATTTATATTGTTAAGCTTCCTGAGCCCCGCTTCTTTTGCAGATGATCACTAAGGCTACTGCTGATGGTACACTTTACACACGAAACTGGGATATGGAACCTCTTTTTCCAATTCCAAATGCAGATTTGGTCAATAAAGAGTACAATTTCTCTCTGATTACATTTTGTTTTGACAGTTGATTTCTGGTGACTAACCGTTCAAGGATTGATCTGTCTTTCAATTATAAGTTTCTTTAGTAGATTATCATTTGATTATGTTGTACACACCATGCATGTAGCTAAACCATTCAATGCATAGTATCTAAATTTCGGAATGAGAGTTAAGATTATTATAAATAGTTGGCACCTTATTTCCGATAATCACAGATGGCCATCTTGTTGCTTCCTGACTGTGAACTGCTTTGACTTAGTTTAAACTCAAAGGGACCTTTTTCGTTTGATTGGGACATAAATATGCCCTTCCTATTTATTATTCAGGGGCTATTGTTGAGTCTATTTCATTGGGTTACTGGAAAACATGACTTCTCATTTGTAATATATGATGCTTAATCCGCTGATTTTAAATTTTTATTCATTATTGCATCAGTTCAGAGTGTTCAACCCTTGACTCTTCATTGCCAAAGCATAAAAGAAGTCCAAGTAGGCGATCTAAAAGCAGGTGGGAGCCATTACCGGAGGAGAAACTTGTTGACAAAACAGTTCCCATAAATAACAATAATGTGAAATACAGTGGTTGGTTACATGACAACGAAAGGAACAGAAAGGTACTTGTAGCCTCTATTGTTAAAATCTATGGACCTAAAAGTTCTTCCTGAAGTTATTGTCACTTTTTTTCCTTTTGACCTTAGTATACCAGCAGCTGATAAATCCGTTTTAAGTCTTTCATTTTCTCTTCTTTTACTTGTTTAATATGCTACGTACTTTCTTATTCTTTTTGGTTTTGGGGGCACATATCTTTTTCTTTCTATTGCTTCTTCTGATTAAGTGTACAGAATAGAAACACAGCAGTCCATATATATTGTGTGTGCTTGTATGTATATGTGTATCTTTCACCTGTATAAACTTATACTTGTCATCTTCTAACATTTGGCTTATTAGATCTCTGAAATATGTCTGTTCCACTATGTATGTAAATAAACTGCTTATGTCATCTAAATGATATATAGATGGTAGTGGAAAATGCTGAGAGCAAGGTGGATCGTTTGAGGAATACAAAATTTTCGCCACTGGTGCAGAAAAATACGGGAAGGACCCCCCAACGGGCATTTAAGAAGCAGCGGCTTGCTGATGGTTCTAACTCAAATGAATATGGTGATACATCCAGTGATAGTGATAAGGAACAAAATTTGATGGTGTATCACTCAGGTGCAATGGCACTTATGGATTCACCAGAGGAAAGAAAGAAACGTGAAAACCGCTCTAAGCGTTTTGATAAAGGACAAAGACAGAGGGTAGAAAGTAATCATTTTAGACCGAGAAATTTCGGAGCTGGAAACTTGTACACAAGAAGGACTAGTTCCTCGGTGCTTAGCAAAAACTTTGATGATAGCAGTAGCAGAGCTGTTGAAGACATTGATTGGGATGCTCTTACTGTTAAGGGCTCTTGCCAGGAGATTGAGAAACGTTATTTGCGCCTCACATCTGTACCTGACCCTGCCACTGTAATTATCATTTTCCATCTCAACATATCTTTTAGTCATCTTGTCTTCAAAGTAAATTCAAGTGGCAACTACCACCTTTTTCTTTTCGAATCTAATTTTCCTCATATGATTGATCTTGTTATAATCGTGTCATCTTATAGGTAAGACCTGAAGAAGTTCTAACAAAAGCTCTATTGATGGTTCAAAATTCTCAAAAGAACTACCTTTACAAATGTGATCAACTGAAATCTATTCGTCAAGATCTAACCGTGCAACGAATACGCAATCAACTAACAGTTAAGGTATATTTGATACCTTATGTTGCATTTCCTGCTATGTGCTTTTTTCTTTTTCTTTTAGTAGCATATTGTGATCATGTGATGTTCATCAATGTAATATACTTGATTGGTTAATCAAAGCCTACATCTATAACCTTTATTTATAGTAAACAATAAACATAGACTTTCACATCTAAGCAATGTGTGACTTAATATATTACTATTATATTCGTAACATTCTCTCTCAAGATGAAGCAGATAATGCTCAATCTTATACAAGTAAAACCTAATTATCAATCTCAATACTCCTTTCACTTACATCAACCTAAGGACGATAGGTCAAGTTTCAATCCATTTGACTAACGTACAGTGAACAGTACCGGTAAAAAGCACCCGTGAGCAGTCTCATGAGGATTTTACGGAAAAGTAAAACCAACACTGCAAGAAAGAGACACAATGAGATTTTCTAGAAAAATAAAATGAGCACTGCTGGAAAGAGACTCAGCTGGAAAGAGGATACTGCTAGGGAAGGAGGCACATTGGGAAAGTTCACATGAATACTGTTGAGCCGTCAAATCCTAAAATAAAAGAGACTTGAAAAGGAGAGGGGTTGAGCCATTTCTTAGAGAAATTGGTAATTAGGGATAGAAAAAAGTGGGGATAACTAGAAAGATGGAATAACAAGGCTTGAAAAGTTGGCTGGCTGCAAAGCCCTTTATTTTCTTCTTTTTTTCATGTGGTGGCTAGAGAAAAGAAAGGGAGGATTAGGGTTTTTGGAATCGGACCAAAATCGGGTTTGGGTTTCAAACGCTCTTTGATAGCATGTTAAATAAAATAGAATGAGGAAAATAATTGCGGTCTTGATTGGTTAATCAAAGCCTACACTTATAGCTTTTATTTATAGCAAACAATAAAACATAGACTTCCGAGTCTAAGCAATGTGGGACTTAACAATATATTTCTATTATATTCCTAACACTAAACATAATGTAGTTTCTACCTTCTTGGATCGTTCATATTTGTTTTCTTCATTTCATACTCCATCTCTATTTCTTCACTCACTAGGCTCTGCAAATTATGGTTCAGGTGTATGAAACGCATGCTCGATTGGCAATAGAAGTCGGGGACCTGCCCGAGTATAACCAGGTTAATTCCCTACAGATTGTGATGAAAACCTTCATCTTATTGTATTTGCTTTTATGTTTTGGTGGTTTCTGTGTTCTGTTTTATTCCTCCTTTTAAATGCATAGCATGTTCCTATTTCTAAAGCTATGAATTATTAAAGCCACACAAGTAAAATGCTTGATTTATGGCTGAAAATGTGCTTTTAACTATATAAAATGGAAAGAAAGGTTCTCTTCCCTGTTATGTTGTGATCAGAGGGTTTCTATAATAGAAAAAAGAATTTTCTCGGGTTTGTTTGGATTGAACAATTTTTTTAGAGGTCTGCATCTTTTTAAGTTGTAAAACCTTTTGTAATGTGCTATTGAACTTTGGCTGAGTGTTTATTTAGACTGATCTATAAATGGGAGAGTTGGTCTTTTCTAGGATTGCTTTTTGTGAATTACTGTCCTCCCTTTGTATAATCTTTTTACAGGTATTCAATTATCTTTTATTCTTCGTTATGTGCATCTTTTTAATTGCAAATGGAGCCATTTTTAGTGAGCTACTGAACTGAGTGTCCATTTAGATGGATCTATATATGGGAGAGTTGATCTTTTCTAGGATTACCTTTGTGACGTATTGTCCAGCCTGTTTAGTATTCCTACTGAAATGATGTGAATGCTTCAATGGAATTGTTCCTTAAAAAGTGTCTGGGAACATTTTACTATGTACTGTATAATAATTGTATGGTGTTGCAGAATATATCTTAATTAAGTAATGATGCGGTACTTGTGTAAATGCCTAGCAGAGCAAGGAACAAAGTCATTTTGGGTTACTTGTTCAACTGGTCCATAATGAAAAATGGTGAAGTTATTTGGAGGCAAGTAGCAAACGCATGATTAATAATATCAGGAAATGAGAAAAAATGGAATTGTTATGTGTCTTGGATGGTGGTGGGCTCCACTATTTCTTTTCCCGAAAAGGATGAATAGCGAGAATGGTGTTCATTACACAACATAATGTTCTTCAGGATTGACATTGTTTTCCAATTTGTTGTTGTGAAGTGTCAATGTTATTAAGTTTGAGATATTGACATCTTTTACATGATTTCAGTGCCAGTCTCAGTTGAAAACACTTTATGCAGAAGGAGTTGAAGGATGCCACATGGAATTTGCTGCCTACAACTTACTTTGTGTTATACTGCATTCCAATAATAACAGAGATCTCTTATCCTCAATGTCAAGGTTAGTTATGAAAATAAGAAAGGTAACATAACACAACCCTATCTTTGAAGGGTCTTTATCTCCATTTACATTTTGCATCAAGTAGTGTAGGCTATTAGTTGCTGATTTAAAGGCCTTTTATGCGTGGTATTATACAGATTTGAGCTCCGAGTTCTTGAATAATGAGTTGTTAATGTTCTGTTACCATATCCGTTCCCCCTCTTCAGTATTCTCTCTCTCTCATCTTTGATATCTTCTATTTCCTTCCTATTCTCTCCCCTATCCTGCATCACCAAGTCCTTCTAATGTTTGAAATCCTGAATTTTTTCTGTTCTGACTATAAATCGTGAAATAAACACACGTGCACCATGGTTGAGGCTGGAGGGCAGTTGACTCAAAGTAGAGAGAAACAGGGTTTCGTTAAAACTTCTTGAAACTGGATATATTGTTAGAACAAACACTGGAATAGTTTTTTGTCAGGATTAGATAAGTAGTGTGACTAACTGGAAGGGACATCCGAGAACACATTTGTATCATGTTCTTGAACTTGTCATATATAGCACTGAGATTTTCTTTTCCCTATTTCAGTATTGAGATCATTGAAGGACCTTAGATTCTAATGTACAAATGCCATTCTCTTGAATTGCCAGATTGTCTGATGAAGCAAAAAAACAAGAAGCAGTAAAGCATGCTCTTGCTGTTCGTGCAGCTGTCACTTCAGGAAACTATGTTATGTTCTTCAGACTATACCAAACAGCTCCTAACTTGAACACCTGCCTTATGGGTTAGTTTATGCTCTAAGACTATTTCCACATTAATGGGAAAAGACTTTTCATTTAGTTGATAACATGTTTTATTTAGGGGATAAGTAATCTGAAAATTCTATTCCATGTTTCTGCAGATCTTTATGTTGAAAAGATGCGTTACAATGCTGTGAACTGCATGTGTCGGTCATATCGCCCTACAGTACCTGTTTCATACGTTGCTCAGGTTCTTGGCTTCTCAGCAATCATGGCTGGAAATGGAGGATCTGATGAGAAGGATACAGATGCTATGGAGGAGTGTATAGAGTGGTTAAAAGCACATGGTGCCATCATAATTGCTGATAACGATGGAGACATGATTCTTGATGCAAAAGTATGTCATCTTTTTTTTTTTTTTTTTTTAATAAAAAAATTTTATTAATAAAAAAGGAAGTCCTCCTAAGTATGAAACAAAAATATAAGCTTAAATCAAATGGCGTTTCTATTTCTATCCAACACGCGCTATGTTCTGAAATAGGACACCACTCTAAATCCTCAATCATAAGCCTAAACAAGTCTTACTCAGTGGGTAGAGTCTACAAAAATCGGTAACCTCAGCAACAATAACATCAGGATCAGTAATCTAAGTTCCACCATCCTGCTCTAATTCCTTAACAAAACTCTTTGTAAAGTGCTAATTCAGTCATAAGGGGTGTAGTTCTGATCTATGATGGCTTTTACTTTGCCTCACTGTTTTCACTTTGTATGTCAGACACGTAGCATTTAATGATCCATGCCTTGGACATTTGCTTCATAAACTTACTGATCACTGAAATACTAAGAAAGCTATGAACTGCATGTGTTGGCCCTGAGACAGTGTTCCCTACTTGTCAAGTTAGTGGACATGTGGTGAGATTTATTTTCTGTAGTTTTACGAACAGCCAGCCCCCCCCCCCCACACGCTTGTCTAGAGTCTGGAACAGTAAATGGCATAGACGGCCTAAGTGTTCTAATTCTGGTTTCGTGAATCACAGTCAGATACTATTAACTGCCTTGGATACTTAACTGATTTAAGACTTTTCGATGTGCAGGCTTCATGTTCTAGTCTATACATGCCAGAGCCGGAGGATGCTGTGACCCATGGGGATGCTAATCTTGCTGTTAATGATTTTTTGGCAAGGACATCCTTGTAGCAAAGTTGACTATATTTGGTTATAGTTTAAAGATGTATCGATAAAGTAGTGGAAAATGTTAACGTGCTCAAGAATCTGATGTGCGAGGGGATGGGATTGTATTGGAAACTGACTTTGGGGATTCTTGTCTGTAAGGGTTACATGTAGGTTCTTTGTGAAACCAGGAACTATTAAGTGGAGCATAGGAAAATTAATAGGACACCCCTTCTGTAAAATTCTTAAATTTGTTTTTGATCATGTCATTCTTTTCTGGGATAGGACCGAACATATCATAATGAAGGAGAAAAGATAAAGGGTATACAACATTTTATGCTTTTACTACTTGTTAATAAAGGATGCTCAGACATTTTTTAGATTCAATTAGTGCAAATGTCTCTGAGGACAAGTCAGTAGCTAGGGCTTCTGGATTGCTACATCGCAGCTACAGTTAGTTTCTTCCTTTGGTTTACTGAGAGGTCCTCCGGCTTTGGGTTACACAAGGAACAGTCAGTGTCTTTTCATGGAAGTTTCATCCTATTGAAATGGGGTTGGGGTTGAGATTCCTTGGAAGTTATAAATTCAAACCATTTCTCCTGATCAGGAGAAGATGGTCCTGTCGCTTGTTTGTGGGATCTGTATATCTTCATTATTTTAATGTCACTTTATAGAAGAAACAAGAGCAAGACGTTTAGTTTTACATTCTTATAGAAGAAGAGCCTTCTTGGCTTCCTTAACCAGTATTACAAGGACAGAAAATATTAAGATTTCAAATTTAATCATTCAATCAATCAATAAAACCGTTCATTCATTACTCGAAGACTGCGGAGGCCAAACACTAATCCTCTCTTTCTCATACTTGACATACAAAGCTGCAACAGCGGCCACGAAATATATCTGAATCAGCACTATCGCCGGAGTGTGATAGTTTATCACGCTCTTCCCGGTTGCTAGCTCCACCAGTAACAGAGCGCTCAGCCCCAGTATCGCAACTCGACCGTTAATGCGCTCGCTGTATGGGCTGAACCCGAGATCCACTTTCAACCCGCCCGAGACTGGCTCTTTTAGCGGTATAGGCGGGAGGTAAACTCCGGACCCGGAAGTTCCCTTCTTGGATTTCTTCACCTTGCGGAGCTCCGCTTTCTTTCCAATTCCGCTCCGGTTACGGAGGCGGAATTGGGTCATGCGTTTCTCGAAGGAAGTGTCATCGTTGGTATCAGAACCGGATTCGGGTTGGGATGAGGACTCGGATGGCTCAGAATCGGAGGCTGGGGTTTGAGGATCGGTGGCTCGGGTCATGAGTGAAATGGGAGGTCTGCGGACGTGGGTCTTGGGTGAAGAGGACAGCAGTGGGAATGGGTTTGAGAGTCGTAGTGACAATGTTGGTATAGTCGCCATTTTCTGCTGCTTGCTTGTACTTTCTATCTCTATCTTTTGCTCTCTGCGTTTCAATCACATTGTGGTTTGCGGATAAGTCTTTTCTGTATTTCCTCTTTTTTTTTTTTTTTTTTTTTTTTTTTTTTTTTTTTTTTTTTTTTTTTTTTGTACTACCATTTTTATTTATTTATTTATTTTTTTCTTTCTACCAACAATACTTTTTTATGTTACATTATATTTTAATTATTATAGTCCGATAAAAATATCAATTTAAAAATATAAAATATTATCATATAATTTTTTAAATTAAAAATGTCGTTTATATCATTCAATTTAATTAGACGAAATACGGGGTAGTGATAATTGTCTTCCACGTAGCGCACATAGTGAATAAATAATTAACACGTAATTTTTATTAAAATATGTATTTGTTCTTCCCCTTCTTCAAAACAATTTTCTTTTCACTCTCAATGCAGCGCCACTAATACTTAACCGCTATCATCACCTGTCCACCACCAATCCATAATAGAGATTAACTTAAAAACACACTCAATCTTGGTATCTAGATCTAGGTTTGTGGCTAAGAATCTGGGCATGTGGTCGAGGAGGGTACCGATAGAACCGCTGTGAAGTTGTGTCAGATGAAAATGGAAGTGGAAAGAAGAAGAGAAGTAGGAATTACGATAAGAAAACTTGGTGCAGTGGGACTAAAGAAAGAATGTACGGGGGAATGGCTGAACAAGCTTAATTTTGATTATGGCTAAAAAAATTTCTTACTTCCTCTACAAATTTTAGATGAAAAAAATTAAATTTGTTTTCAGTTTTTTATTTCCAAAACATAAAAATTTTCTTAACATTATTATTTTATTATTGACACAACGTGCATATGTATATTTTTGTATCTACTCATCCTGACACGTAAATATATTATATATAATATTATTTATCGTGTCACATTTATTTAATAATAAATTTTTAAAACGTAGATCTCATTATTTTTTTCTTTTTTATAGCCTCATTAATTTCTTTTATGATGCAATAATGTATATATATCAAGAGTAAATTTCTCACTCTCTCTTCACTTTATTGAAGCAACATTAATTTAAAATTTAGAAAATTCAACAATTCCACTCCGTCAAATTAATAGAAACTTAACAATATTAAAAATAAATTTAGAAAAACTATATTAGGAAGTCATGATTTTATATTTAAAGTATACATTTTTTTAATTTTCTTATTTACTATTTTTATATTAAGCTCTATTTTTAAATTTATTTTTAATAATAAAAATATATTATTTTAATTTTTATTAAATTTAATTTATTATTTTTAATAAAATAAAAAATAAAATATTTTACGCATTTCTACTCATTCTTCCTTCTTCTCCTTTCATGTTCTGCAACTCGAGCTCCCATTCTATTTTGCCAATCTTCTCGCCACTGATACTGCTTTTGGCTGTCGAGGAAGTGTTTGTCCACCGTTGTGGGTCTCGCCGCTGTAGTTTATCTCTAGCTTGTTCTGCTTTTCTACCCATGTATGTTTCATTTGTTTGCTTCTCATATGCCACTACTTTCGTTTTCTAGTGCTGGGTTGCCATTTTTTTAAGCTCTGATTTACTTGCTTTTTGTTTTTCATTATAAATGTTTTGTTGTGTAAATTTGACTGAGATTTTCTAAGTGTTTGTTTCTCTTTTGGTGTGTTGGATCAGTAATCTATTTGGTAAATTTTTATAATAAAAATCATATGCTTCCTTGTAGTATAGTGTGTAAGTTATAAAAATTGTGATTTTTATAACATAAATAAATAAATATTTTTTTTCACAGAAGCCTCTCTGATTTCTCTCACAACATGTTCATTATGAACATAAAAAACACGCATTAGCAGTGAAAAAGGTTTCTAGCTGATTATAACGACATTAGTGGTTTTGCTACTGCTTTTTGTTGATTATTAATGGTAGAGTTGGAGGAGAAATTAGAACTGGGTTGAGCTTTGTTCTTGTTGAAAAAAATGAAATGGGAGCAAGGAAGGGTAAGATGGATAGGTGGAGATGAAAGGGAGGTGAGGTTGGAGAGAGTAGAGGAATATGGAGGAGGTGGTGGATGGAAGAGATTTGGTTGCTTTGTCTTGGTGGAGAGCTTTGTATTAAAGAGAATGGATAGAAGTCTTGTGCTAAAACATGACTACAAGCACACACATCAAATTGGATGCAAATGGGAGTGATCCTATTTTTCCTTTCATGGATAAAAATAAGCAAGCTGACCAAAACCACATTTGACACTTGAACAAAATTTTAAAAAAGTAATTGGACCAATATTTATGGTGAAGTTGTGGATACTAATGGTCAAAGAGAAGTGATTTTGAGAATGTAAAAATGTGGGTGAAGCATGGTATTCACCTAAGATTTCAAGCCTACAAATAGATTAGCAAATGGGGCTAAGAAGCTTTGCAATTGTTTGTTAAATTATTACAGTCAAACTTTTATTTTGTTTTCCTCTTTATGTAAATTTGTTATAGAGTAGGTGTGTGAATGGCAACTATTTCTCTAGTTATTCAATTTGATTAGATATTTAATTAGTATTCATTTGTTTGTATTACATATTTGGATCACATGAATATCAAACAAAGATTATGTACAATACAAATTACCTAATTCTTTTTAATTGCAGCGGAAGACAAATAGGAAAAGATTGTTATCATTTGAGATTTCCTTTGTAGGCCCACGATGTGTGGTTGCATATGGTATTGTTTCCTGGTGGGGTAGGGTAGCTGTGTATTGCACATGACAACTTGTTCCTAATATACCCTCTACCAAATTTTTGTTGTTTAGACTTTGGACTTTGGATTGAACATGATTTCCGTTATTCTTTGCAAGATAGTCATAATCCTGAATTTGGTCATGTGATTTCTTTTTTTTTTTTTTTTGATAGTATTATGTACCTTGGTCATGGTGGCGACTGTTTACATTAGGTTCTATATCATTTTCAAGTTAAATGTTTCTAACTCCTCCTATTTCTGGTTAAAATAATTGACCTAAGCACCAAACATTGTAATATGATAACTTGTTCTTTATTCTGAAGATGTTATGGTGAAATTTTCATGCCCATCTATAAAGATAGCTTTATTAAAGATTTGAGTTCATTTTCTTATTGATGATTATTTATTGGTGAAAATAAGTCAGTTTTATTAAACCTTTTAGCAACAACATCATCTACAAAGTTGACAGTTGAAAAATGAATGTAATTGTTTTTTCTTTTTCAGCTTTCCTTTAACTTTCTTTATTTGAGATGTTATTGGATTATAACTTTTTTACATTTTCAATAACAAGAAATCCATGGTATTATGATTTTTCGTTCTTTTACTTTTTAAGAGTAAAAGCTGGCCGTCCCGAGTTTGCAACATAGTTATGCTTTTGATAGCTTCAATCTTTTTATCACCCATTCCCCACTTTATCCTCCTCCCATGCCACCCCCAAAAAGAAAAAAGGAGCAGGAATAAGGTTGATTGATGTATTGAAGTACTTGTTTACATTCATATCACTCACTAGGTAGGCATTTTTGTAGTTTCTTGGTTTGGTGTGCTTGCATTGATCTTTCTATGTTCTTGCCCATTAAAATTGTTAGATGTCTTAATTCGTTCCATTAGGAGGATTGAAATTTTCTCCAAAATATTAAAGCTAAAGTTTTTTTCCTTTCCCGTACTTGTGTTTACAGATAGCAGTTTGTTGCTTCATGCTTTTACGTAGTTGCTAGAAAGATGAGAAGGTAGATGCAAATTTTGATTTTAAATTTTTTGAAGTATATTTTATTTTTGAATATTCAATGGCTTCGTTAAGTGCCTGTCCATGATCACTATTTTGGGTTTTTACTTGCCATTGGTATTGAGTTTTTTGGTTTTCACTTTTTTAGGATTAGGTTTTGTTTTAGTTGATGAGGGTTACAGGTTGTATACATGTCTGATTGTTGGTTTTGTGAATAAATTCATTTGAAGACCATGCAATGGAGAAACACGGTTGAAATTTGGATTTTGATAGAAAATCATTATGGAAGATAAAGATTAAATGCAACAATTTTTTCTATTTTTAAAGGAATGATCCATCTTTAGTTGTTATATAGCTTTATTTGATATTTTCCTTTTGATCCATCTTTTTAGAATTTGTTAAACTTGTATGTGTCCTGACAAGTAATATTTTATTGTTTACTTACCATTTTCATTATTACTAAGTATAGTTTTTCCTTCAAATGCATTTTATTACATGGTCATGCCTAGAGGACATCGTACCCTCTTTCGAGGACATCCTAGAGCTTCGTACTCTCAGCCCACATCATCGGTTATGTCTCTATTTATAGCTGAAGCTTCACCTCCTAGTGTTTCATTACTTGCTTTTTCTTCGGAGCATGTCTAACTTGGGCTCAAATCAAATCACAATTCAGCTTGGGATCTATTCCGACATGTAAGTTATAATTTTAAGTTTAATAATGATTTTTCTTATTTATTGAGTTGTTTTAATGGATTTTATTGTTCTTACATGTACTTAATTTGAATTGTAGCTTTAAGTCATGATCAAGATGTTGAGCATGGGGTAGATCTTGAGGCTCGTGTGGAGGACAATGTCCCCCCATGAGTCAAGTGATGTTGTTGAGTGTGCTGCAGGTACATAAAGTGAGAAAAGGGGCAAGAATAAGATTGCCTCTACCCATGAGAACGAGGAGGATTGTCCACTCATCCACATAACTGGAGACAAGTAATTTATCTTCATATTTTTTTATTTAATTGTATTTATACCTTGTATTTTACTTACATGCATATATTTTTGTTTGGGGATGACCCCAAGGACACAAAAGTGGTCACTATCATTTATGGTATTATCATGAACCCCCTTTCAGGTCTAGTCTTCCATTATCGAAAGTTCCCTGAGGATGCAAAAACCTTAAGATTTAATTTCATTTTAATATGTTGTTAAATTACTGACAATTTTATTTTGTTTTGTAATTCACGTTACAGCAACATTTTAGGCTCTTTTCCGAGGAGAGAGCTTTATCTCGAGTTGTATTCTATACAACAGTCGGGAAGAGAGGCACCGATATATTCTAGAAGCTGCTTTCTGAATTAAGTTAGAAGCAACCATCAGGCCTACTCACTTAAAAGGAGGATGGGCCCTAAGATTGGATCTCATAGAATTGGTGGGAGTAATTGTGTGAAGCGTGGGTCAGCCCTTACTTTTAGAGGCACTCTTAGACAATGGTAACAAATACGCTAAAGGATTGTGAGCTTATTCACCATGCATTTAGCTTTGTCAACATGTTATTCACCAGAAGCGACCGGCTAGTAATGTTTTATTTAATAAATATTAGTTATAAATTTTTATTACAGCCTTTTTAACTAGTATTGTTTTATATTTTTGTATAGGAGAAAGAGTTGGGTCGAGAAACTTATAATTATTAAGGTTTTCAATCTAACTCACTAAAGGAAGTATGATGACTTTGTTGACACGAAGTTGAAGGTCATATCCGTTAGTATTGTTTGTTTTTTTTTGTTTTACATATTTGTTTTCTATTTTATATACATAACTAGTTTTCATTTGTAGGAGAAGCTTAAGGCTTTAATGGTGGAGGAGATGGATCAATCTAGCACCGGCTAGTATGATAGTGTTAATATACCTGCTGAGGCCCCCGTGAATGACCTAGCTCTTTTCGTGAAGCTAGTAGAAGAAGGGCTTCATCAGTGGCTTCGGGAGTTGTAGGTGAAGTCATAGGATCCGCAACTTCTGTCACCACTGCTCACAACTTTGCAATGACTTTGCTACATCTCCATCTCCTTTGGGATTCATTCAAAAGCATATGATGCTTGTATAGGAGTTAGTTAAGAGAGAGTTGGAGAGAGATAGGGTACATCCACCGTGTCTGAGATCGCCACCTCAATCATCTCAGGTATGTATTAGTTTAATTTTATTTTCATAGTGAAAAAAGTTTTAGTTTATTATAGTTTAAATGCAAAAGCCTTACAAAAACTTTGAAAGTTTGTGTTAAGGGGTAAAATAGTCAAATGCAAGCATTTTCTAATTCTGGGAGTACAGACATGACTGAGGGGATAAATAAGATCTGTAAGAATAAATGAAGATCTATTTGGATCAACGGTTAGGATATTAGGACAAACTTTTAGTTTTAAGGAAAAACTTTAAAAACTTAGGTTGGGGGGGAGGGAGGTAAGACGATTTAATACAAGTTCGCTTGGGATTTTTGGGAGTACCAGAACGACTGTGAGATGAATAAGACAAGTAGAAAGAACGAAAATTTATATGGATCAACTATTAGGATATTAGGCCAAACTTTGAGTTTCAAGGCAAAATTTTTGTAAATCTTTTAGAGGGCAAAAATGTTAAATACAAATCTGTTTTGGATTCTGGGAGTACCAGCACTATTGTGGAGACAAATAAAGCCTGCAGGAATAAGACCTATAGGAAGAAAGGAAAGTCCATTTGTATCAACGGTTAGGATGTCAGGTTAAACTTTTAATTTCAAGGCAAATACTTTGAAAATTTGGGTTTCAGGAGGCAAAATGGTCAAATCCGGTAGTACTAGCATGATCGTAAGGACGAATAAGACCCATAGGAAGAAGTAAAAATCTATTTGGATCTACGGTTGAATTAAGCCAAATTTTGAGTTTCAAGGCAAAAACTTTGAAACTTGGGTTTGGGGCAAAAAAGTCAAATAAAAGTCTGTTTCGAATTTCGGGTGTACTGGCACGACCATGGGGATGAAAAAGACTTATAGGAAAAAATGAAAATCTATTTGGCATCAACGGTTAGAATATTTAGATAAACTTTGAGTTTCAAGGTAAAAACTTTAAAAACTTGGGCTCGGGGAGCAAAACTGTCAAATACAAGTCCATTCAGATTCTAGGAGTACCACCATGACCATTGGGACGAATAAAACTTATAGGAAAAAAAAGAAATCCATTTGGATTAGCAGTTAGGATATTAGGCAAAACTTTGAGTTTCAAGACAAAATCTTTGAAAACTCGGGCTCAAAGGAAAAAATGGTTAAATACAAGTACATTTCAGATTCTAGGAGTACCGGCATGACTGTGAAAGCAGAAAGGATATTGTTCATGAAAGTAGGACATGTATCCAAATATATTTAATAATAAGATTTTCTTTTTTTGGTCTCTTGTAGGATATGCAAGTTTGTGTATACTTACCACCATATGGGTTTTAGTATGAAGCATATAACGAAAGATAGGGGATAATTTAGTGGTGTCACAGAAGTGCAGTGCAAAGGAGAAATGGGGACTTAAATCTTACTGACAGACAAAAACAGGGTTTATGGCGACTTTCTTGAGGAAGATGAAAATCTTTCAATAGAATCATAGCCATTGAAAACGCAGCAATATATGCATGCCAGAAAGAATAAAATACACCAATACAATTATTGCCTTTTTTTTTCCTTTCCATTGAGGGAAGCTTGCCTCTTTCAAAGTCTTGTCTGATATATGTAAGTCTCAAATTCAAATATAAATTAAAGTTATCGATAGTCAAAATATCCATATCCTTACCTTGATATTGTCAAGCTCAAAGCAATAAGGATTACTACAAGATTTTGAAAGTATTATTAAGTTGAGGACCCAAGGAAAAGGCATATATTCAGAACCTGAAAAGTAAAAGATCTCAGTGATAATGGAAAGATGGAGACTACTATCGTGTATGTAAAGGAAATGAATAAACATACCAAGAAGCGCTGATTGATAACATCCTACAACAACATCGTAGTAGAGAAATCAATATAGACTTCCAATGCTAATAAGATATTAAGTAAAAACACACCAAACCTCTTGTATAAAGAAGTCAATAAGCATGATGCATTTTCTAATAATAATACATCAAATATATAACTTTTTTTTAGATACATCTAATGGTCAATCACAATTCATGCTTGCCTCAACCAAAAAGAGTAAGATCACGTGCCAGCATTGCTAGTAAGTAAGCCATTGTACACTACTAGACTAACAATTAAATAGGTTTTTGCTACCCAAAAAGCCTAATTAAACACAACACAGTTTGGAAACTTTAGATATATTACCTTGTTTAGTCATAAAACCAATTTGTTAAAAGCATTTTCATCTAAGAGACAAGCACTACACCACAATACATACACATATTAAAATCACAATACAACATTACACTAAACAATTTCAGTACTTTATGCCTAGAAGTAGGCAAAAAATAAATGCAAAAAAAAAAAAAAAAAAAAAAAGAAAAGAAAAGAAGAAGAAGTTTATGAGCATATTACATAGGCATATTGAAAACATTAAAACACACATGTGGCATGCATAAGATAATCTATGGTGTATGCTTGCTCAATAACATTACAAATATCAAAATAGAGGAACTTAGGAAACTCACTGAGTAAGCTATAGAAAAATCCTTCTTTCCCCCTCTATTTCCTTAAGGCTTTCAGGAAACTAAACAGAAAAATAAAGTATGAGGTTAAGGATGATAAAGCAAAAACATGAAATACACTTGGAGGAAACTTCTACATAGCGGTTAGTATTACAAGAAACAACATAGAATCTGTCGGGTTATCGACGAAACAGAGTGTTGCAGACCTCCTGTCTTGCATCTTAGAATGAGTTATAAGCACAAGAATTCTAGAGATTACTTTCTTTGCCTGTATACCTTTGCTGAAATTAAAACTAAACAAGATTTTAGCAACATGCTTTTCTGCAATTGATGTATCAATTGCTTCCCATTGTTCAATAATACGATCAAGAGCTTTACCACTACCATTATCAGGAACCAGAAATAGATATTTCACCTAACTAGTTGGAAATAGAAAGCTCTTGACACCCTATTACAGTAAGGAGTGTGGACTTTCTAGTATGCCTACATATTAGGAAATGATGAAAGGGGATATGAGAAAAGGATTTTTTTTTTCTTTAAACAAAATTTATTTATTTAGCGAATGCATAATTTTGATTATTTGAGACAGGTAGACTTATTTGAGACAATAAGGGTTATCTCAGATAATTTTATGAGAATTTAAAAAAAAAAAAAAACTAAGATATGCATACTTATTCGAGATGATTAAGATCATTGTAAATAGTTATCTGAGACGGTTTTATCTATGACTGTTGTTGGCCTTCTTAGATAATTGTATCCAAGACGGTTTATTCATGACCTATCTTTTCCATCGTGCATAATGGTATCCCAGATGCCCCTTCTAGTAAAGTTAGTACCTTATATGTGAACCTATATGTTTTGATATCACTTCACTTATCTTGTTAAAAGGATGATACATGGGTAATAGTTAGATATGTAGTGAAGCATATGAAAGTGGATGAATGATTGATAAAGAATTCATCATCCTCAATAAAGAGGACGAATATCCTATAGCCTCTTGAAATAAGTATGTTTTGTTCCAAAAATCTTTTCTCTTTAATCTCTTTAAGGAGCAAAATATAGATTAAGTTTCAAGCAGTAATGGATTTAGATGAAGTTAGAATGACATTAGAATCCATGCCCTATGTCTAATTCGTGATATGAACGAATGAAAAGATTGAATTGCATGGTAACCAATCACTGAAAGTTTTGATAATGTATATTAACTTCGCTTGTACTTGGGTGGTCATGATACATTGCTAGATGTCAATCTTAATCAATAAATGTAAGTTGGTTGGTTTGAGGAAACCAAGGTTGAATTAAAAGAGTTTTAATTTAACAGTTCTTTTGAGGAAGAATCCAATTACATTTATTGCGAACATATGATAGAACCTAATGGGTTACATACTATAATTGATTTAGGTTATGAACTTAAAAGGATAAATGGATATTTGGAGTTAATTGTTAAATTCTAAGTACGTAAGGGTATAATGGTAATTTATTACATATACGTGGCAAGACCAGCTTTCTTGAAAGTCAAAGACCTAGTGAGAATTCTAATTGGATTTGGACCATTAGGAGTCTAAAAAGCCTACTACCAATCCTAATATGATTATGGGTTACTAAGAGGTCTTGAGTATTAGGCTTTAGACTTAATTGGATCCATTGTCCTTAATTGGAATCCAACACAATGGATCCAATTATACAAAACCCTAGTCACCCTTTATATATGTATAGCAATAGAGATTTCTACAGTACTTATGTCCAAAAGTCAATCAATGGTTGGTTGTAATACTTTATTTGTATTTGATTTGTGTAATATTGTGTTTAAATGAGATTTAGTATAACTATCTTCTTTAATATTGTGTTTAAACGAGATTTTGTATAACTATGTTTAAAGTCGCAACAATAATAAATGTGATGTTGATCATAATTGTGAGATATGATACACATAAAGTATTATTCTAAAAGTATTCTTAGTCAATGAATCATCAATAACAGGGATATTGATGATTTTTCAAGACTAGCATATGGTGTGTCATTATCTGATAAAAAGAGTAATGATCTCATAACTACAAGCATGATGATGCTGAGACAAGCATATAGGTACTTGTTAGTTGAACAAGTACACTGAATTAACCCAACGTGAGAAACCATGTGGAGTCTTTACACACATGTTAATGAAATTTCTCAAAATGTTGGTGGTGTACGTGATACTTTAACTTAAGATCATCTTATGACCTTATAAGTAAATCTACATGTTTTGATTTCACTCCCCTTATCCTGTTACAAGGATAATACATGAATGATTATTGTACATATAGTGAAGCATATGAAGGTAGATGAATGTTAGAAAAAGAATTCATTATCCCCAGTAAAGAGGACGAATATCCCATGGCCTCTTGAGACAAGTATGTCATGTTCTAGGAATCTTTACAAAGTAAAAGAGATTAAGAAAAATGTTTTCTTGAATCTCTTTGAGGAACAAAACATTAAACTTGGTTCCAAGCACTAATGGAGTTAGACAAAGATAGGGTTAACACTAGAATCGATGACCTATGTCTAAATCAGGATATAAGGATTGAATTACTAACCAAGAACTGAAAGGTTTGGCCAATGATCTTAAATTTGCTTGTACTTGGGTGATCATGGTACACTGCTAGATGTCAATCCTGATCTAAATAATTGGTTGGTTTTACAAAATCAAAGTTAAACTAAAAGTTTTAATTTAGTGATACTTCTTAGGTTGTATCCAATTACATTTATTGCCAACATAAGAGAGAATCTAATAGGTTACACACTTTAATTGATTTAGGTTAAGAACTTAGAAGGATTAATGGAGTCTTGGAATTAACAGTTAATTTCCAAGTACATAAGGGTAAAAATATAATTTGTTACCTATATACATATATAGCAAGACTTGTTTTTTTGAAAATCATGAAAAGGCCTAGTGAAAATCCTAGATGGATTTGGTATACTAGCAGTCTAAATGCCCATTACTAATCATAATACAATTATGGATTACTAAATAAGTTTTGGCCTTGAGTTTTAGGTTTAATTGGAATCCAACATTAAAACTCTAGCCCTAACCACCTCTTATATATGTATAAGCTAAGGATGATTTGTCCAAGCAAGTAACACACAATCACAAGTAATATCTTATGATTTTTGGCCAAGAAAGAAAAGAGAGAAAAAAAGTGTTCTTGTCAATTTCCTCATCCTCTTAGCCATGACCCCCTACCTTAAAGCAAATGAGTTTTTGCTAGACTCTGCCTCTAATTGATTTTTCTACCAAGTGGAAGCTAGCATATATCCTAAAGGTGGAATTGAATCCTTTAGCCGTTTTGAAGAGGTACATTTTTTTCTTGAAGGTTTTTGAACTGGTCAATTATGTGAAATATATCATTAGAGGCCTTTCGATTGAATGACTTGGTAATTATTGATCGATTTTGTGGGTTTAATTAAGAGTATTGAGTTTGTCTATTAATGAAGGAACTCTAAGCATCCTTGCTAAACAATCAAACTAGCTACATCGTGAAAGCTTCAAAAGGTTAGTTTTAATCTTTAGCACGTATCATAGTGATTGGCTCTAGGCCATGTGGGCAATTGTTAGTATTGGTATCCAAGAGTCAATCAATGGTTAGTTGTAATGACACTTTATTTGCATTTAAGACATGTAATAATATTAATTATGCATTCTCTAATATTTAGTATAACCATATTTAAAGTCCCTAGAATAATAACTTTGTATGTATAATTATGATGTTAATCATAATTTTGAGATATGACATACATATAGTATTATTCTAAAAGTATTCATAGTTAATGAATTATCAAGAATAGGGATATTGATATTTTTTTGAGACTAGCATGTGTTGTGTAATCCTCTTACAAAGAGAGTAGTGATCTCATAAACTACAACCATGATGATACTGGGATTGTTAAACAAGTAAACTAAATCAACCAAACATGAGAAACTGTGTGGGGTCTTTACTTATATGTCAATGGAAGTTCTCAAAGTGTTGGTGGTGTAAGTGACTTAAGATCATCTTATTACCTAATATTTGAATTTACATGTTTTGATGTCATTTCCTTTATACCATAACAAGGATGATACATGGGTGATTATTGGATGTGTAGAGAAGAATATAAGGTAGATGAATGATAAACAAATAATTCATCATCCTCAATAAAGATGATGTGCTTAAATGAGATTTCCTATAGTCATGTTAAAGTCCTTAGAATAGTAACTATGTATGCAAAACTATGATGTTGATCATTATTGTGATATTTATAATGCATATAGTATTGTTCTAAGATATTTATAGTCAATGAATTATCAAAAATAGGGATATTGATGATTATTTGAGACAAACATATGTTCTGTCATTCTCTTATGAAAAGGATAATGATCTATAACTACAAACATGGTGATGTTTAGACAAACATTTGAGTGCTTGTTAAATAAACAAACATACTGAATTAACCCTATAATGAGAAACCAAGTGGATTCTTTACTCTCGTGTGAGTGGAAGTTCACAAAGTGTTGGTGGTGAGTGCTCATTTGACTTGAGATCATCTTGTGTGTGAATCTACATGTTTTGATATATTACATTACTTGTCCTATAAAAGGGATGAAAATGGGTAGGTAAGGACATGTAGTGAAACACATGGAGATAGATGAATGATTAACAAAAATTCATCATCCTCAATAATCAGGAAGAATATCCCACTACCATTTGAAACAAGTATAAGTTGTTCAATAAATCTTTACAAAGTGAAAGAGATTAATAAGAGTGTTTTCATGAATCTCCTTAAGGACCAAAAATATAAACTTTATTTGAGGTGCTAATGAATTTAAATAAAGTTAAGGTTGACAGTAGATTTTTTTCCCAATGTCTATCTTGAGATATGTATGATGAAAAGAGTGAATGACATGGTAACCAACCACTAAAAGGTTTGATAAAATATCTTAACTTCGCTTATAATTGTGTGTGCAAATATTATCTCTTTACCTTTTGAATTGCATGCAAGCTAGATAAGTTTATGCCTATTCAAAATCCCACTTAGTATTCAAACCCCATAAGTTTGCTTTTCACTCCTCTCTACACTAATGTAAACTAACACGAAGCCAAAGATCATTAGGTCTTTCAAAATTTGTAACATATGCTAGGGAAACTGTATGATAAAGAAAATTTTAAAGGTACAAGTTACCCTAAGCACATCAATCACTCTAGCCCTTTAGAGAATTTTTACACATACCAAGAACTTCCATTTTGACTTGTTCTTTTCTTCTTCGCCACCTTATAAAAAATTTCTCTTTTCATTCTTTTTCTTGTATTTGTGCCCACTTATCACATCCTTAAACTTATGTATAGTTGATGTGAATAATAAGGTAATCAACTTAGCATATCAGATAAGGCATAACCGTCTATACTTTTTTTTATTCTTGCTTCTTAACAACTCCACCTTTTCTCCTTTACTTAGCATAGCAAAATGATTATCTAGAATGATCAAATGCTTAAGTTTAAGGATTCAAAACTGGAATTAAAAATAAACTATGGAAAAAAATAATGTAGGTGATCATAAAAAGGCTTATAGGCTCAATGGGATATACTAAGGATATAAAATAAAACAAGATAAGCTTGAAAGGCTCAAAGGTCCAAAGATGGCCTAAATCCTATCCTTAACTTAGCTACGTCTAGGATTTCACCTTAAGAGGGAATAAAGCAAATTCTTGGATTCTAAATCAAACATGGACATGCTAAATGTAAACCGTCTTTAAGTAAGCAACTCAATCTCAAGACAAATATCAAGTGTACGATGAATGTTGGAAATCACATCCTACAATACTACTAACTCAAGAATTTAAACATAAATGCTAAGAGTACACGCAATCTTCTTATCATAGGATTTGAAATTTCATCATAATAGTATAATAGCATCTCAACTAATCAACACAAACTAAAACAACAAAACAACCTAAGTAATTAGCAACATAAACCACTCAAAAGCATAAATCATACCAAACACCCCCCAAAACTTATGCATGAAATTGTCTCCAATGGAACAAAATAAAATAAAATAAAATAAGGAAACTCTCTTGACAAGTGAATCAAGGTGAAAAGTGCCTAATCCCTGTTCCTCTTCATCTTCCTTTATGTTATCAAAGAAGGGTAGGTCTGGGAGAGTTGGGAAGTTGGTCATGTTAATGCCCATGTGTTCAGCGCACACTGCATTTATGCCATAAAGTTAATGCTCTACTGATGTTCTTAGAGTCTCTCCACCCACTCCATCTGTTGAGTCAAAGTCATTAGCCTAGATGGCTGGTCCTTAGAAGGCTGAGATGGTTGTGGTGTGGAAGAAGAGCTTCCTCTAACCAAATTATTTGTAAAGGGATGGAGTCGAGCCATAACTGTCTTATCAATGGGACCTTTGGACTGTAACTAACTCCTCATTATTATCATAGTGCACACTGGTATGGACACATAACACAGTGATTAAACAAGGAAACCAAAGGCCTTCCTTGGTGTTGGAGTATCTCACTTGATGATATTGGTAAAAAGGAGGTAGTTGATGTCAATGCTCTTGCCAATAAGGATGGAATACAATAGAACGACCCTATCCCTAGTGATATCGCTAAGATGCATACATGACAACATATTATTAGAGAGAAAGAGTTGCCATGCCTTTTCATACTTGCTTATTACATTGGTTCAGAAGGCTATGGGCTTGCCTTTGGATAGCTTCCAAATGGTCATAACTTCGCATAAAAATGTGATAACCTCATCTAAATCCCCCACACCTTGCACAAGCTGGCTAAACTCATCATCTTCAATATCTGATGTGCCAAAGACTTTGTTAATGGTATGGCTATCAAAAAGAACTTGGTACCCATAAACAAATACTTTGTCATGCTTATGGTCAGGGGCATTAGCATAGAACTCCCTTACCAATGAAACTATCGCAGCTCGAGGTGTAACATAAAATTGCTCCTAATGATCTGCTTCAATAATATTATAAATCTGCTAATTGAAACGTGGGATCAATTCAAAGCCTCTCTCAGTTATGATGTTACGATTTGTAAAAGAGTGGACATAGTGGCCTTGAGCTTCTCCCGAAACAAACTTGGAATGGTGATAAGTAGAACTAGGTTCACTCCTTGACCTCTTTGAAGTAAAAGCTGCAATTTCAACAAGATGGCACAATGGATATCTCTAATAACTCTAATAATATATATCACAACCACAACCCCTAAACTTGAATAGCAATGTCAATGGCAAAGTCAATAAATTCCAAGTATTTCAAGCCTACAAAATTCACAAGATCAAAAACCCCCAATTTTCACGGGACCTAAGAAACCCCCAAATTTGAACCACATTAACCCTATTTCGGGTATGGCAACATATGCCAATAATTCACCCACCAAAAGTTCAATTCAAGTTTAAATATCTAAATAACTCCAACTAATAGCTTAAATCAACACTAGATCATGAATTTTCACTCTCCTTATCGTAAAATATGGAAAAACCTTGATTGGAAGAGAATTTACTTTCAAGTAGTAGATTTACCTAGAGCTTGAAGGAAAGAGTAGCCATGGATGCCATACTTCGAGCTTTGAAGGAAATATTCACTCAATGGCTTAGATCTAGTCAATAGGTGTTTGATTTTTAAGTAGGGAAGATGTTTGAAGGAATGTAGGAAGTGTTTAAAGGTGTTTAGGAGTTAAAAAGAATGAAATTTTGGGCTATTAAGTGAATCCTCTACTAACGGCGTTGTGGCACCATAAAGCTGGCATCGTGGCACCACTTGTCTGCTTTTCATCGAGCTGGCACCATGGTGCCATTTAGCTATGCCTTTGCAATTTTGGCACTGTGGAGCCCAAAAAGTGGTGTTGTGGTGCCCGATGCTCCTGTTTTAATTTTTATTTATTTATTTTGAGGTTTTATGTTGTACCTACAAGAAAAATATAAATTAAATTGCTCTAAACAAGACTCTAAAAACTTAAAAACTCAAGAGAAGAGTTTAGAACGCTTGGGTTGGCTCCTAAGAAGCACTTGATTTATAGTCATCGACTAGACTCTTTCATGCTCATTGGCTAAGGTGATGGAGGTCTTTTGACGATATATAGTGCCTTTCCAATAATGCTTGAACTTTTGCCCATTCACTTTAAACTTGCTATTTGGATTTAATTCTTTGGTTATTTCCGTGCTCCATAAGGAAATACTTTAATGACTATGAACAGTCTAGACCAACTAGACTTAAGCTTTCCCAGAAATAACATCAAACTAGAATTATAAGGTAGGACCTTCATGCTTGGCTCAAAATGGCAGTTTATCATCTTCTTATTATGCCATCTTTTTGTCCTTTCTTTGTAGAGGTTCGTATTTTCATAGGCTAGAAGCCAAAACTCGTCCATCTTATCAAGTTGAAGAAGTCTCTTCTCACCATTTGCATGAAAGTCAAAATTCAACTTTTTAATAGCCCAATAGGCATTGTCTCTAGCTCAATCTGGATGTGACACGCTTTCTCAAAAACCAATCTATTTGGAGACATGCCTATAGGAGTTTTGTAGGAGTACTGTATGCTTACAATGCATCATCCTAATCTTTTGGACCAATCCTTTTGTAAAGGACATACCATTTTCTCCAATATGTTTTTTTGATTTCTCGGTTGGAAAATTCGGCTTAGGGACTTAATTATGGATGATAGGCCAATGAAACTTTATGAGTAACTCCATATTTTGGAAGAAAGGCTTCCAAGTGTTTGTTGCAAAAGTTGGAAACCCCTAACACCAATGATAAGTTAAGGCATGCCAAAACAGGTTAAAATTCTTTGCTTGAGGAAGTTCAACACAACCTTGGAATCATTGGTTGGCAAGGCAATGGCTTCTACCTATTTTGAAACATAATCCACTGCCATTAAAATATACTGATTGTTGTATAAGGTGTGAATGAACCTATGAATTCAATTTCCCATACATCAAAGAATTCCACTTTAAGGATGTTATTGAGAGGCATCTCATGTCTATAGGAGATTTTGCCTATTCTTTGACACCTGTTACATTTAGAAACTAAAAGTATAAGCATCCTTAAATAAGAAAGGCCAATAAAAACCTGATTGGAGTACTTTTGCTACAGTTTGCTCTCTTTCAAAATGTCCACCACAATGTGAAGAGTGGCAATGCTGAAATATGCTTTGAGTTTTTTCCCCTAAGACACACTTTCTAAGAATCTGATAAGCACATTGCTTAAATAAAAAAGGGTCATCTAATACATAATATTTGATGTCATGTAATTTTTTTTCTTTTGTTGAGAATTTAAATTAGAAGGAAAACCTTTACCAACAAAGTAATTAACAAAATCAGCATACCAAGGTAACTTTTGATGATTCACATGAAAAAAAATTTCATTCGAAAAATTCTCATTGATCATAGTTGGATCAGGATCAACAAGTTTATCTTCACCTTCTAACCTTGATAGATGGACCGCCACTTGGGTTTCAGTGCCTTTTCGATCTCTAATCTCCAAGTCAAACTCTTGGAGCAAAAATATCCATCTAATCAACATGGGCTTTGCATCTTTCTTATCAATTAAATACTTAATAGCAGAGTGGTTAGTATAAACAATAACTTCAGTTCGAATAATATAATAACAAAATTTATCAAAGAAAACACTACTAACAACTCATTTTCAATGGTGGTATAGTTCAGTTAGGCATCAGTTAATGTCTTACTAGCATAGTAACTAGAGTGAAAAATCTTATCCTTATGCTGCCCTAAAACTGCACAACCACAAAATTGTTAGCATCACACATGAGGTCAAGAGATAGATTCCAATTAGGGATAACAATTATATGAGTAGTAATTAATCTCTTTTTCAACTCTAAAAATGCACCTAGACATACATCATCAAAATCAAAATGAGTGTCTTTTTCTAGAAGGTTACATACCGACTTGAAATTTTAGAAAAGTCTTCAATGAACTAACTATAGAAGCCTGTATGACCTAGAAATATTCTAATACCTTTTACTGAATTAAGTGCTAGAAGTTTTTCAATTATTTCAATCTTATCCGTATCCACATATATTCCTTTACTACACACCCTATGTCCTAAGACAACACCTTCTTGTACCATAAAATGGTACTTTTCCTAATTCAAGACAAAATTGGTCTCCTCACATCGTATAAGTACATAATCTGAGTTATATAGACAAATATCAAAATAGTCTCCAAACAGAAAAACCATCCATGAAAACTTAAAGGCTTTGCTCTACCGTGTCGGTAAGGATAACCATCATGTATCTTTGAAAAGTCGTAGGCATTATAAAGACGAAAAGGCATCCTTCTAAAAGTGAAGGTTCCATAAGGACAAGTGAAAGTGGCCTTTTCTTGATCCATCGAGGCTATAGCAATTTGGTTATACCTTAAATAACCATTTAAAAAGCAGTAAAATTCCTTACCTGCCAAACCGATCAAGCATTTAATTAATAAAAGGAAAAGAAAAATGGTATTTCTTGTGGCTTTGTTTAACTTCCGATAGTCTATGCACACACGTTATTTAGTCAAGGTCCTTGTGGGAATGAGCTTGTTTTTTGTGTTGGCAACAACAATCATCCCTCTTTTCTTTGGTATGCATTGAATAAGACTTACCCACGAGCTGTCCAAGATTTGATATATGATGCTTGCATCTAGCCACTTTATGACTTCCTTCTTGACTCTGGTAACTCTTGGAAATAGAGTTATTTTACATTCTTTACTCATATTAACTTTGCTATATTCTAGAGTTTTAGTTGTTTTTTTTTTTTTAGTTTTATTTGAATTCCTAATTAAGTTCGTATTATATTAAGATGTTGATTCTTTGTTGATTTAGGATTAGGATTTAGGTGTTTTATAGGAGTTCTAACTTGTGTTAACTTATTCGTATTAGTTCGTTTTGAAGATCTAGTACAAGAAGGAGTCCCATTATAGGTCAAACTAGAGGCTAAAACGCTTAAAAAGAGTAAGACAAGAGGATCTGCCTAGAAGGCTAGTGCCTAGGTGCTAGGATGAAACCAGGTGGGCACCTAGGCACCTAGGCACCATAACATAGGCGCTAGTGCGCCCAAGTTTCTGCCAACTTATCTAGTTTCATCTATTTTTGAGGCAGCAATGCTTGTACAATTCCTAGTCTGAATTGAACTGAAATTAAGAGTTTTTAAGCCTATAAAAAGGGGACTAGCTTGAGAAGTAAAACACGTAAGTTAGCAACATTGTTCTGGAGTATTAGAGCTTGTCAAAGGTGCAAGAAATCTAGAAGGGCAATGATAGTATAAGCTTGAAGATCGACAACCATCATAACTTTCTCTTTTTCTACTCATGTTTTACTTTGGTGTTTTTTATCGTTGAAACCATTTTTACATTAAGTAGCATGGAATACTTTCCTTTCTAGAATTACAACTAGAACTCAACATGTAGCTTGATATTTTGTTATGTATTGATTGCTTAGGTTTTGGTATGTGATTTATTTAGTTCATTCTATGCATAATGCTTCTAGTTGACTAACATCTATTAGATTGAATTAGGAAACTTACTTGGAAAAGTAAGTTAGTATAGCCTTAAATGAATTAGCACTTGATTGAATTCAAAACATGTTGTTGAGTTTAATTTGTGTATATGATAGAAATATACCTATATACCTTATGTAATCAAATTATGTCCAATCTTAATAACTTGTTTGATTTAATTCACATAGGAATATAGTAATTGATTAAGTGAGATATATTTATAAAACATTGAAATTTGCTTATAATTGATTAAGAACCCTAGGTTAATAATTTTTTGCCATAACTAAGCAAGATAAGATAATGATAATTCATGTGAAGTGTTGAAGGAAGTTGTAGTTCTAGGTTTATCTCCAGTTTATCCTTGTGTTAATTTTCTTTTAGTTTATAATTAGTTCATAATCAACCTAAATTTTAGTTGTTTAAATAAAATTAGAATTGCTAATTTTAATACTTAGTATAATATTTGAAAACTCCTCGTAGGAATGATCTCTACTTATCATTGTATTACTTGAAAATGATTGGTGTGCTTGCATTTGTAAAATCCGTATCAAGTGTTTGGTGCCGCTACCAGGGAGTTATTCTTATCTTTGTTAATATTAATACCAACCAGTTCTAGTTCTAATTCAAACATTTTTATGTTTATTTTCAAGCATTCTTGATTGTGTATGCGAAGAACTCGAAGCTTAGAGCTTGTTCCTTTCAATTCCGAGATCGATAGGACATATCAAAAACTTCAAAAAGAATCAATAAGTATCAAGCCAAATTCCAGCAATGGCTAATGATCAAGAACCAAGTTCTTGCTAGACTATGTAACCCTTCTTGTACAAGAACTTCACATAAGCATAATAAGGTCGTCAATCTAAGCCAATGATTTTGAAATCAAGCCCGGCCAAATTCAAATGATTCAGTAGATGATGCAATTTGCTGGATTCTTAATGATGATCCGTACTCCCACCTTATAAGCTTCATAGAGCTTTGTGACATTTTCAAGATCAACAGTTTCAATTATGCATTAAGGTTATGCCTTTTTCTTTTCTCACTCAGAGAAAAGGCAAAGAGCTGGTTGCTTGCACTCCCCTATAACTCTATTACAACGTGAGAAGAATTGACCCAAAAGTTTTTAACCAAATTATTTCCACCGGCTAGAACAACCAAGTTGAGGAATAAAATTACTTCATTCATGCAACTTGATTCGAAGTCCCTCTATGAAATATGGGAAAGATTTAAGAAATTGCTTAGAAGATACCTTTACCATGCCCTACCAAAGTGGCTACAGGTCTATACTTTCTATAATGGCTTGGTAAGTTAAACAAGGACAATAATAGATGCGGCTGCTAGTGGGGCTTTAACGGGAAAATCCATTAATGAAGTATTTGAATTGCTAGAGGAGATGGTAACCAATAATTATCAATGGCTGCTAAAATTATTAATGGACTTCCAAAAGGTTATCAATTTGAAAAGTGGCTGGAATTCATGAGTTGGATGCCATTAGTGTATTAACTGCATAACTAACTGTCTTGTTAAAGAAAACTGACACCCTTGGAGGATAACAAAAATAGTAGCCAAGCTATGGCTTGTGAGATTTGTGGAAATGCACATGCAAGAAATTTGGGCCTAAACAACCATGAAGCTGTAAATTACTTGGGTAATTACAGTAGGCAGAAAGGTAACATTTACTCCAACACCTATAATCTGAGGTAGAGAAATAACCCAATTTTTTCTTGGAGTAATCAAGGATAACCAAATGAAGCAAAACCCACTTATCCACATGGTGTTCAATCACAAGCATAAATTCCTGCACCTGTTAAGAAGCCATCTCTTGAAAATTTATTTGTGCAATACATATCCAAGACTGATTCCATAATCTAAAGCTAAGTGACATCACTTAGGAACCTTGAGAATCAAATAGGCTAGCTGGCCAATGCCATTTCCAACCATCCTCAAGGGCTTCTACCTAGTGATACCGAGCCAAATCCAAGAGGAGGGAATCTTAACCTAGAGCATTACAAAGTCATCACTCTAAAGAGTGGTAAAAAGGTAGAATAACCTCTTGCCAAACAAAAGCTAAGAGAAAAAAGAATAAAGGTATTACTGGCATAACATTGATAATCCTAAACAAGATAAGGGGCAATTGTGAGTAGCAAAGAGAAGGCTCAAGCTTCCAAAGAAAACACTCCTACATACCCACCTTTATCTTTCCCTTAACACATTCAAAAGCCAAAGCTTGATGAGAAATTTAAATTTTTTTTGAAGGTATTCAAGAAGCTTCACATCAACATTTCTTTTATGGAAGCTCTTGAACAAATACATACTTATTTCAAATTTATGAAGGACATCTTGTCGAAGAAGAGCAAAATAAAAGACCACAAAATAGTTGTTTTAACCAAAAAGTATAGTGCTATCCTCCAAAAGAAACTACCACCAAAGCTTAAAGATCCGCGTAGTTTCAACATACTAATTTCTATTGGTAAGTCATTTAGTGGTAGAGCTTTATGTGATTTGGGAGCAAGCATTAACTTGATGCCATTATCAATATTTCAAAAGTTTGGACTTAAAAAGGGAAAGATCAAGCCAACTAAAGTGACCTATAACTTGCAGACCAATCACAAACTTATCCAAGAGGAATCATTGAAGATGTCCTAGTCAAAATGGATAAGTTAGTATTCCTAGCTGACTTTCTCATTCTTGACATGGAGGAAGACGAGGAAATCCCCATTATTTTAGGGAGACTATTCTTAGCCACCAGTAGAACTCTTATAGATGTGCAAAAAAGAGAACTTTCTATAAGAGTTCAAGACCAAGAAGTAAAGTTTAATGTCTTCAAGGCTATGACATTTCCTTCCGAAGCCGATGAGTGCTATGCAATTGAAGTTGTGAATGAAGCAACAAATGAAGAAGGTCAAGAGTTGATTACTCCTCTTGACACATTCTTACCTTTAAAGCACCTTTCAATTGTTAGGCCACCACCTTTAAAGTCTACAAGCTCAATAGAAAGGAAAGTTGTTAAGTGGTGGGATGAAATATCAGAGAGGCTAATGCTCTTGAAGGAAATTCTTAATGGAGATCTTGCCATGGCTGATGCAAGCTTGAGGTGCAAATACAAGAGGAATAGAAAAAGGTTTATGAACCTTAAGGAAAGCCATCTTCTTATAGCCTCCATTGCTAAGACCAAAATGGGTTAAGCATACATAAGTCAAGTTGACGATTATAAATCAAGCGTTACTTAGGATGCAATTCAAGCTCTATAACTTTGCATCTTAGTTTTTGATTTATTGGAATATTTTTAATTAAGTTTTCATGTGTTTGTTATAGGTACAAGAGTCAAGCATCAAAATACAATTAATATGGTGAAAAAGGCGAAAAACAGTATGTCGAGCACTCCAACTCCACTAAATCAGTGTCTGTGTTGGAAAATTAAACTAGGCAGAGGGGTAGGTGCCACAGTGCCAGTATGGGACCTTCAACTTGTGGCCAGGGTGCCTAGGAGCCCAAAAGGTGGCGTCTCAATGCCTCTTCAGTCCATTTTTCCCTTTTGACCTCTTTCAACTTCCTTTCAAGCTTAGACGCTTCAAATACGAATTAGATAAGGACTTATGTTCTTCATACCTTGCTTAAATGTTAGGGAGTATTTCTATCCTTATTCTTTTTTAATATCTTTAACATTAAGGACAATGTTCGTCTTAAGTTTGGGGTGTTTAGTTTTAGTTGTTTTGTTTGTTTTGATTTTTGATGCTTGTAGTTTTCCTTAGGTTGTTAAGTTAGCCAAGATGTTATTATTTTTTTATGATGAAATCCCTCACCTTATGATAATATGTTAGTTTTGCATGCTCTTGACATTCATGTTAAATTTTTGAGTTAGTGGCATTGTAAGATGTGATTTCCAACAATTTTATGTACTTTGATATTTTTCTAGGGTTTGTTTTGCTTATTTAGAGGCTTTTTATGTTTAGGAAATTCATATTTAGTTAGGAACCTTATAAGTGTGTTTGATTTTCTCTTGATGTGAAATCCTAGAAAAAGCTACGGACATGATTTAGGCCATTTTTGGACTGTTTAAGCCTTTCAAGCTTACCATGTTTTATTGTATATCTTTAGTTAAACCATTGAGCCTAACATTGCCTTTTCTTTGACACCTACAAATTTGCCTAACCATTTTAAGATTCTAATTTTGAATTCTTACTCTTAGGCATCTTGATCATTCTAAGAATATATTGATCTATGCTACGAAAAGGAGGAAAGGTTGGAGTTACTTATGAAAAAAAAAAAAAAAAAAAAAAAAAAAAAAAGATGAGAAACTAAAAAGCATATGTTTATGCCTTTTGCTCACCCTTATATTCATAATGGAAAGAAATAAGTTTATGGGTGTTACAAGAGTTGGGCAAGAAAAAAAATGTATATGAAAGTGGTGAAAAGAAAAGCCAAATATGAGGGAGTTAGTGAGTGTGAAAAAGCTCTTCAAAAGTCAAGAGTGATATATGTTCTAGGGTAACTTGAGCCTTATAATTTCCTTTATCATATTGTTACCCTAGCCTACATTACAAGCTGATAAAGACATATTGATCATTGATTTAGTGGAGACTACATTAGTGGAGAGAGAGTTGAAAAGCACACTCATAGGTTTGAATGCTAGATGGGATTTTATTTAAACATAAACATATCCAGATTGCATGATTCCTTTGTTAAAAGATCATTACACACACATATTGGAAATCCATTTGAATTTGAGTGATACTTATTGTTGACGTTTAGTTATGCTCATTTGAAACTTTTGCGAGCATGTTGGAATTTCATTATGTAAGAGTGATGCATCTTTGGCTATTAGTTTTGGTTTGTGTTTTTAGTTTTTTTTTTTTTTTTGCTTGAAAACTAACAAAACCATAAGTTTAGGGGTATAAGAACTCTTGGAAATAGAGTTATTTTTCATTCTTTTACTCATATTAATTTAGCTATGTTTTAGTTAGTTTTTACGTAGTTTTAGTTGAATTCCTAGTTGAGTCTGTATTATATTAAGATGTTGACTCCTAGTTTTAGGATTAGGATTCAAGAGTTTTATAGGAGTGCTAACTTGTGTTGACTTAGTCTTTGTGTTTTGAAGGTCTAATACAAGAAGAAGTCCCATTGGAGGTTAAACTAGAGGCTAAAATGCTCAAAACCCACAAGATAGGATGATTTGCTTAAAAGATTGGCACCTAAGCATTAGGAGGAAATCAGGTGGGCTCCTAAGCACCAGAACAAGGTTGCTTTGGTGCCTAAGCTACTGCCAACTTGCCCAGTTTCATCTATTTTTGAGGCCGCAGCACTGGCACGATTCCTAGTCTGAATTGAACTAAAATTAAGAATTTTTAAGTCTATAAAAGGGGCACTATCTTGAGGACTAAAACACACAAGTTAGTAATGTTTTTCAGGATTATTAGAACTTGTTAAAGGTGCAAGAAAGCAAGAAGGACAAGGATCGTAGAAGCTTGAAGATTGACAAGCTTCATAACTTTCTCTTTTTCAACTCCTTTACTTTTATTGCATACCTTTGATGTTTATTATCGTTGAAACCATCTTTACACTAAGTAGCATGGAGTAGTTACCTTTCTAGAATTGCAACTAGAACTCAACATGTAACTTGATATTTTGTTATGTATAGATTGCTTAGGTTTTGGCATGTGATTTTAGTTCATTTTATGCTTAATGCTTCTAATTTACTGACCATCTTTTAGATTGAATTAGGAAACTTACTTGGAAAATTAAGTTAGTATAGTCTTTAATGAATTAGCACTTGATTGAATTCAACGCATGTTGTTAAGTTTGATTTATGTATATGATAGGAATACCCCTTATGTATCCAATCTTAATGACTTGTTTAATTCACATAGGAATATAATGAATTGATTAAGTGATACATATTTATAAGACATAGGAATATGCTTATAATTGATTAAGAACCCTATGTTAATAATTCTTTGCAATAACTAAGCAAGACAAGAGAGAAGTTGTAATTCTAGGTTTATGTCCAGTTTATCCTTATGTTCATTTGCTTTTAGTTTATAGTTAGTTCATAATCTACCCAAATTTCAGTTGTTTGAATAAAATTAGAATTCCTAATTTTAATACTTAGTATAATATTTAAAACTCCTCATGGGAATGATCTATAGTTATCATTGTATTATTAGAGAATGATACGTGCACTTGCGTTTATAGAATATGTATCAACTTCCTCCTTCACGATTGGATGAAGTCGCTTTAGATGTTCCATGGTACCTTTATGGTTGTCCTCCATCAGAATCTTGTACATACAAAATGAGGGTTTTATACCTTTGATGTTGGCTTTGGCCTATCATAGTGCCTTCTTGTGTTCTCTTAGTATACAAAATAGGTTGCCTTCCTGTATGTTAGTAAGAGATGTAGAAATAATAACATGCAAAGTAGATGATGGACCAATAAAGACATAACTTAAGTGTGTTGGCAAAGGCTTTAGCTTTAATGTTGGTGGCTCTTTAATAAAGAGCTTAGAAGCCAAAGGAGAAATGTAGAGGTAGGAATGTGTAGAGATTCAAATTTAAGGTTTGATCTAGCTATGTATGGTGAAGTATCTCATTATTTCATGCACTCAACAAACTCATCATCATCTCTATCAGTGCTAGAAATTAAAGATGCCTCAAGAAGGTCAATAGGATCATTTTCTAAAAGTATCTCTTTAGTGATATCATGTACCATATCAATAGCAAAACATTCATCACGGTCTAAAGGAAATATCATATCTTTAAACACATTAAATGTTACCTATTGGTCTTGAATCCTCATGGTAAGCTCATATTTTTACACATAGATTAGGGTTCTACCTGCAGCTAAGTAAGGTCTTCCAAGAATGATAGGGGTTTCCTTATCTTCTTCCATGTCAAGCACAATAAAATTAGCAAGAAAAATTAATTTATCTACCTTGACTAGCAATCCTCTACAATTCTCCTCTGGTAGGTAAGAGACCTATCATCTAGTTGCAATGTAATAGATGCAAGCTTAACTTTCCCCAAACCCAATTTACGATATATGGACAAAGGCATTAATTAATGCTAGCTCCTAGATCGCATAAACCTTTACCATAAAATTGAGTACCAACAGTGCAAGGGACAATAAAGCTACTTGGATCCTTTAGCTTTGATGGGAGTTTCTTTTTTAGTATGACATTACATTCTTCAGTTAGAGCAATGGTTTTAGACTCACCTAGCCTCATCTTTTTAATTAAAATGTCCTTCAAGAACATGACGTAGCTCGACATTTGTTCTAAAGCTTTAGCAAATGGTATGTTGATGTGAATATTTTTTAACACATCTAGGAACTTCTGAAATTGCTTGTCAAGATTCTTCTTTTGGAACCTTTGAGGAAAAGGTAGTGGAGGAGTGACATATTTGGTTCTTCGGCTTAAGTTTTTTCCTCTTTCTTTTTAATAAAAGTTTCCACTTTAATTAGTTTGCTCATAGTTTCAGCTTGCTTGTTAGGCCCTTTTACCTCTTTACCACATCACCCTTGCATTATTCTTTATTTTCCTTCCTTGGATTAGGCTTAATGTCACTAGAAAGAACACCTTGAGGTCTATTTTTCGAAGCATTAGCCAACTGGCCAATTTATGTCTTAAGTGTCCTTAATAAGGCTTCTTGGCTTTGGATCACTGTATCGGTCCTAGACATGTATTGCATGAACAAGTCCTCTAAGGATGGTTCATTTTCAAGTGCAAGCACTGGTCTTGCTTATGATTGGAAGTTCGAAGGACATTTAGGCTTTATAGCATTAAAAGGTCATTGATTGTTCTAATAAAAAAATAGGATGATTTCTCCATCTTAGATTGTAAATGTTGGAAAAAATAGTTGTTTTTCCTGTTGTAGTTTCCCACATATTGTACTTTTTCAGTATCTGGGCATTGGTCTCTAGTATGACCATCTCCATATATCAAACAAGCCATTATTTGGCTCTTGATTCCTGGAATCCTAAGATTATCAAATCTTTTAGCTAAACTCTCCACTTGTGCCGTTATGGCATAAAATGTGTCTAGCTCATGTACACCAGCTACTCTTCAAGCTACTAGTCTCTCAGATGGCCATTGTTAATTATTAGAAGTTATCTCTTCCAATGGCTCATATGCTTTGTCAATGGACTTTCCCACTGATGCTGTAACTTTTCCCATTAATGCACCGTTAGTTGCGGCATCAATGGTAGTCCTTGTTTGGCTCACCAACCCATTATAAAATATTTGGACTTGTAGCCACATTAAAAGACCATGGTGAAAGTACTATCATATCAAATCTTTCCACCTTTCCCAAGCTTTGGAGTTAGATTCTTAGTCTAGTTGCATGAATGATATGATCTCATTCCACAACTTAGTTGTCTTGGCTAGCAAAAAGAAATTTGCCAACAACTTTTAAGCCAAATCCATCCATGTAGTAATGGAGTTGGATGTCAATGAGTACATCAAGCTTTTTGCCTAATCTCGTCGTGAGAAAGGAAAAAGTCTTAAACAAATGGCATCATAAAAAATGCCATTACACTTGAAAGTGTCACACAGCTCCAAGAGCGTAACAAGATGAGCATTGTGATCATCATTTGGTAGGCCAGCAATGTGCCATTTGTTGGATTATTTAGATGTGGCCTTGCTTAATTTAGCAGTTATTGGTTTGAATTAGCGGCCTTTGAATGCTTGAATGAAGGCCTCGTACCAGAGGAACAACATAGTCCTACAAAGCCTTAGGTTCTTGTTCATCAACCATTCTAGAATTTGCGAAGAAGCTTGTTAGTTCTCCTTTCAAAGGCTTTGAATAATCCTATCGATCTCGAGATCAAAAGGAACAACCTCCAAGCTATGAGTTATTCGTATAAATGTTCATAAGTACTTGAAATTATGCAAAAAAGAAAGTCTGAATTAAAATAGAATTGGCTAGTATTAATATTAACAAATATTAGAATAATTTCCCAACAGCGGCGCTAAAAACTTGTTATAAATTTTACTATACAAGCACACGTATTATTTTAACAAGTATTATAGAGTAAATCAAGTATCGTTCACATGAGGAATTAAGAATAACAATGTTAAGTACTAAAATTAACCAATCTTAACTTTATCCAGATGAATGAAACTTTGAGATTATTAACTAAAGCAATTAAACTTGAGAATATGAAGATGAACCGAGGATCACAATTTCCCTCACTACTTCACTTGACTTGCATTTATCCTATCATTCTTAGTTATGGTACCATGTATTAACCTAGGGTTCTAATTCAATTATAAGTATCTTTCGAGCTGTTGATAATAATACCTCACTTAACCAATTTACTCTATTACTATGAGAATTAAGTTAAGTAAGACTTACTAAGATTAGACTTAATTGGGCTACTTAAGGTATTAAGGTATATTTCTATCCTACATATGAATCAAACTTATCCATCTAGGTGAATGAATTCAAACAAGTGTTATTTCAATCAAGGCTAAACCTAAACTTTCTTTTTCAATTTTCCTTTAGGTTACCATATTAATCTAATTGGTAGCTAATCAATTAGAAGCATTAAGCAAAGAATGAAATAAACAAGTCAAATACAAAATCCTAAACAGTTAATAAATATAATCTAAGCTACATGTTGAGTTCCATTGTAATCCTAGTGAGTAAATTAGTTTATGCTACCTAGTGTAAACATAAACTCAAATAAATTGACCACCAAAGTAAATACAAGAACAACTAAAAGAGAGGGAAGAATAAGAGAAAATTAGAAGGTTGCCAATCTTCAATCAATATTCATTTTGCCTTCTTGCCCCTTTTGATGGCTGTATATCTCCAGTATTCCTTTGCTCAATTATGTGTGTTGAATCCCCAAGCCTTTCCTCTCTTATAGGCTTCAAAACCATGAGTTTGAATCCAATTCAGATTGGATTTCTCAGGCCAGTGCCGCTACCATGCTTTATCAATGTCACATTACTGAAAATCAGACAAAAATCGAAGAACAGGATCCCGTTAGGTGCCACAACTGTAGAATTCAATTCGCCGTGATGCTAGCCAAGCCTGATTGTGCCATTCTAGTGCTACAACCTTGTTTTTCAACGGCCTAAGCGCTTGATAAGTTGTAATCCTATTTCCTTCTCAATTAGCCTTCAAAAAGGACTCCTCGAAGCATTGTACCTTCAAAGCACACAAACTAAGTCAAATAGAAATGGAACTCTTATTCAAAAGCTAAACCCTAATAAATAAATAAAACAACTAAAACTTAACATCTTAATGCTATAAGAATTAACCTAAGAACTAAGCTAAAACTAAACAACTCGTAAAGCAAAGCTCAAGAACATAGGTAAAATGAATGAAATGATGTAAAATAAGTTATTCATAAACGTATCAGAGACCTATCCTTGGATATGAATTAAAGAATCATGAAGATGCTTAGACAAAAGAAGTATTGATGCTTGCTGATGAAGATGGTGATCAAGTCTCTAAATTATTCCTATGGGTAAACCACTAGATAATTAGTCATTTGTTTGTAATAGGTCTTCAAAGAATATTGAATCTTCAAATTTGCTTCCTTTTTCATTGAAAAAAAAAAATTCTAATTATGTGTACTTCCTAGATTCCAATGATATAACTAATGAAAAAGAACAAAAATCCTAAAAATTTCAAGTTAACAAAAACAGCTTCTTAAGTTAGAATATGAAAATGAACCTAGGATAGCACAATTTGCTAGCACATTAGATGAAAAAGAAAGAGCAAAGTTGGTAAGTTTATTAAAAGAGTATCTTGATGTGTGTTGCCTGGTGATATAAACACATGCTAGGAATAGACATTGATATAGTACAACACTGTATTTCCATGTATCATGAAGCAAACCAATAAAACAAAAGCTTCATCAACTAAAAGCTATATGGACCTTCAAGATAAATGAAAAGGTTAAGAAGTATTTAAATGCAGAGTTTGGTGAATTGCCTAAAATAGACTTAGCGATTTAGTTTTACCCTGAGTTATGACCCTACCAGGCTATGACTTACTACAAGGTAATGGGCTAAAGCCCATTAGTGGAGAAGCTCCTCAAACTTGTTAATTCCATTTTACTTATTGTGTTATGATACACCAAGTTACGTTCTATGACGAGCTAATGGGCTGAGACCTATTAGTTGTGAATCGCTTAGGATAGACCTGTCGATTCCATATTCCCCTAGTTTACAGCCTACAAGGTTGTAAACTATGACTACTTAATGGCCTCAGCCCATTAGTGACAAATTGCTTAAGATAGACCTCTGAATTCAATTTTTCCTAGGTCACAATCTACCAGGATGTGCATTACAAAAAGATAATGGGCTCAATTAATAGGTTGAGTCCCATTAGTTGTCAATCAACTAAGATAGACATGTCAATTCTATATTCCCTTAGTTTGAAACCCTTCAAGCTGCAACTTACAACAAGCTAATTGACTAAGGGCCATTAGTGATGAATCGGCTAAGATAAACCTATCAATTCCATTTTCATTCAGCTTGTGATCTGCCAAGGTATAGCCTATGATGAGATAATAAGGTTAGGCCCATTAGTAGTGAAACGATTAAGATAGACTTGTCGATCCTATTTTTCATTTTACAACCCCCTGGGCTACAGATTATGACGAACTCATTGGTTATGACCCATTATTGGTGACCAACTAAGATAGACATGTCAATTCCATTTCCATTAGTGCTACCCCTTTAAGCTACGACTTAATGGTTAAAAAGTTCATTGATCAACCCTTATCAATGAAATCTTGACTAAATTTCAACTAAGGATGCACTAGGATATGTCCAAATGCATAAAGTCAGTCTGAGTTTCTCATTTCTACCTTCACGTTGCTATACGAGTGTTTATTGTGTTGTTTTTGCTAATACATCTCCAAGAGTTTGTTAGTTTTCTAGGATCCATTCCATATTTGAGGTATGCCTTGCATTGCACTACACAAATTCCATGTAATGGAGATAACAAAAATTTAGCAAGCAAAAAATTGGTGTTTAGAAGGGAAAATTGTAAATGCCTATTTATATTCTACCGAGAGGTATAGGCATTTTAAAACAAGTTCAAAAGGTTTTCAAAATTCACAATCTTATTCAAAAAGTTTTCAATTATCCTCAAAAAGTCAAATCAATTGTTTTGAAAATGATTTTAAAGTGTTTTGTAATCAATTTTGAACAAAAAATGGTTTGGAAGTGGTTCCTGACCTTCTGGGTCCAAAATCGTAAAATAACAACAAGGCCCAATCTCATGGCACCAACCACCACATAGCCTAGACTCCTCCTCCATAGCCTTTTTTTCACCTCCTTGGGCTTAGCTCAG
This sequence comes from Quillaja saponaria, assembly GCA_029379385.1. Classification (NCBI taxonomy): domain Eukaryota; kingdom Viridiplantae; phylum Streptophyta; class Magnoliopsida; order Fabales; family Quillajaceae; genus Quillaja; species Quillaja saponaria. Next base: position 20,021,383 of record CM055607.1, on the reverse strand, counting down.
CCTAATCTAGACTATCAAATGCCTTTAGACTGAATTTAAATCCTAGTTAGAATCCTACATGACTCGAACATCCTAACCCATTTGAAACTCTCCAACTTGAAATGAAATATTAACCATCCATTTAACCCATATTTTCATATATATATATATATATATATATAAGCATCATAGGCCTTTGTTGAAACATAGGTTAACATTCTCATTCCATCCTCCCTCAAGAGTGATTGCAAGCACGAATTGTTGCTTATTTGGCTAGTGTTCCGAAGTTTTTCCCTAAGAAGTTTGTGGTATTAATTAGTATTAATGTCCAAAAGTCAATCAAATGGTTGTAATGGCACACTCATTTGTATTTATGCATGATATTTTATAAGACATTCTTTATCTATGTGCTTAAATGAGATTTACTACAGTCATGTCAAAGTACCTAGAATAGTAACTTTTATGATGTTGATTATTATTGTGATATCTGTAATACATATAGTATTGTTCTAAGACATTTCGAGCTAGCATATGTTATGCCATTCTCTTATGAAAAGAGTAGTGATCTTATAACTACAAACATAGTGATGCTTAAACAAACATATAGGTACTTGTTAGATGAACAAGTACAATGAATTAGCCACACTGAGAAACCATATGGAATATTTACTTACGTGTCAACAGAAGCTCATAAAGTATTAGTCGTGTAAGTAATCATTTGACTTGAGATCATCTTAGTATCTTGTGTGTGAATCTACATGTTTTGATATATTACTTTACTTGTCCTATTAAAAGGATGAAAATGGATAGTAATTGGACATGAAGTGAAATACATGAAGATAGATGAATAATTAACAAAGAAATCATCATCCCCAATAACAAGAAAGAATAACCCATGGCCACTTAAAACAAGTAAGGAAATCTTTGCAAAGTGAAAAAGATTAAGAAAAGTGTTTTCATGAATCTCTTTTTGAGAAACAAAATTATAAACTTTAGTTCAAGTCCTAATGAATTTAAATAGAGTTAAAGTTAACACTAGAATATATACCCTATGTCTATCTAGAGATATGCATGATGAAAGGATTGAATGGCACGGTAACCAACCACTAAAAGGTTTGATCAAAATATCTTAACTTCGCTTATACTTGGGTGGTCATGACACAAATCTAGATGTTAATCTTGATCTATAAATGTGAATTGGTTGGTTTAAAGAAAACAAGATTGAATTAAAAGGAGTTTTAATTTAATCATGCTTCTTAGAAAATTTTCAATTACATTTATTACCAACCTCTAAGAGAACCTAATGGGTTACCCACTTTAATTAATTTAGGTTATAGACCTTGAATGATTAATGGATGATTTGGACGCAATTGTTAAGTTCTAAATTTGTGAAGGCATTATGATAATTTATCAAATGCATTTGTTTTAACTACTTCATATAAAATAAGTGATTTAATTAAATTAAACAACAAGACTTGTTTTCTTGAAAGTCAAGAAAAGGCCAAGTAAGATCCTAATTGAAAAAAAAAAAAAAAAAACTAGTAAGAATCTTAATCGGGAAAAAGGCCTAGTAACATAGTGGAGCTTAACATTATATATAAGAATATGGACCACTACTCGTAATATCAATTGTTTGGCTTTAAGAATGTGGCTCTAACATGGTAACAAAGCTAGATTCTCGGCCCTTTTAATGCATCTTTAACATGGAATTAAACCTGGGTTCTTTCTAGGCCACTCTAATTATACTCCAACACTCCGGCCCAAATGCCTCACACACTCACTTGCATGCATGAACTATCTTGATTTACATTCCACATGAAAGGGAGTGTTAATGTGGTAATTCCCCACATTACTTACATATTGGAGCTTCACTTATATTTAAGTATATATAGGTCACTCCTTCTATTACCAATTGATTGGTTTTAAAAGTGAGGCTATAACATGGTATCAGAGCTGAGTTTCTAGCCCCTCTAATGCATCTTTAACATGGCATTAGAGCTACTGGTTCTAGGCCCCTCTAATGATCCAACATTCTAGCCCAAATGCCATACAACTCGCATGCTTGAATTTGATTCACCTTCTATGTGAAATGGGTGTCAAGTGGTATGTGGTAATTCTCCGCAATGCTAACATAGTGGAGCTTAACATTATACATATATGTATATTGGCCACTCCTCCTAACACCAATTGTTTTGTTTTAAGAGTGTGACTCTAATATGGTATCAGAGTTAAGTTTCTATGCCCTTTTAATGTGTCTTTAACATGGCATTAGAATTGTTGGTTCTAGGCCCCTCTAATGCTCCAACACTGCGACCCAAGTGCCTCACAACCCGTGCACTTGAACTTGATCCACGATCTATATGAGGAGGGTGTATTGTAATTCCAGCCAAATTAGTAACATAGCGGATCTTAACATTATATGAGTCATTCCTTTAAATTACACAAATTGATTCGTTTTAAGAATTTGGCTCTTACAAGTTTAATTCAAGAATCTTAGGGCTGGAATTCAAATCACACAATTCGATATTTGAATTTGAATTCGATTTAATTATTTGAATTTGAAGTCGATTTGAATATGAATTCAAATAAAATAAAAATACTTTTTAGAGTTTGAATTTAAATTCAAATCAAATTCAAATGAGGTAGCATTTGATTTGATATTCGATTAAATTATTTGATTAAGTAACTAATTGATATTTATTTAAAATAATTATACATGTATATTATTTTTACCATTTTTACTTTGGATTTGGATCCTCTAGAATTTTTAGTAATTCTACTAAATAGAATTTTATTAATTTTTGTTAACAACTATTTTAAAATATATTTTAATAAAATTGTGGTTAATTTTAGAATTAGGGATATGATTAGAATTAGCATTAAGGTTAAGGTTAGAGTTAGGCTTAGGCTTAAGAGTTAGGCTTAGGCTTTGGCTTACAGTTAGATTTAGGCTTACAGTTAGAGTTAGGCTTAGGATTTGGTTTAGGGTTAGATTTAGGCTAACAGTTAGAGTTAGGCTTAGGCTTGTTAGGCTTAGGCTTAGTATGATGCCATCGAATGATGTTAATTTGTGTCTTGGACTACTTGTATTTTTTTCTTTTTTAAATTACTTAATTTAATTTTATATATTTATATTTTTAAAGTTTTAACATAAATTTTTTGGATAAATATTATTTTTTGCACTAAAAATTTAAATATTCAAATTTGAATCAAATATTTGAATATTTGTCAAATTCAAATTTAAATATCATTTTAAATTTGAAGAGGTATTCAAATTTAAATTTGAATTTGATAGTTGAATTCAAATACAAATACAACTAATAGAATATTTGAAACTACTTGATTTGAATTTCAGCCCTAATAAATCTGGTGTTATCAAATCTTCCATAAGATAGAATTATGAAGTTATAGAATGTAGTACTTTCTTTTTTGTCAATCAAAGGTAACTTTCGTATAACTGCCCGCAGTCTACCTGGAATCTAAAAGTCAATGGATACAAAATTTAAATGCTTGTTAATCACTAATTAAATGGTAACACTAATAAACTTTGAAAAGGTGAACACATAACAACTTGAGGAATTCTAGACAAGAGAATTTGAAATAAATCAATCCAAGAATTTAATTCAATTCAATTCATTTCATTTCAGTTCGATTCAATAGAAATTATTTTCAATATTTGGAATAAATCATTTAAGTGATAGAATTTAAATGAATTAAATTGAATTGCAGTGTTTGGAATATTATTATAAATAATAGAATTCAATATATTTTAATACTTTTACAAAATTACCCTTGCATATAAAAGATTTTTTTTTCCTACAAAAGCAACTTAAATCATTGGTATAGATCTAATACAATATAAGGAGGGAAGAGAAATGAGGGGAAGGAGAGGGGAAAGAAAGAAGGGAATAGATGAGATGAGAAATGGGGTAGGAAGAAGAAGGAGGGGTTGTGGTTTTTGAGATGTGAATATGAGGAACAGTAAAAATAAAGGGTATATATGTATTTTTAGTCTAATTGAATTGAATTCTTAACAAATCATAACAATTTTGATAAGAATTCAAAATGAAAAAAATGTTATAAAAACATGATTTAGAATGAATTGAATTCTCATGAGAGATAGATACCAACACAAGATTTTAATAAAAATTTATTTAGAATGAATTGAATTCCACAATTTTTGTAATACCAAACACACTCTAAGTATATGACCTGAATCTATTTTTAATGCAATAAGAATCTCCATTCTAATCAAATTAGGGCTGACTTGGCACTTGTTGGTAAAATACCATTTGGGTAGCATAGTTGTTTCCAACCTGTTGGCAGTTATTTTGCATACCATGCTCAGACAAAAAATATTTCAAACATGAATGTCTAATCATTTCTAAATATGCAATATATGTCTGATTTACTAATTTATCTTTCATTTTTATAATGCAAAGTTACTTTGGGAGGAAAAGAAACTGAGGGAGTCAATTTTTTACAAGATCGGGATGTGAACTAATGATCCATCAAATAACAAATAAAAAAGGAGTTTGAAAATGATTTGTAGGCATTTATATATGGTCAATATTTAATGATGAAAAGAAAATGGAAATAAGGACATTAAAAATTTATTAGTACTGTAATTATAGACATTTTCTCGTGATGGGTAAAAAATATCTAACACTACTTTAATTGATTAATTGATTAGTGCATACCAAAAAAAGTGGAGTTAATGACAAATTATATATTGTTCACGTTAAATACTTGTTTGATATTTTTCATTTTATTCTAGAAGTTAAATAAGTAGATAAGTATTAATTATATTTTGGGGCCCAATGTAAAAACAGAAAAATAAGAAACATGGACAATTACGGTGACTGTGATCGCTCCCACGACAATTATGTGTCATGTAGATTGATAAGTTGAGCTACCAATTATATATGTATTGAGTATAAACGCATGAATATATCATTGTTCTCCAAAAGTTGGGTGACTGACGAGTCTTATTTCCAATTTATAGAATGCAAAAGAGTTAGGTGGTCTCATAACCTAACCATGGACTTTAATTCCAAAAATTAATTGGTCACAAAAGTCAAAAGAGAAAAAATGAATACACTTTTATTAGTTATTATAATTTTAAATGTTCAAATACTATCTTATATTTTTTTTTAAAACTCATGCAATGTGTTCCTTAACATTATATCGATCTCGTTAAATTTAACTTAACGAGAGGTGATATGTCAAATAAGTGTCAATGTAATTTATAACCATGTGGATATTTCACGTTATAATAAGAGGTGCCTGTATATATTGTCTTATTTTCAAAACAATTTGAGCATTTTGACTTTTTAATATTACAGGAATTTAACTAAATTTTTGATCAAATTATAAGAATTAAAAGTGTAATTTAATTAAAATTATATAAGGAGATGAATTATCAATAATCAAAAAGTTGCATCATTATTGGATGAGAAAAGAAAAAACAAAGAATTGAAATTCTCACAGTTTCATACCAACAGCCATAACTTACCAGAATTTTGTTTAATATATGAAAAACAAAAACAAAAAAACAACAACAAATTACAGAAGATCCACGAATTTTGAAACCTCCCGCCAAACAGACACATTTCATTACTGACATAGGAGCACCCAATCAAAAGTAATAATATCACCTCACCTCCTCTTGTTCTTGCTTCCGATCAAGAGCGAGAAGTAAAAGAGAATCCTAAACAAGAAACCCCAAGCCACGGTTATCCACAAACAGCTCCATTTGCTCAAATCAATCACCCCTTGTTGCTGCAATATATCCGAACCCGTCGTCAAACAAGTTGAGGTCGTGATTGTCGTTCCCAAAGTGTTACTCAAATTCTCCAACAGCTTCACTTTCATCGCATCCGGTACGGCCCCCAACGGCGTGTTGTCGAAAATCTGAACTCCCCTCACGAAGCATTTTGTCGGGTTATCGAATTCATTTTGCAATACAGCTTCATACGGGTACTTCACCAAAGACAGGTAGTGAAACCAAATCCAATAACCCGGAATTCTATCCCGGTTAATGAAGAAACCACTGAAGAGCAAGAAATAGGCCAGAATTGCTACGACAATCGTGTAACCTAACATCACTTGTGGTACAACGCCGGAAAGGAACGTCACGAAGGAGTTCCCAGCCCAGAAGGAAGCGAATATGATCAAAAAGTAGAACAAGAACCCTGAGAATCCTCCATCGAGTCCCACAGCCCAAAACGTAGTCGCAGAGAAAGCAAGCGACAAGAAAATCAGGGATGGTAAAGCTACCAGAGCGTGAGAGATGATGTACGACAATCTTCGATACGCGTTGTGATTAGTTTCTCTCAGGAAAATGTAACGCTCTTGTAGAAAAACCGGGAGGGCGTCGGCTGTGGTGTAGAATGTGGTGGACATAGCGAATGCAAAGAATCCCAATCTTTCTTGGACTCCTTTTGGAGAATTATCTAATTGCCAGAACATTGTGGCTAATATGAATCCGGTTACCAGAACCGCACCCAATCGGATCCCGAATAGTTCTGGCATTCGTCGTGAATTTGTTATAGACCGTTTTGAAAGCACTGCCATTTCGATCCAAAACGGATTCGCGAAAGTGGGGACCATTGAAGTTGGGCTCGTATTGTTGTTGGTGGTGGCACCTGAGACTAATTTTCCCCTCGAAATACTTGCACTGATTGCCTCTTTCAAAGAGAGGCCGTGGCGGTCCGGTTCGGAGTTACTGGTGTGCTTCATGCTTTGCCAGGACTTGTTGAACTCAACCAAACTCTTAGTCCCGCCGGGTGAGCCTTCGAGCTCGCGAATCAGGTCCAGTGCGAACTCAGTCCGGTTCTCGTTCTCTGGTATGGGGTGACCGAACTCGGCGAAAAACAAAGGAAGCTGGGTTGGTGAGCCACTGTAAACTGTTTGTCCGCGTGATAAGAAGATCAAACGGTCCAGAAGGCCAAGGATCCTGTAACTTGGTTGGTGTACGGACATGATCACAATGCTTCCACTCTGTGCGATTCTCTGCAAGACCTTCACCACCATGAATGCGCTGGTTGAGTCCAGCCCCGAGGTCGGCTCGTCCAGGAACAAAAGGATCGGATCATGAATTATGTCGATGCCGATGGACACTCGACGTCGTTCCCCACCAGAAACACCGCGGTGACCTTCATCGCCTATGACGGTTTTCGCTGCGTTTCGAAGGCCTAATTGGTCTATCAAAGCTTGGACTCTCATCTTCTTCTTCGATTTGGACAGAATCCGAGGCAATCGAAACTCTGCAGCGAACATGAGAGTTTCTTCTACTGTGAGCATCGGAAATAACAAATCATCTTGCATTACGTACGCTGAAATCACCTTCAAGAGTCGCGAGTCCAAGACCTCGCCATTCAAAGTAACGGTTCCTTTTAGACTTCCTTTCGCTATTCTGTTTGCTAAGGCATCAATCAGAGTTGATTTCCCTGAACCGCTAGCGCCAAGTACGGCGAGGATCTCTCCATCACGAGCTTCGCCGGAGATATCATTTAGTAAAGTCTTGGTCTTGGAGAACAAACTCTCTCCACCAACCGGTTCAGCCGCCGTTGCTCTGAGATGGTTTCTACGGCCGGTGAGTAGAGCAGGTAAAGCCATTTTCCGCCGGATCTTGACACTGTAAGTGAGATTACTGAAGGAGAGCGCAAATGGAAGAGATCGAGGCTCGACGTTGGCATCGGTAACGTCAAGAGCATGGTGAGCCGGAGTTTCACTACCATCACCGGTGGCTTCCTTCCGTACATCTCCTACACGCTTCAAGAGTTGTCCGAGTGTGGGTGATGCGGCAGGTGCGGCGCGTGGTAGATCGTTTAACTCCATTTGATTATAAAAGGGTGCAACGACTCTGTCTGGCTGTATATTCTCTGCCACAACTCGTGACGACATTTGGAGGCTTTGGTTTCAGATATTTATATAGCGTTGTGGAAGCGAGGTAGAGCCGAGAGAGAATGAGCGAGGGAAGGGCTTGTTTGAAGCTAACGACGTGTAAGGGGTGAGCTTGGTTTTGGGAGCATGCGTTATGGTGATTTGTTGTAAGGCCGTCAGTTAACGGCGTAAGAGAACGCTCTCTTCTCCGGTGGATTGATTAGAGGGGTAGATGAGGGTGGTTTTGTTTGGGAAGACGAACAGATGGAAGGGGGTTCCTTTAAATGTGATTTTGGGGATTAGAATTGGGTTGGGCTGTGTTGTGTTGTGTAGTTTTTACTACTCCGTTGTTATATAGGAGTCTGTTAGTGATGGAGTCTTTAATTTAATTTATTAGTTGGAAACAGAGGATTTTAGTGTTTGATTTTTGACAGTTCTGAAGGTGTGTGTAGGAGGTGAGAGAGAGGTGACCTACAACGCCTAATCAGTTGTCCATACGTCTCCTTTGCTTTCCTTGCAGGGAGGTGAGAGACACGTGGGAATTAGTTATTGGCAGATAATTTATCACATTCTTAAAACGTCACACGTGGCGTCACGGGTGCTTGTTTTGGGAGGGAAAGAGACCAAATGGAAGAACTATGAAGGTGTTGGTAATTAAAATCTAAATTTTTGTGGGATTCATGGAAAGAAATTAGGTTGGGTGTTGATCTACTATTCATACCCTGGCGTAAGCTTCTGTCTATGGATCCATAATCCATATTCTAGTCCAACTTCCAAATTAAAATTAAAATAAAAAGTAAACACATTCTTCTCTTTGAAGTTTACTAAAAATAAATTTTAAAACTTAGCATGAATTTAAAATATAAATTTAAATTTTATTAAAAGAATTAAAAATTGAACGAGTTAAATATATCTATATTACATATAAAAAAATATATATATATTACATATAAAAGTTGTTAAAATATAACATAAATTTTTTATTTTCTTAAATACCTTTATAAGTTTTTACTGGCTATCGTCAGCTCGAATTGTCTAAAAGTCAGTGCATTTGTCAAGGAGTTACATAGTTATTTTTAGTTATTATTTTATTTCAGATAAAATACTGTTAAGTTTTTTTTTTTTTACCTTTTTTCAAATTCTTCTCCATTTTAATATCACTAGGATTGTATTTGTTTTACAATTATTAATTTCTTCTTTACTAATTTTTATAAACATTAATAAATCTATATATTTTTTAATGTTTATATGTCAATAGTAATTAATTTTTTTTTTGTTTGATAAGTTCCTAATAATCATAATTTTTTAAGTTTTTCTCATATTTTTGAATGAAAATTATAAAAAATTATTATGAATTAAAATAAATATTAAGAGTATAGTTTTGATGATTATAATATTACTGTTTTAACTTTTAATTCACAAAACAAATTCAACAATTATACGTCAATAGTAGTTAAGATTGAATTTCTCAAAAAATAAAAATAAAAATAAATTGTTTAATAAGTTCTAATAATTATAATTTTTTTAGTTTCTTCTTCAATTGATGATTTTTTTTTTTTAAATACTATGAATTAAGAAATATTAAGAGTATAGTTTTCATAATTATAACATTGTTGTTTTAACTTTTATTTTTTCTTCCATCTTAAGAATTAAATTTTTTATTGATTTTAAATTTAACTATTTTTTTATGAATATAAATGGAAGAAATTTTATTTTCTTAAGTGCCTTAGGAGTTTTTACTATTATACAAATAATTTTTAGTTGTTAATTTGTTGAAATAAACTATTTAATTTTTATTTCTTTCCTAATTCTTTGCCATTTTTATATTAATAGGATTGTATTATCTTATGATTATTGATTTTTCTTGTCCTAATTCTTTTTATATTACTAAATCTATAATTTTTCAATAACTATATATCTATAGTAATTAAGAGTGAATTTTTCAATTTTTTATTTTATAAGTTACAAATAATTATAATATTATAAATTGAAAATTAAAAATTAAAAATTAAAAATTTTAAATAAGAAATATTAAGAGTATAGTTTTATGATTATAATATTATTGCATTAATTCTTCTTCCATTTTTAGATTATTTTAAAAAAAAAAAAAAAAAAAAGATACATGTTATTATGATGAATTAATTTTTTTTTTATTGAATTCTATTTATTTAATGTAATTAACATGGAATATTTTTTTTTTTAATTATAATTTCTTGATATGTACATCAATTGTTGGATAGCATATATGAATATATCATAAACACGATTCAAGTACAAGATATGTGCCATGAACGCTAGTATATATGTATATATATATATATATATACTAGCCATGCACATGCACGTGAAGTTAGTGTGACAATGAAAAAGATGTGCAGAGTTATTAAGAGATAAAAGATGATATAGCTGTAATTGGTATGTGAGTGAAGCGATAATGGGTAGTTAATTAAAATGAAAATTTAATTTTTTTAATTATTTTTAGTGGACCATCTTCTAGTTTTTAGAATAATACAAATATATATAAATCTTATCTTAAAGAGAATATTTATTTTTCTTTAAGATTAAAAATTAATATAAAAGGAAATCATGAAAATATTCTTTTAATTTTTTTTAAAAAAAATTATTTTTTCATTGATATTTATATCAAAAATTTAATAGTTTTTAACATTTATTTTATTTTTATTTTATTTTTCAAAAAATGTAATATTTAATTATTTTTTGAATCTAAACACATTTTTTAAATAAAAAAAATTGACAGTGGCCAAAAAAAAATATAAATAAATATAAATCTAAGAATTATTAGTAAGAAAATCTTCAAGTTTTAATTTATTTATCTTGTAAAATTATGCCAAGACTTATGTCTTTCTAGTGGTACATGTAAGTTTTATTGTTTATTTTGATCTATGAATAAGAAATACAAGTTTAATTATGTATGTAAATTTTTATTTTATTTTATTTATACAATAAGTTAAAATTAAAAATATTAAGTTTAACATAATATATTATTATTAAGAAAAAGTAAGTAAAAATAGAGGGCAAGATATGAAAAATAAGTATGTAGAACTCATTTGAAATAAAGAAAACAATAAATTAAAATAAGACATTTTAGTACTTTGAAGATTCCTAAAAAATAGTATATTGAATAAAAAAATTGAGATTTTTAATATTTTTTCAGATATTATTTTTTAACACCGTTAATTTTTCATCCATCCAAGGGATGTTGGAGTGTCAAATTTCCTAAATTTTAGACTTTAGTGTTGTTTCAATAAAGATCAAAGAATGAGAATGTAATTTACTCTTCAAATTAATACTTAAATAATTAAAGGATCTATCTAACCAATGTCATAATATACATATATACTAGCCACATGCACGTGTAAAGTTAGTGCGTGAGTAGAAATTAGGTGGATAGTTATTAAGAGATAATAGATGATAAAGTTGTAATTGGTATGTGACTGGCTCGGAAAGTGGGTAGGAAGGGAAATTTAAAATTTTAATTATTTTTGATTAATTTAATTTACTTTAAAGTTTACACATCTCATGATTTTTAGAATAGTATAGATAAATCTTATATTAAAGATATATATAAAATGAAATGATGAGACTATTCTATTAATTTTTTTAAAAAAAATTATTTTTTCATTGATAATTATATAAAAAATTTAATAGATTTTAACTTTTCTTTTATGATTTTTTTTTTTTCAAAAAAGATAATATTTAATTATATTTTGAATTTAAACACATTTTCAAAAAAATACAAAAGTGACATTGGTAAAAAAAATATTTTAAAATTTAAGACTTATTTGTAAGAAAATCTTCAAGTTATAATTTATTTGCTTTGTAAAGTTATGACAAGACATAAGAATTTTTAGTGGTACTTGTAAGTTTTATTTTTAATTTTGATGTATGAGTAAGAAATACATACTATTATTAAGAAAAAGTATAGGGTAAGATAGGAAAAATAAGTATTTTAGGACTCATTTGAAAAGAAAGAAAAAAAAAATTAAATAAGGCATTTTAGTATTTTTGAAGATTCCTAAAAAAATAGTATTTTGGAAGAAAAAATTGAGACTTTTTAAATTTTTTTTAGAAATTATTTTTTAACACCGTTAATTTTTCATCCACCCAAGAGATGTTGGAGTGTCAAATTCTCTAAATTTTAGACTTTTGTGTTGTTTCAATCAATGTTTTTAAAAACATGATTGGTGGTCGAATCAAAAAAAATTTCTGGTCATGGGTCATTGGTCCTAACTAGGATCAGATTGATAGTCAAACCAGATGATGTTATAAATATATTTAATTATATATTGTAAATATGTACATATTATATAATTTTTTTATTAATTATAAATACAAAATACATAAGAAAATAAAAAATAATAATTCAATATTCATTAAATAATAAAAAAATCAAATCACAAAATAATCAAATATAATTATTAATAGTTAATACGATAACTGATTAATTTATTACGAATCACAACATTCAAGTTTCAACTTATGAATTAAATAATAAATGTAAATCACTACTAAATGCAATTGTTTAACTAATCTTTAATATAAAATACAAATATTTCACTAATGCTTAATACAAATAATAGTTTAAGAAAAAAAACTGATTTGGTTTGATCAATCCAGCACCAATTTTATTGGTTCTTTTAGTTCTTACAGTTTTTATCATTTTTGACCAGTCCAATCACCTAAGCGATTCTTTGGTTCAACTCGGTCTAATTAGTCACCTGGACAACTGTTCAACCGATCCAACCAACCAGGTCGGTCCAATTTTCAAAACATTGGTTTCAATAAATGTCAAAGGATGAGAATATAATTTACTCTTACAATTAATGTGTAAATAATTAAATATCTAACAAACAAATGTCCCAAACAATATATTTTTAAGACAATATATAGGGTCAATTGCATTTTACCCTTATGAACCATTATCCATTTTGCAATAGGCACCATAAACTATTAAATTCTGCATATAATCTCCTTATCTGAGTCATTATTAAAAAAATAGTCTCCAATTATCCAAATTATCTATTAAATCTAACAAATTATTCAAAATAGACTAATTATCCTTATTATAAGTTTTAACGTCTTTTCTGTTACTACAATTTTTTTTCTTTTTCTATTAAATTGAACACTTTATGTTGATTCTATTTTTGTATAATATACCACATATTGATACTATCAATTTCAATCTATATATTCTATATTGGATCAATATAGATAGTTCAATTGTTAAAAACAAAATAAACAAAATAGAGAGAAATAGAAAACTAATAACAATGATAGTTTATTTATTTTTTCAGTTAATTTGTTAGATTGAATAAATAATTTGGATGATTAGGGGTTAGTGCCAATTATGACTTGTTAAATCACGTTATGCATTAGTTTTACTAATCACAAAATAATCTTTTCTATGTTCATGTATTAATAGCTAAATTTATCTTTTGAACATATCAGTTAATTAACTCTCTTGTAATCACTGATAAACTCATTATTGTGAAACTAATGAAAGTCTATATTTAAATTGCATGCGTATCACTTTCATGGACTCATTAAAATGAAGAAAGCTTAAATGAATTAAATTGAAATGCACAGTTTAGAGAGGTCTTATTCCTTGATTCACTGGATACAGTGTCAACATAATAGAATGCTTCATTTCATTATTCACTGAAAAGTCAAGTGATGACATATTAGTAGATCAGCAGATCTACTAAGCGCTGAACCGTAAAAGATAGCTCCATTCATTAGAATCATCAAGTGCTTAAAAGAATCATATGAAATCATTAATTTGCTCATTACTTACTACAGAAGTGATACGCATCATTATATTATCAAATGAGTAAAGGAACTGCTGAATATTCAAAGTGTTGAGACTGAAGATGAAGTGTACAGTTTTGACAAACAATCATCTAATGAAGCGTGATTTAAACCACTAAAATGATTATTTGCTAGAGCACGATCTAAACAGCTAAAAGTGAGACACTACATTAATTGTAAGATCATCCAATACTATCCAATACTGATTCATCACTTAAGAAGATGTTATCAAAGCTCTCATTGCCTTGATCAATTTATGGAACTTGAAGATTAAGAAGATATAAAACACGTCACATTGATTGACCTCTATTAGAAACGTTTTACTGATTCCCTAAGTTAGAAATACCAGTGGTTAATCGAACTCTCAAGTTTGGCCTTGAAGAGAGGACTAGTAAGGGATTTATGGTGAACCACTACAGAAACATTTTGTGTCTATATTACTTCCTTTACTACTTTATGCTTTCCAATGCACTTCAACTTTAATCAAAATCTCTCAAAATAAAAGTTTTTAAGATAGAGTATTTTTAACGGTCAAACTATTCAACCTCCCTTTCTAGTTTGTTTAATTGGGTCAATATGAAACAAATTAAAGGGTTATGTGCCTCATTCGATAGTTTGTAGGGTCAAGAATGAGGTGACAATTAAGAATGCAAGGTCGGGTATGAAGTTTTTTGTTGTTGTTTGTGTATTGTTGTTTGATATTTTTTTTTTTTGAGTCTATCATTGAGAGTCCGCGAAAGGCAGAGTGGGTGTTTTCATTTGTAAAGTTTGTATAGATATCGAAAACCCAAATCTTATGGGCTTCACCTGAACTGTGCCATTGTTAATACTAAATTTGTTCGAGTTAAGGTTTGCTCTCGAGGTCTGAGCTAAGGTCTCCTCTTGATTAGGACTGTGAAAGGGCATCTAAGCTAAGGTCTCCTACAAGTTCGACTTATGATGAGTGGTACTGTAAACCAGTGATCACTCCAAAGGTTTAGTCGGTATATTTATAGAGAGATAATCGTATCTAGAGGGAGAAGTTAAGCCTCTCACCTTGAAGCCTTAAGCCTCTACATGCATTGTAGAGCTACCAATTAGATGGTAGCAAGTGTCTTTTCTTGAGTTGTGTTCACGTGTTCCGTTTGCATTGGGTTGTGACAAATCCTGTACTAAAAAGTATGTTACAAAAAGAGTTTCTAGATGATCCCTTTTGATTGACTAAACCGCACATTAATTGTTCATACATACATATCTTGCTTCCTTGTTTTTATCTAATGGGGCAGCCTGTGGTCTTCAAAAAAATAATAAAAATCAAAAGGAAAAGATTTAGTGATTGAGTATTGTCTGTAATAATGTCTCAATTAATGTTGAGTGCCTTGTAGCATTTGAGTTCTTAGTGATTGATGTACGTAACTAGCGTTGACAGTACACTCACTAATTAAGAGTGTGTGAATGAGGTGGGGACATTACTTAAGGTTGTGCATATGTTTATAATTAATATCTACTTAGACCGCAAGGAATCATCAATTGAGGGACTACGTACGTATATGCGTAAATATATATATATATATGCAATGTTTCTTGTTAATTGTCTCAAACCCACAAATTAATAATTAAACAATTTTTTGGTTGATATAGCTAGCTTGAAAACATTGAAAAAGGTAACATTTTGAAATTTACTAATCACATGGTCAAAAATATATACCTAATTGAATATACGATGATGGTTTTATTTTGGGTAAATTTTGAATATAAGTTTTATTTATTTTTTGACATTTTGAATAAGTTTTGTAATAAATTTAAATTCTCAACAACTTATATTCTTAAAATTTCTTTCCAAATAAGTATTAAATTTTCAATCTTATTCCGCTTTTACCTGTATATCTTAAAAAAATCACATAGTATAAAACTTAAAAAAAAAAACATTTCATCAAATAGTTATTATAAAAAAATAAAAAAAATTAAAATATATCATTATCTCCTTTCATATGTATTTTTTTAAAAGAACATTTGAAAGATATATTATTTTCAAATTCAACTTGAATAATTATATTTTTTCATGATAATAACTACAAATAAATAAATATAGATTCATTTTGTAAGGGAATTAACAAAGAACAAATGACATACATATAAACCTAAATTTAATTATGAAGATAATTTTTTTTTTTGTAAAACATATTAAAGGGATGATGAAAAGCTGATTAATTTTTAAAAGATTTATTCATCTACTAATTATTAAACAATTAATTTTAGTTTTTTAAAATTAAATAATGTGTTTTTTGAAAATAAATATGGTCTTCCTAATTAATATTTTAAACTTAAAACTAAAAAAAATAAGGGTAAAAGTGTGTAAAATTTAGGACTTAGTTGAAAAGAAATCTTAAAACTAGAAGTTCTTGAGAATGTAAATATATTATAATACTTTTTTATAATGTCAAAGAAAAAAGTAGAACTTATCCTAACTTTTTTTTTTTTCTTTAATTTATTTTTTTATTTTTTTATTTTTGTGGATTTTTAAGATGCAAGAAGTATGTTATTTGTAAATTGAAACCTTTTTAAAAATACTAATATTATGAATTAGATAGTACTAAAATTATGAGCAATGTCACATTGGGTGCTATGTAACAAGTTAACTAATTAAGTTGTTAATGATAATATAATGGTGTTTGGTAAATCATGGTTAGTATTTGGGGAAATGATCTAACAACTTCCAATACAAATGTGGTTAGTGAATAACATTATTCATCATGAAATTTTTATTTCCTAATTAACTACAAATGGGACCATTTCTTTTTTTTTTTTTAATAAAAGAAAAATTCATATTTTCCTTGTATGTTGACTTACTAATTATACTTTGAGTAGTATTTTGGTTTTAGTAAAAAGTTACATTACTTTCTAAATTAGGATTTTGTTTCACCTAGCAATTCTTGTAAGTTTGTTTTTCATTATTTGTGAGTTATTTGTTCTACTTTATATGTAGATATTTACAGTTATATTTAAAAAAAATGTTATTTATGTCAAAAATTAATAATTTAAAGTCTTTTAATAAGCATTGTCATGCCATAAAGGGGTTACCTTGAAAAAAATATATCCCGCTCGTGCTTTTTGTTCAACAACATGAACATATTACTTTTTTTTAAAAAGTTTTTAGTGGTCAGATAGTGTCCAAATTAGTTTACATGCATCTTGACTAATTTATTTCTCAAGTTTGGTTAAAGGCAAACTATCCATGTCAGTAGAAATTATATATGAAGATTTTACTTTTATGGCATCTCCAAAAAAATTTAAACTCATGAAGTTGATGAAGAGAGCACACTTGCTTGCTTGACTACTATAAGCTATCATAGGATAGTAATAATTTAATTAGATGAGAAAATCAGCCACCAAATTGCAAAATTTAAACCACCATGTGTAGCTAGGCTCATAGAAGACAACTTTTCGGTCTTAATTGCCTCAATTACACCATATACCTGTTACTGTTTTATACTTCAATGGGTATTGGTAAAAATGAAAAGAAATTAAGAAAATGATTAAAGGAAAAATATAGTCTTAATTAATGAGGGATTTGATGAAATTTGTTGATTGGGCTAAAATACCTAAAATTATTTATAGATTGGATTTGATGTAATAGGAGTATTATGTAATTGCCAATTATAATAGAAGTATTATGTAATTTTGTTCAATACAATTTTCTTTCATTCTTCTTAAAAAATTTCCAAACAAATTCTTATAGAGAATATTAACAGTAATTTGTTTACCTTGGCATGATTCTATCATCCCTTTGTCATTGCCTATTACAAAATTAAAATAATCCAAATTTAAATATTTCACTTAAATTTGGGGATATATAGATGCACATGGATATGTCTTATCAAATGCCTAAAATTTGAAGACCAAAAGAGTGGACATGCATGTTAGACAATAGAGTTCCCATTGCGCCTCAAGCAATAGCTTCTCAAAAAGGTAAAAGGAAAAAAGAAAAGTAGACTAATGAAGAAAGATGGTGATAACCTTTTGGGCAAGTAGAAGTTTGGTAGCTAATATAGATGGGCTACCATTCCTTTGTTTACCGACTTGAAAGCTAACTCCAACCTGCAAGTAATGTAAAATAAATGTGTAGGGGCGGCGAACCGTGGAAAGTGAAACCAACTCAAAGTCAAAACAGAAATGGGACATGCCATTGCTGCATGTCCAAATGAGTGGAAAGCTTGAGCGCTTGAAAATTATGAATTGCACATAATCCTGCTGTTTGGTCAAATTTCCATTTTCTTTTAATTACCTATTCTTATCGTAGGGCAATTACTTTTCTGTTTTAAATCTTTTTCTCCCGTTAATTTTGTATTTAACGTCAGTATTAGACTTTTCCTATGAACATAAATAAAATGAACATATACTCACTATAATAGTATAAATCCATGTCAAAAGTATTAATAGAATTAAAGTAAAATTTGTTAGTTTAGTTGGTAAATATCAGACATTAATGTACAGCAAGTTTTTGACTTAAGTGGTAGTGGTAAATTGAATGTGTTTATAAGCCAAAGTTTAGATTCCACTTGCACAAAAGAAGAGGTTTCCGTAGATGATGGTTTGGTTGATGTGGTCATGGCCTTGCAAGTTGTGCTGTACAAGTATGGTGAGGTTTTTCATGATTTGCCTATTTCTCATAAGAAACTCTTACCCTTTGTTTTTCATGCACCCAAGCTTGAATTAAAACTTTGCCTGATCACCTAAAGTATGTGTTTTTGGGTGAGAATAATACATTATGTGATCATTGCAAAGAACTTAACAGATGTGCAAGAGAAAAGGCTTGTGCGCGTGCTTCGTGACCATAAAATTGCTATTAGATGGATGATGGTTGACATAAAGGGAATTAGTCCTTCCATGTTTATGCATCACATACTTTTAGAAGAAAATTTGAAGCCAACAAGGGAGATGCAAAGGTGTCTCAACCCACCTATGATGGAGGTAGTCAAGGCCAAAATATTAAAGTTGCTTGATGCTGGTGTTATCTACCCTATCTTGGATAGCAAGTGGGTAAGTCTATGGTTCCTAAGAAAACGGGAATTACTATTGTGCAAAATAAAGATGATGAACTTGTGCCTACGCACATTCAAAATGGGTGGAGAATGTGTGCTTATTATTGCAAGCTGAATCAGTCATCACGTAAATATAATTTTCCTTTACCTTTCATGGACCAAATGCTTGAGAGGTAGGTTGGTAAGTCTTTCTATTGCTTTCTTGATGGGTATAGTAGATATAATCAGATTGTTATTGCACTCGAAGATCAAGAAAATACTACTTCTACTTGTCCCTTTGGTACTTTTGAATATAGAAGAATGCCTTTCAGTTTGTGTAATGCACCAGCCATTTTTCAAATATGCATGATGAGTATATTTTCAGATTATGTACAAAGAATCATTGAAGTTTTTATGGACAATTTTACTATTTATAATGATTCTTTTGATGCATGTTTGGAAAGTCTTTCTCTTATTTGGAAAAGATGCATGGAAACTAACCTTGTTTTGAATTATGAGAAGTGTCACTTTATGGTTAAACAAGGGATAGTTTTAGGTCATGTAGTTTCTGCTTGTGGTTTAGAAGTTGATAAGCTAAGATAGATATTGTTTTGTCTTTAACTTATCCCACCTATTTGAGGGAAGTTTGTTCTTTCCTTGGACATGCAAGTTTCTATAGATGATTTATCAAAGATTTCTCTAAAATTGTATTGCCCCTATGCAAGTTGCTGGCTAAAGATGTGGATTTTGTGTTTAATGATGCTTGTAAACAAGTATTAGATGATCTTAAGAGGAGATTACATTTTAAGATCATGTGTGAAACTAGTAATTACACTGTTGGAGCTATACTTGGCCAAAAAGTTAGGTGAAATTTGCATGCCATCTCATATGTCATACACACTTGATGAATCTTAATGTAACTATCATACAACGAAAAAAAACCTCTTTGATGTAGTTTTTGCACTTAAAAAGTTAAATCTTACTTTCTTGGAATTAAAGTGGTTGTGTTTTCTGATCATTAAGCTCTTAGAATCTTTTGCAAAACAAGGAATCAAATCCTAGATTGATAAGATGGATCTTGCTTTTGCAAGAATTTGATCTTGAAATTAAGGACAAGAAATGAGCTGAAAATTATGTAGCTAATCATTTGAGTAGATTGTCAAACAAGCAAGTGGATATAGAATCTGTGAGAGAGTATTTTCCCGATGAGAAGCTGTATGCTATGTATGACATTTTGTCATGCTATGATGATTTGGTTAATTTTTTTAGTCACCAAAGAATTTCCTCAAGGTTTTTCCAAATCTCAAAGAACTAAGTTTAAAGCTAATGCTAATATTATGTTTAGGGTGACCCATATTTGTGGAAGTTTTGTGCTGACCAAGTTATAAGAAGGTGTGTACCCCAATGTGAATAGAACTCTATCCTTACCTTTTGCCATTCTTATGCTTGTGGAGGACATTTTGGTGCGAAAAGAACAACTTATAAGGTAATTACATGTGGTTTTTATTGTCCTACCTTGTTTAAAGATGCATATACCTTTTGCAAATTATACGAACAATGCCAAAGAACGGGTAGTATAACTCATTGTGATCAAATGCTTTTAACTTCTATTCTTGTATGTGAAATCTTTGATGTTTGGGGTATTGATTTCATAGGTCCTTTTCCCTATTCTTTCGGTAATATTTACATCTTACTTGCTGTTGATTATTTGTCTAAAAGGGTTGAAGCTAAGGCTACGCATATTGATGATGCTAAGGTTGTTGTGGATTTTGTTAAAACTTACATCTTTGACATATTTGGAAGACCCAAGGCAATCATTAGTGATCGTGGAAAATATTTTTTTAATCGATCCATTAAGGCTTTGCTTCGAAATACAATGTTATTAAATGTGCTATCCACAACTTATCATCCTCAAACAAGTGGCTAAGTTGAAATTTCTAACCGAGAGATCAAATCCATCCTTGAAATAACCGTGCAACCTAATAGAAAAGATTAGAGCTTAAGGTTGCATGATGCTCTATGGGCTTATATGACTGCATATAAATCACCTATTGGAATCTCTCCATATAGGTTGATTTATAGGAAGCCAGGTCATCTACTCGTAGAACTTGAGCATCGTGCTTTTTGGGTCATTAACCAATGCAACATGAACTTAGAAACTACTGGACATAATAGGATGTTGCAATTGCAAGAGTTGGAGGAGATAAGGAACGATGCCTATGATAATGCAAGGATTTACAAGGAAAAGACTAAGGCATTCCATGCCAAAATGATTTCGAGAAAATAATTTCAAATTGGGTAAAAAGTTCTCTTATTTCATTCATGCCTAAAGCTCTTTCCAAGTAAGTTACGTTTTCAATAGATTGGACACTTTGTTGTTACTAATATCTTTCTATATAGTGTAATTGAAATTCAAAGCTTAGAAACAAGCAAAGTGTTCAAGGTGAATGGGCAATGGTTGAAACCTTTCTATGAAGGTTTTAAGGAGGTGGTAGTGGAGGAGGTTGACTTGGCCTAACCTACATCAAATTGATAAGCATGGAGTCGAGCCAAAGAAAACAAAGGCACTGATTGGGAGGTAACCCAACATAAAAAAAAAAAGGAAAAGCAGATTTGCTTTTTTCTTTCTTTTTCTCTTTTTTTCATCTTTTATTTTAGTACATGCATGATTGTTCTTATTCTCTTTCTTACTTTGATGTCTATATTGAGGACAATGTAGTGTTTAAGTGTGGGTGGATGATTCACTGTTTCTTTTTTCTTTTGGAAAGGTTTTTTTTTTTCTTTGGGTACAAATCTGTTTTATGTTTATTTCATATGTTTATGTGTGTTTTCTTTTCTTTTGCATGCTAAACGTTAAGTGTTTAGCTTTGTCTTTTAATTTTCCAAGAGTTAATGAGAATATGTGTATTATAATGAGATAAATTGAATGAATGAGTTATCTTGCAATTTTGAACTTAATTGGTTTAAGGATTAACTTTGAAAGTTTATCATGCCGATTTAGTACTTGTTTTACCTTTGTGAGCTTTTGAGCATTCAACATGCCTTCTTTGTTGTGTGTTATTCATTCAATGTTTTGTGCATCTTTAGAACTTGCTTCGTATTTTGTTAGGACTATATTTAAATTGTATGTATGCATGAAAGTGATAGCACTTAGGATTTTTGACAACTTAAGCCAAAAACAAGTCAACCTTATTCATGATAATTCGCTAGTGAGCCAATTTTGAGCTTATTTATCCTTTCTTTGTTTAACCCATGTTTGTGAACCTAACCTTTCATATGTTTCCTTTTTCCTTAGCCAAGGAATAATAGAGCATATGTACCTTATTATGAACATTGGGTTATGGTTGGAATTCATGAGAAAAGTGGTTATGTGATGGGAATTTTTTAGTTTAATTGTGAATTGTACCATTCAGTTATGAAGAAAGGAGGAGAACAATTCCAAGTTCTTTATAAAAAAAGAGAGAAGAAATAGAAAAAAGAAAAGAAAAAAAGGTGATGACTAAATGTGTATAAGGTGGAAAAGGAAGAAAGAAAGTGTTCCTTTTTGCTTTTAAGTAATATTCTGTTGTAGGAACTTGAAAATCAAAGGAAGCTCGGTATTTTTGCTTGATTTCCAATGATGAATTCATGAACATTAAGTTTATATGTTGTTGACTTCATTATCTTTTTATGCTCTACTAGTTTCTCTGGTTTTTAACCTTTTCTTTACCTTTTTCTTACCTACCTTTTAGCCTAGCCCCATTACGATCTTGAATAAAGACCTTTTGAATGTTATGCATGTGATACTTTGGTAATGGATACGAGATTGAACAACAAACTTATGGTAGATCGTAACGTTGATTGAATTTGAGTTTAAACACTTTAAGCCATAAATACTCGAGTGTTGGAGTGTATACCAATGAGAGGACCTATTATTTTAGTATGACATGCATTTCATTTAAGTCTTTAAAAAAAGAAGGATTCTAAGATTGTTAATTGTTCAAATTCATGAAAATATTCTTGTTTATAATGCTTATACTCTTTGAGATTGTTGGGAGATTAGAAGTAGAGTTGAGTGCTTAGAAGGTCTTTATTTACTGTTTGCTTTTGTTTTCTAATTCTTAGGTTTCTTTTCTTTTCTAAGTTTTTAGTTTTTGATTTTGAATATTGTTAGTTTTGACTTTTTCTTTTCTTTTCCTTGCTCGAGGACTTGCAAGTACTAAGAGGGGGGGGGGGGATTTGATACACTCATATTATTCTATTTTTTTAGTACCATATTCTTAGTCTTTTATGCATATTTTATGTCTTACCTTAGTTTACTTATCTTGTTTAGTGTTTAACAATGCTTTGAAGACATAAAGAGTAAAATGTAGCTAAATAGAGCATTTGAATATGTAATGGAGCTAAGGACTAAATTGAGCACATTGAGAAGAGTTTATGAGTTGATCAAGTGCACAAATCTTAATTGGACTAGGAATCCTAATGGCAAAAGGATTTCTACATGGGGAATCCAACTTTAGCGAGGAATCCTATTGGAATTAGGATTGAAAGAAGATTATATTAGAATGTTCAAATTTTGAATAGAATAGGAAGTACAAATTTGTTCTAATAGGGAATTAGCTATTAAGTAGGAAAAAATTTTCCTTCTTGTTTAGAGTTCTTGCCGCCCTTATACTCTATAAATAGGGAGGTTTAGTAAGATTTATGAGTCCTTTTCACACACACTTTTCTTTCTAAATTTCATATAATGAATGAAATATTTTCTTTTCAAGTAATGATGATGCTAGCTTAAGTTTTTGTTCAATTGTAAGAGGTAAGTAACCTTGACTTATGAAGCTATTATAAGAAACTGTTTTTAAGAGGAAATATGATGTTATGCGCACATGTATGTATTCATGTTTTTCTTGGTTAATTGCTTAATGATTATGTGTTTTAGTTTGTTATTATGTACACATGATAGATTAATACATATAGTATGATACTAGTTAATTGATAAATGTCTTTGCATGATTAATTAACATGAGTAGTAAAAGTATCATTTGAATTAAATCCCTTGGAAAATCTTATCTATATTAAGTTAATGCCGCTTATGCATTATTGTTTAGAATCAATTGCACCTATCTACTTCGTAATGCCTTCACGTAATTAAATCCATAATGCTTGATGATGGTTATTATGTGATTAATGTTAGATATTATGTTTGACCTAATTAACAAAGAGGTAAGGATAGATAGGAAAGATTTTTTTCCATGGTTGATTTACATGCATGTGTATAGTCAGATTGGCATTTGTTTTGTTTTTTATGATTAATAGCTCATGCATCTTGGCGAAAGATTCTTTGTAGTTGAATCTTACAAATCCTTGGTTATTTGCTTCGTTTAGTAAGTTTCTACCAAAATTTGTTTTTCACATTCAGAATTTAATTCTCTTATTTTTCTTGCTTACTTAGCTATTTTAATTGAGTTTAGATCAAAGATTAACATCCCATTTATTTACTTTACTATTTTGAGTGCATATTAGTTAGTTTGCCTATTATCATCACAATTTGTTTTAAAACTTCATTCATTGTTAAACATCACTTGTGTATTGCTCATTATAAGTATTTGGCTTAGGATTTTAAGTTGGGTACTTTAGATGCACAAGCTAGATTATTGTTGTTGTTGTTTACTTAGACACTGTTGGACACAATTTGAAAGCGTTTTCCAACTCAAAAGCCAAGTCTAGGTCACACAGTTTGAATAATTAAGCAATTCCAAGATGGATAATTAGTCAATTTATTTGATCAGCATGTGCTAAAAGCCTAAAAGCATACTAAATATGTATGTTGGCCACAACCCATAAGAGAACATTTCTAGTTCTATTTTTGTACTTGTATGACTCCCCCTTCATATATATATATATATATACTAGTTTTAAAGTTGGTAAGACTTCTACCCTTATATACACCTCCTAATGTAACAATCATTTTAGAAATTATATTGTACTAGAGGGTTGCAAATGTAACACCCTAACCTTTTAACACATTGTACCAATTAAGGCAGTCTTAAGAAAGTACCTGAGCAGGTCATCCTATCTTAGATTCTTAAAATTTTGTAACACTCAATTTTGTTTATCTTATTGACAATATATATTCATATCTCATTCTATTTTATAATTTATATTGTATCAGAAGGTTGCAAATGTAACACCTTAACCTTCTAACACATTTATGAAAACCTTGCCATATATATATATAGTAGGATTGGAGGTGATAGGGGTTGACATTTGATTAAACATGGATGACTTGCAAAAATATAGGGTTGAGACAACTTAAAAGCATCACCTCAAACTTGTTTGAAAGTTTATTATTCAAGTATTTCAAAGAGAGACCAAATGCCTTATCATATAAATTATACTATTTTGTTATTCTATTTTTAACATTTTTCTATGGCTAACTTCAATATCATATATATAAATTACAAAACCCTCATAGCACTTGAAGATCCCATAATCTTATAAGCAATCTAAAAGCAGCCTAACAATATACAGACATAACACAATAGACTATTAGAAGAAGGTGAAGGCTTGTTTTTGTAGTAAATATACATAACATAGTTAGAAATAAATTAGACAAGCCTTAATATACATATGTAAACTATTTCTAAGATCAAATTACATGTTTATACAATTTTCCTAAGAAACACTTTACAGAGCCATAAATTCATTACAACACAGTACATGTTTAATATCAAAGTCACAATAGGCTTTTTCTTCATTACTATTGAAGCAATCAGAAGCAGTGAGATGGAAGCATGTTATAAATTTTCAATGAAGCATATGTTTATTAGAGCCTAGTCAATTATAGTCTCACCTTTAAAGAAAGAAAATTGCTAAACCAAATAATACACTTGTTGGAGGGCAGGCTATCCAAAGGCAATAATACCACAATAAGGAAGAAAAAAAAATTCAACTAGAGAAAAGTGAAGGGCTATTTCCAAACAACTACTTTCTTGAGAGGAACATCCAAAAGAAGAAATCCTACTCTTAACCAAATGACCTTATTCTAAAGTTACCAAACGTTCCCTACATATAAGAATTTCAATTTCAATTTCAATCAAATTCAATTACTATTTCTTAAAGGATTGTTTCTTTAATGCATACATAACAATTTCTTTGTGCATCACCTCGGGTTGTAAGCCCTTGCTTTATATCTTTTGCAATTCAAGAGCCTGTTTCCTTAAAAGCATTTACAATAAAGGTTTTTAATACATAAGCAACTTGTTTTAATTTACATATTTCTCTTCAAGATGCAGCTTATGTTACCAACCCAATAGATGTCCCTTACAATTTCTCTAACCTCATAGCTACTAAGTTCAAGACTGAAAATTGGCTACAAAATTTGTTGAGAACTTGTAAATTAATAAAATCCTAATTTTATTCAAACAATCAAATTAAAGATTCAAATTGTAATAATAAACTAAACCTAGCTAATGACAAATTAAACTAGAGAATTCAATAGATAAAAGCCTAAAATTACAATTTCCCTTAACATTTCACTTGACTTGTTATTATCTTGTCTTGCTTAGTTATGACAAAGAATTATTAACCTAAGATTCTAATTCAATTATAAGTATATTCCTAAATCATATAATAATATTTCCCTTCATTAATTCACTACATTCCTATATGAATTAGACTAAGACAAACTCATTAAGATTAGATCTAAATAGGCTATACAAGTCATATAGATATATTTCTATCCTATATCCAAATCAAATTTAATAATCATGTGTATGAATTCAATCTAGTGTTATTTCAATCAAGGCTAAACCTAAATTCATTTTTAAAGTCCTTTAGGTTTCCTGATTCAATCTAATTAGTAGCTAATCAACTAGAAGAATTAGGCATAAAATGAAATAAATAATTCAAATACCAAACCTTAAGCAATCAATAATTAATAAAAACCATCAGGCTACATGTTGAGTTCAATTGTAATAATAGAGAATAAAATAGTTCATTTTACCTAGTGTAGACATAAACTTAAACAAAATCACCATTCAAGTAAATACAAGCAAACTAGTAATGGAGGAATAAAAGAATACTAGACAGTTGTCAATCTTCAGTTAATTCACACAGAAACTCTTCTTACCTTCTTGCACTCTTCAGTTTTATTTGTGTGTTTTTAATCTCTAAGTCAATCCCCTTTAATAGGCCTTTTTCTTCTAGTTCGAAACCAATCATGGCGCATCTTTCAACTTCTTCTTCTTTAACTTGGACTAGGTCACTACTTAAAATACTTTAAAACAAAACAAGTAACTATTTTAAGCAAAACTACTCATAATTGAAATAAAACACTCATAAGTCCTAAACAATGATGACTTGACTAAAGAAACTATTTTAATTGAAATCTAACTTTAAAGTTAGGGATTTGCTAGTCCTCGAGCACAAGAAAAACAAAAACACAAACGAAAAGCAAGAGATGTATCAAACTAATTTAATGAATTCCAAAGTATCCTAAAATATATTTTTAAAAACTATTAACTTAAGGACAATCATAGGCAATCATGCAAATTTATGATTCAATTCAAGCACTAGTTTCATTCTCAAATGAATTTTCACGTGTGTGCGTGATCTTTTTACCAAGAAATTCAATGCAATCCAGATTAGTTTATGACTATGAAAAGTAGAGCTCAGTACTTAAACCCCATAGGTTTGCTTTTCATCTATCTCTCCATTAATATAGACTAACACTCGGTTAATGATCATTAGGACTTTAAAGTTTGTAATGTAAGGCTAGGGTAAAGGTATGATAAAAGATATTCATGAGGCTTAAAATAATCATAAGTACATTATTTCATTCTAGAACCTTTTGTAGAACTCCCTTCACACTCTAAGTAATACACCGATGCTTGGCTTCCACTTTTCTTTTATCTCCACTTAAACAATTTTTTTTTCTTCAAAATTCGTAGGAACTTTTATCATAATTCAAAAAAATTAACATTATTCTTAATGTTACAAGAAACAACATAAGATAGAGAAAACACCTATGATATTTTAAACACAAATTCCCCTTATAACAACTCCATGCCACACCACCAAACTTATTTCAATCTATTATAAAGAATGGGGCAAACATAAAGCACAAGTAAACTTCCTTTTTTTTTTTTTAACTCCATCCTTTCTCTTTTTTTTTTTTTATTTATTTTTTTCTTCATATAACTCCATCCTTTTCCTAGAAAGACTAAACTTACTTAAGAGCGGAGGTTGCAAAAGGAAATTAAGTAAGGGTTAGGAGAAAATTTTAATATGGTTGAACAAGAAAAGGTCAAATAGGCTTAAAGGGGAACTAGGGATAAATATATAAAATGAGGTTAGCTCGAAAGGCTCAAACGGTCCAAAGATGACCTAAATCATCTCTTAACTCAACATTGTCTAGGATTTCGCCTCAAGAGAGAATCAAACAAATCCTAGAGCTCTTGACAAAAACAGAACTTCCTAAACATAAATGTTTTCTAAATAAGCATGTCAAGTTTATGCAAAAGATCAAGTACATAAATTTTGGAATCACATCCGAACAATGTTACTAACACAAGAATTTAACATGAGCTTAACTTAAGCCTAGGTTTCCCAAAAATAAAAATCACAATTAACCATAATATTATCATTGGATAGGAAAATCATTAAAAAATTATAAAATATCTCAAGCAAAAGACTAAAACTAAGAAACACAAGTACACCAATAAAACCCTCCCCCAAACTTAAGATGAACATTAAAATTAGTGAAAAAACTACAAAAGGAATAAGGATAAGAAAAACTCCCTATCAATGTAGCAAGACATAAAGCTCACTATTCCTTGTCCTTAGTAAGCCCTAGTTGGAAAGAGGTAAAAAATGATTTATCTGCTAAAAATAAACAACACTTAATGAGAAAACTCTCAATAAGAACTAAAACATCACTTGGCTTTAGAAATTTTGCTTGGTATGTGTGGAGGTTTGATGCTAAAGATGGTGGTAGAGGAGTTGGCCACATAGGATCTTCATAAATTTAAAATTCAGTGGCTAATTGAAACTTAAGAGGTTGTGATTTGCCTTCTATGATTATATCTTGAGTTGCTTCCTCGCTATAGGAGTATTCTTTAATAACCAATTGAGGCTCAATAATTTGGTTATCATGGATTTTATCATGTGGTTCATTTTCTATGACCAAATTGGGCTCAACAGGTTGGGCACCATGAATTTTTGTGATTCATCTTTTATAAAGTGAATACATGGTAGAAAGGAACTTTGTACCCATTTTTGAGACATCTTTAAGGCTCATCATTTGGTGTAGACATACTCTTACTAGGTGTAGGTTACAATTGATGTAGACTCACCCATTAGTATGAAGGAATATGCCAATGTTTTTAGCAACTCATAAGCTTTGTCCTCTCTTAGATTCATGAAACTTCCACTAGCTAGCCTATCAACCACTTTCCTTGTCCTTTCAAGCAAATCATTGTAAAATATATGGAGTTAAAGCCATTTTTGTAAGTCGTGACTTGGACACGTGTTTAACATATAGCTAAACTTCTCCCAAACATCTTGGAATGATTCCAAATCAAATTGAGTGAAACATGTGAGGTTAAAGTGTTGAATAAACATCTTTAGAGTACTTCACAAAATAAATAACAAAATAAAATAAAAAATAAAAAAATAAAATAAAGTCAACTAAGATTGTTTGGTATTAATATTAACCAAAATTAAAACCAATTCCTCGATAACAGTGCCAAAAACTTGTTATCGATTTTCAATCATGAAAATACAGGTATCATTAACAAGTAATATAGAATAAAGTAGAGTGTTGATCTCATGTAAAATTATAACTAATATTTAGCTGAGTACTAAAATTAGCACAATCCTAATTTTATTCAAACAATCAAATTAAAGATTCAAATTTTAATAAAAAACTAAACCTAACTAATGACAAATTAAATTAGAGAATTCAACGGATAAAGGCTTTAGAATTAAAATTTTCCTCAATTCTTCACTTGACTTATTATTATCTTATCTTGCTTAGTTATTATAACAATGAATTATTAACCTAGGGTTCTAATTCAGTTATTCCTATGTCTTATAAGATTAGACCTGAATTGGCTACAAAAAGCATATAGGTATATTCCTGTCCTATTTACAAATCAAATTTAGCAATCATGTGTATGAATTCAATCAAGTGCTATTTCAATAAAGGCTAAACCTAAATTCATTTTCAAAGTCCTTTAGGTTTCCTAATTCATTCTAATTGGTAGCTAATCAACTAGAAGCATTAAGCATAGAATGAAATACAAAATTCAAATACTAAACCTTAACCAATCAGTAAATAATAAAAACCATCAAGCTACATGTTGAGTAAATTAGTTCATGCTACCTAGTGTTGATATAAACTCAAATAAAATCACCATCAAAGTAAATACAAGAAAAACTAAAAGAAATAAAGGAATAGAACA
The DNA here is from genome assembly GCA_029379385.1 of Quillaja saponaria. Taxonomy (NCBI): domain Eukaryota; kingdom Viridiplantae; phylum Streptophyta; class Magnoliopsida; order Fabales; family Quillajaceae; genus Quillaja; species Quillaja saponaria. Next base: position 19,991,247 of record CM055607.1, on the reverse strand, counting down.
AAACTAGAAGGTTCTCAATCTTTAATCAATTCACATCTAGGCTCCTCTTGTCTTCTTTCACCCTTGATGGCTTCCTTTCTCTCCTAAAAAATTCATTTTTATTTGAGTGTTATTAATCTCCAAGTCAATCTCCTTTAAATAGGCATTTTCTCATAGTTCAAATCCAATTATGATTCTAATTCTATTAGAAGGACGCCCTTGCACAACCTTTAGCTTCTCCTTCTTCAACTTGGACTTTGACACTGCTCAAAACACTTTAAAACAAAATAATAACTAATTTTAGCAAAACTACTCATAATTGAAATAAAACATTTCAACTTCTAAACAGTGATGACTTGACTAAAAATATTAATTTTAATTGAAATCTATCTCTAAACTTAGAGATTTAACACAATTTAGGACTCAAAAGATAAGTGAAATTAACTCTATTCTACATAGTTATCAATATTCTAGCAGTAGGCATATAATTAGGCTTCTAGCTGTTGGTTGATTGGCTATGTATTCAATCAATCTATGACTTTCTTGTTTTAAGAAATCTCAGCTTCAACCTTAATTTCTTATGTGTTAAATATAGTTTCATGTGTAAATGCAGCTTCACGAACATTTGTTGAAATATGATAGAAGAAATAGCTTGGAGAAATATTATGAATTATTATCAATCAAATATTATAATCTCAATGAATAGTAATACTAATTTCTAAATATAGACATAATTCTATTTTCAAAAAATGTTTAATTCAAATCAAGTTGACTTAATTTGAATCACAAGTTATTTTAGGAAAGTTCTAGTGTTGGTAACAATTAGCATTAAATGCTAATTTGTACAATTTAAGATCGCAAGTTATTTTAGGAACGTTATGGTATTGGTAACAATTAGCATTAATGCTAATTTGCATAATTTTAGATCAATCATCAAGAATATATATTTTTGAAATAATAAATCAATTTCATTTGAAATTGACACAAATATGGAAGTAATATAATCTAGGACAAAATTACAAGTTATTTTAGGAAAAAACTAGTTTTTGTAACAATTAACATTAAATGCTAATTCGCATAATTCAAGCTAATCAGGTCAAGAATATATATTCAAAATAATAAATCAATTTCATTTAAAATTGACACAAATATGGAAGGAATATATTTTAGGAAAAAATCAAAACTAATTTCGAAATTAAAATATTAAATTAAACATAAAGTGTTGCCTTCAATTAATAACCATTTCGAAATCAATATCAATTAGACATTAATAATATTTCAATCAATTAAGCATTTAATCAATATGATAGCAATTAATCATAGTAAACTATAGAACGAATAATATGTGAGATTAAATATAAAGTGAAATATATCGATAGCTTGAGTAGTTATCGATAAAGTATTGTAACAAAAATTTCAAGATTTAGAGTGAAACATGATTTAAATAAAAGTAAGTTTGTGATCAAAGCATGTTATCATCAAAATAAAGTATAGTATAGCCTTGGAAAATAAATATATGCAAGATAAAATCTTCCCCTGAGTTAGCACTTATCAACATGATTTCCTGTAATAGAGCATTAGAAAATTTTCATGCATTAGAGTATAAAGCTAAGCCTTCTTGCAAACATTTGTCAGAAGAGAATGTTATAGCATATAATCAATTTGCCTAATAGAGTGTTTAAGCTTCAGAGTTTAAGAAATTAAAATATGAATAGGATAAAAGCACAAAGCACATGCAGTTTATAGCAGTTAATAAAGAGTAGTAGCCGTCTTTGTTTTATAGAACAAGAGAATAAAAGTACTTATCCCCTTGAATCAAAGGAGGTGGGAATGAAGTCACGACTACTTATCCCCTTTTGAAATCATAAAAAAAAAGACATAAAACATAAATTATTAAAGACATTAGGAAATTAAACTAGGCAGGATAGAGTAGAAAAAGGCAAATATCAAGCTTCAAGCTAGGATGATAATCCCTCAAGCTTGCTTACAGTGTTCACTCTGAAAGTGTCAAGTGAGTGTTGTAGGGTGACAACCCTTGATAAAATCTTAGTAATAGTAGAAGCAATAGTAGTGAATGTTGCAGTAACAAATTAAGTAGCACTGGTAGAATTAGTAGGCTTAGTAGGAGCTTTGATGTTGTTATAATCAATTCCCATTCTTCTTAGATTATCAACATCAAAGTATGGGCCTTCTTGCCTGTAGCCTCATTCTCTAATGGTATCTCAAAGAATTCAAGAATTTTGGTCATAACCATTCCACAGGAAAAACTTCTTTTAAGCATACTTAAATAGGTTTTCATGTGATGAAGGATGACATAGACAGGATTAACTTCAACATCTTTAAGCACATGCCACATGATAAACACTTCATAATTGTTAACTAAGCTATGGGTACCAACTCTAGGTTAAATTTTTGTGAGAAATCTTGTGGTGAAGCACTTTAGCATTTGCAGGCAGAGACACATAATTCTTGGTTATACAATCAGTGCTAAAAACATCCTTAAGAGCAACAGTAAAGTTAAATCATTTTGTGGTAAGCAAAATCAACAATCTTATTAGAAAAGGATAACTTTAGAATTGCAGCAAGGTCATTCACAGTTAATAAGATAAGTGTATCCTTAAAAGTAATAGGGGCAGTCTCAGATAACTAAAATGAAGCATAGAAACACTTAACTAACTCAGGGAATATAAGCACATTAAGAGAAATATACTTCTAAAAAAAGAACTTATGCTCAAGGAAAAACTCTTGCTTGATAATCATCAAAGGAATAATAGCTTTAACAGAATAAAAATGTTGATAAGTTTTTTCAAATTTAGGAATAAGAACCTGGTCAAGTTAGTGGATATAGCTTCCGAGATTGAGACTATAGTGTTGTCCTTAGCAGTTTTAGTGTTAGGTTGTTCTTTATCAGCTTTAGCATCAATGTTTATAGACGTCAAACTCTCTGATTCTTCGGCTTCATCAGAAGACTCTTCAACAATACTTTTTCTTTTTCAGCCTCTTCTTCAGCCTCTTCTTCAGCTTCTTCTTCATCCTATTTAGATTTATAACTTTCTTATTCAGGGGGTGGTTCTTAGGCTTAGGGGATGGCTTTGTTTTCTTAGATTTAACTAAAATTTTAATCTTTTGGAAAGCTGTGGAGAAGAAGGTGATGCATCTTATTTTTCTTTCATCTTGGATGAAAAAGGTAGAGAAGATTTAAGATCAATAGGAGTAGTATCCATGGGTTCAACTGAGCTCTCTTTTCTTGACTTAGTTTTCTTACCACCTGTAGATGATGCGATTGAATGAGTTTTGAAAGAGTTTCAGCTATGGTGAGCAAGAAGAAGGTGAGAGGATTTTGTGATGCAGTAAAAGAAGGTAAAGTAAGAGAAATGAGCATTTTTGTTTAGGGTTTTAAGAGGGAGATGTTATGGTTAAATATAGTACTCAACTCAACTCAACTCAACTAAGCCTTAAAATCCCAAACTAGTTGGGGTCGGCTATATGAATCCTTTTCCTCCATTCGCATCGATCCAAGACAAGATTTTCATTAATTCCTAGTACAGCCATATCTTTCTCGATGACTGCCCCCCATGTAAGTTTCGGTCTCCCCTTTCCCCGTCTAACACCTAGCACCTGGACCATGTCACCTTGCTTAACTACTGCATCCATTGGCCGACGTTGGATGTGTCCAAACCAACGTAGACGATTCTCCCTCATTTTCTCCTCAATAGGTGCTACTTCCACCTTCCTACGAATCTCCTCATTTCTTATTCTATCCTTTCTTGTATGTCCTGTCATCCATCTTAACATTCTCATTTCGGCTACTCCCATCTTATGCGAATGTTGCTTCTTAACTGCCCAACATTCGGTACCATACAGCATAGCTGGTCTCACTGCCGACTTATAAAATTTCCCTTTCAATCTATTCAGGATTTTAGGATCACATAAAACTCCCGAAGCACTCCTCCACTTCACCCACCCTGCCTTAATCCTATGGTTTACATCATGCTCAATTGCACCATCTTTTTGTATAAATGACCCTAAATACTTAAATACATCCTAAATACTTAAATATAGTAGTGGAGTGAAAATAAGAAAGTATTTTTTAATGAAATAATTGACATCTGACCTATATAATTTCAGCATTTTAAATAAACCCCATCAATTTAGGAATCAATCCACAATTTGAATTTTTTCAAATAAGTACAGTGGACCTCCACTTGGAAAACAAAAGAAACACACTTGTGTCCAGGTATTAGTAAACAATACAACATAGGTTTAGAATTCAAATATAAGTTAGAGTGAGTTTGTGATAGCTCTATAAAATAGAGTTATTACACTAAATTTTTTATTCCAATTTTGTGTTAATCTTAGAGTTTAGAGTTAGAATGCATTTAAAATTAGTATTTTAAGTCTAGTCTAGTTTGTTTAGGAGTTTAAAGTGTTTTAATTAAACTAAGAATTGATTTTTTTTTCAATTAATTGTATAATTTCTTTTTTGAGTTTTTAAGCAATGTTCTAGTCCAAGGCAAAGAAGGAAGTATTGAAGGCTTGTGTCGCGGCGTGAAGTACCATAGCGTTGTGGTGCCACAAAGAAAATAAAAGATATAATTCAGAAAGCTCTACGCCATAGCATGACAACACCTGCGCCACTGTGCCATATCCATAGAATTCCCTTAGCAAAGTCAGAGAGTAATGTGCCGTAACACCATACCAAGGAATGTCACGACACCTAAATAAGAGAAATTTATGTCTAAGTTAGAGAAGACAACACCACAAGTCTAGTAAGTAGAATTCCATGATGCCCACATTGAAGACGACTTTGTTAGTAACCAGAGAAGGTAGGCCACAATGCTATTCATGAAGACTTCGCTGTTTGACAAGTTTGAGTCCTATAAGGACTGGACAAAGTTTGTGCCTCCGGCGCCGTCCCTTATTTCCAAGGGCTCCTAGTTTTGTTAAACAAGGAAAAAAAGGCCTATATAATGAGGTGAAGGCTGAATTTGAAAAATAGACTAAAGCAATTGAGTTGAGATATTCTAAGGAGATTGTGAAGACCTAGAGCAATGACAAACTCCAATCTTCTACCCTCTTCTTCTTTATTTCTGATTTACTTGTAATGGCTATTTCTTTTATATTGTTATTTTCCATAACTAGTGTGGAGTAGTTTTATTCTAGGTTTTCAATTGAACCCACATAGCTTGTGATTCAATTTTAGGGTTAGCCGTAAGAAACATAGCTTGTGATTGGATTGTTCACCTCAAGTGAATAATCTGATTTGTTAAAAAGATAAAAATATACTCTTTAGTTGTAAGTAACTGAATTAGATTATCCTTAATGAATTTATCTTATTTTAATTCTCATAAGAATATAGTGAATTAAACTAAGAGAAATATAAAATTGCAAGACATAGGAATATGCCTATAATTGCTTAAGAAATCTAGGTTAATATTTGAATTATTGCTTGAATTGATTAAAAGAAAGGAAACATAGGTGGAGTGTGAAGAATATTGTGAACCTAGTGTTAGTTCAATTAATAAATTGCTTGTTTAGTTAGAATTCCAACATTCGAATTGCGTTGGTTTGATTAAAATTAAGTGCATACATATTGATAAAATCCTTAAAAGTTATATCATTCCTTGTGGGAACGATCTTTACTTATCATTATATTACTTACAAAGAAACGTGCGCTTGCGTTATGAAATTTGTGTCAAGTTTTGGTGTTGTTGTTGGAGAGTGATGTTTACTTTACTAGTTGATATCAATATAAGTATTTTTTATTCTAATTCAAGCTCTTATTTTTGTAATTTCATGTACTATTGGACATTGCATGCGACAAACTTGAAACTTGGAACTAGTACCATACGATCTCAAGATCGAAAGAACATTATAAAGGTTAAGAAAAGCCCAAGGTTCAAGAGACTCACAAGAAATGGCTAAGCAAAATCAAGAACCTATAAACAAGTTCTACGAGAAATTATGTTGTCCCTCTGGTGCAAGGACTCCACTCAAGCATCCAAAGGCTAACTATTGTTGTAAATAATTTTAAGATTAAGCCAGGCACAATTTAGATGATACAAAATTCTGCATAGTTTGGTAGTCTACCAAGTGATGACCCCTATGCACATCTAGTAACATTCTTAGAACTCTGCAATACATTTAAATATAATGGTGTCTCCAATGATGCGGTCATCTTAAGGCTTTTTCCTTTCTCACTGTGAGATAAGACAAAAAGTTGGCTCTATTCACTACCACAGAATTCCATCACCGCATGTTCGGATATAACACAAAAAATTTTGACCAAATTTTTCCTTCCCGCCAAGACCACCATGTTAAAGAATGAGATCACATTATTCCTTCAACATGATCAAGAATCTCTCTATGAAGCTTGGGAAAGATATAAGGATTTGCAATGAAAATGCCCTAATGATTGCCATTCAGAAGTGGCTACAAGTTCATACTTTTTACAATGGCTTAGTAAAGTAAACAAGAATCACAATTGATGCTGTTATTGGAGGTGCTTTGATAAGGAAGTCAATTGATGATGCCTATGACCTTTTGGAAGAAATGGCCTCAAACAATTACCAAAGGCCATCTGAAAGGTTAGCATCCCGAAGAATTGCTAGAGTGCATGAACTAGATGCCATCACTACCTTAACGGCACAAGTAGCTGGATTGGCGAAGAAATTTGACAACCTTGGGGTGCAACAAAATCCTAAATCCACTATCATGATTTGTGAAGCTTGTGGCGAAATCACTCTATTAACCAATACCCAAATACATAAGAGGTACTATATATGCAAAATTTCAACCTTCCTAAACAATCCTTACTCTAACACCTATAATCCGAGATGGATGAATCATCTAATTTTTGGTTGGAATAGCTAAGGTGCATCTAATGCTGTAAAACCAAGCTTAACAAAGGCAAGCAGCCCCGAAAAGAAGTCTTCCTTGGAAGAAATGTTTCTGCAATACTTGTCTAGGACTGACTCCGTAATTCAAAGTCAAGTGTCATCCTTTAGAACATTAGAAACAAAAATTGGCCAGTTGGACAATGCTTTGATAAATAGACCTCGAGGTGTCATTCCTAGTGACACCAAGGCAAACTCAAGGAAGAAAAATAAAGAGGATTGTAAGGTGATTACTCTTTAATGTGGAAAAGAGTTAGAGGAGCCTAAAACGAAAACTAAACCTGAGGCTTCCAAAGAAATAGTTGAAAAAGAATTACCTACTGAAAAGAAGGAGGAAAAGGTACTAGTGGAACCACCCAAAGCAACTTCTCGTTTTCCATTCCAATAAAAGTTTCGAAAATAGAACCTTGACAAACAATTTCAGAAATTTCTAAATATGTTTAAGAAGCTCCACATAAATATTCTATTCGCCGAAAGTCTTGAACAATTGCCAAGCTACAACAAATTTATGAAGGACATTTAGCCTAAGAAGAATAAGCTTGGTGTATGAAACAAGGCACTTATTGAATAGGCTGCCATACTTTAAAAGAAGATCCTTACTAAACTAAAGGATCCAGGCAGCTTTACTCTATATTTAGCTAATAGATCACTCACATATCCTAGGAGAATTATAGAGGAGATTCTTGTGGTAAACACATTAATCTTCCCCACTGACTTAATAGTCCTTGACATGGAAGAAGATAGAGGTGCCTCTTAATTTAGAAAGACCTTTTCTAGCAATGGGGAGAACATTAATTGATGTCCAAAAGGGTGAACTCACCATAAGGGTAAATAATCAAGAACCACCTTAACAAGAACATCCTTAATTGATATCCAATTAAATCTCTAGAGGCTTTCTTAATTTCTTATACTAATAGAGATGATGAAGAGTTTGTTGAGCGTATGAAGTTCTTGGATGACTCACCATAAATACCTAAACCAAATGCAAGATTCGAAACTTTGGATTTACCACCATCCACTCCATCAAGGTTTAAGCCCTTCATTGAAAAACCACTTACCTTAGAGCTCAAGCAATTGCTGACTCACATAATGTATGCTTTTCTTGGTTCTTCTTTGACTTTGTATGTTATTATTTTTGCATCTCTTACTAACATACAGGAAGACAAGCTCCTTTGTGTGTTGAGAAAACATAAGAAGACATTAGGGTGGACAATTACTTATGTTAAAGGTATAAGCTTTTCTTTTTGCATGCACAAAATCCTCATGGAAGATAATCATAAAGCTACCATAATGCATCAAAGGTGGCTTAACCCTATAATGAAAGAGGTGGTCAAGAAGGAGATCATCAAGTGGTTATATGCGAGCATCATCAATCTAATTTTGGATAGCCTATGGGTAAGTCCTATCTAATGTGTACCAAATAAGGGAGGAATGATGGTCATTGCGAATGCAAAGAACAAACTCATTCCAACAAGAACTGTGACTGGTTGGAAAGTATGCATGGACTACTAAAAACTAAATAAGGCTATAAGGAAGGATCACTTCCCTTTTCCTTTCATTTATCAAATACTAGACTGGCTGGCAAGTAAGGAATTTTATTGTTTTCCAGATGGTTCTTTGGGGTATAACCAAATTGCTATACTGGCTGGCAAGACCAAGAAAAGACTACCTTTAGTTGCCCTTATAGCAATTTCACCTTAGATGCATTTTGGTTTTACAATGCCCCCGCTACTTTTCAAATGTGTATGATGGCCATCTTTACCAATATAGTGGAGTAAGGCCTTGAAGTTTTTATGGATAACTTCTCTATTTTTGGTGATTCATATGATGCATATCTTCATAATTTAAAATGTGTGCTTAAAATGTGGCCAACTTGGTCTTAAATTTTGGGAAAGTACCATTTCATGGTACAAGAAGGTACAGTTCTAGGATAGGGTGTCTAGTTAGGGGATTAAGGTAGATAGAGAAAAAATTGAAACCATTAAAAAACTACCTCCCCCTACTTCAATAAATGAAATTAAAACCTTTCTAGGCTATGCTGTCTTGTGTAGAAGATTCATAAAAGATTTTTCAAAAATTTCCAAACCACTTTGTAATCTCCTAGAAAAAGGCACTCCATTTATCTTTGAAGAGGTACGTCTAGCTACATTTTTAGAGTTGAAAAAAAAATTTATATATGCCTCCATAATTATTAGCCCTAAATGGAACTTACCATTGGAAATAATATGTTATGCAAGTGACTTTGCGGTAGGTGCAGTTTTAAGGCAGCATAAGGAAAGGATATTTCACTCTATATACTAGGCTAGAAAACTTTAACATGTGTCCAAATGAACTATACCAAAATTGAAAAAGAACTATTAGTAGTAGTGTTTGAATTTGATAAGTTTGGTTCTTATTTTATTAGAACTTCAGTTATTGTTTATACTAACTACTACGCTATTAAGTACTTGATTGGTAAAAAAGATGTTAAGCCTAGGTTGACAAGATGGATAATATTGCTTTAAGAGTTCGACTAGGAGTTTAGAGATTGAAAGGGCTCTGAAAACTAAGTGGCAGATCACCCATCAAGATTAGAAAGGAAAGACAAGGTGGCTAAGCCCACAATAATTAATGAAACCTTCTCGGAAGCACAACTTGCAGAGTTGTTCATAAAAGTTATCCTGGTATGCTAACTTTGTCAACTATTTAGATGGCAAAGTCTTTCCTCCTGAATTTAACTCTTAACTAAAGAAAAAGTATTTACATGATGTTAATTAAGATGACCATTTCTTATTTAAGCATTATACTAATCATATTTTAAGAAGGTGTGTTCCAGATGAGGAAGTTGAGAGCATACTTAACCATTGCCATGCTTTGAAGTATTGGTACGGATTTAACAAATGCAAGCTCACGTACCCTCCTCAAGTAATACAGTGATAAATAGAGATTGTTCCCACGAGGAATAAATTACTCTCTAATGTTAAATACAAATATAATGCAACATAACTCTAATCAAGCCAATATAAATGTAGAGATTTTTAAACAATTTATAAGAATATTAAAACTAACTCTAGGTTCACGAAATCCCTCACACTACACCTAATTGATTTTAGTTCAATTTAATTTATGCAATAGCTTAATATTAACCCAAACTTCTTAATCAGTTACTAGCATATTCTTATGTCTAGCAACTATATATTTCTCTTAGTCTAATTCCAAATATTCCTATGAGAATTATTCTAAGGTAAACTCATTAAGAACTAATCTCCTAATTATTTACGGTAAAAGAGTATAGTCCTATCTCTTAAACAAATTAGATTATTCACAACACAAGAACAATTGAAACATAAATTATATTGCCTAAGCCTAATCCCAAAATTGACTATTCTAAGTCAATTTAAGAATTCCTAATCAATCTAACTGGTAATCAATCAATTAGAAGTATTAAGAACAAGGCAATACAAATATTAAAACTAAAACATGTATTGAATTAAAACTAAAGCCACATCAGCTACATGTGAGTTCAATCGTTACCCTAGAGTATGACTACTCCATACTAACTATTGAAAACATAAAAACTAAAGGCATAACCATTATAAGTAAATAGAAAATAAGAAGTAGGGAGTAGAAACTAGAAGTTGTCACAGCTTTGGGTCTCCTTTAGCTCCTTAGCACTATCTGTCTCAGAGCTTCTGCCTTCTCCTTTATTTATAGATCTTTTTCTCCTAATTTAATTGAACTAGGAGTCTTCAAAACATGGATAGGCGTCGTAACGTGTATGTATATGGAGCTGCAGCACTAAATGTTCTACTCATTCCTATTAGGACTCCATCATATCCCTCCTCGTATTCACATAATAGGGCATTATGGCACCAATCCTTTGCATGTTCACAAAAGTCATCTTTAGATTGGTGCTGCAGCTTCAGGATCAACGCGGTGTGGCTCAACTCTCTGTGTGATTTTTCTAGGCAACTTAAGATGTTCGCGTCGTGGCTCATGCCTTTAGGTGTCGTGGTATGTAGCTCTCAAACTTTTTTGGTCTTTTCCATATTTTTATCCGCACCATGACTTTATGTTAGTTGTGCAGTGGCAAAGCTCTCTCTGACTTATTCGTTAAATTCCTTTTTTTGTAGCTGCGCTGGCCTCATATTCTTCAATGCTATGGCGCAGCTTAAATCTTTCCCTTCTTCCACTGCAACTAGGACATGTGAAGACACCCTAAAACAAATTAAATACCAACATTCGTAAAACCACTTCTAATTAAGCTAAAAATTCTACAAAACTCTTTAAACAAACTAAAACAACTAAAACACTATATTTGACTAGTATTTTAACTTAAAACCCTAGGATTTAACATAAAATATGAATTAAAAGCATAGTGAAATAACTCTATTTTGTAGAGTTATCACACCCCTAAACCCAATATTTTGCTAGTCTCGAGCAAAAAGAAAGAAAATAATCAAACAAAACTCACAATTAGCCTATCAATGTTAATCTAATTATTTCCTTAAAAATCCTCAAATTTTATAACAAAAACTTAACTAAAGACAAAACACAAGTATATCCTCAAATTTATCATGTTTGGACAAATCTCATGTCTATGTGCATAAGGCATCGTCACTAAAATTAGATGGCTCCAAAGATATTTTCAAAATAACTTAAAGACAAATCTTAACTCCTAAAACTTCTCCTTTCCTTCCTCTCTCCACTAATGTAGGCTAGCACTTAGTCAAAAATTGATAGGCCTTTATTCAGCTTGTAATGTATGGCTAAGACAAAAGTGTGATGCAATGGAATTTTTAGGCTAAATTACCTTAAGCATAGTTTCTTTGTACAAGCTCACCCTTTTATTTCACCTTCTTTTTGATAAGGTGCTAAGTCCCACTTACTCGAGTTTCAACAATTTTATCATATGATTTATTTCACCCGATATATCTCTTCTTGTGTAGGCATAGATGTCCTCCACTTTTTCTCTTCGATCTTTCTTTTTATTTTTCTACCAGACCTTTAGTTTGTAGATAAATCATCAAGGAATTTCCACATAATTCCCCCAAACTTAACTTTTATCAAGCATGGGAAAAAATATTATTTTTTCTTCTTTCTTTTCTTCCTTGTGTTACATTCACTCTCACATATTTGTTTCAAGCTCATTCTCTCTTTAAAGCTCAATTTATTGCATATTTAATGTGCTCAAAGTAATAAGGTGCAAATGAGTCTTACAAACAAATAATTGGTTAAAATATGTATGTACTACAAAGAATAGGCATTAAGCTCAAAAGTGGGTAACTGAGAAAATATGAAATCAATGGTGGATATACAAAGGTTCTATCGATCCAAAGATGACCTAAATCATGTTCTCAACTAAGCTTCGCCTAGGATTTCGCCTCAAGAGGAATTCTTACTAATTGAAGAGGTCAAAAAGAGTCTAATGTTTATAAGGAGAAGATCTTTAAAAACAACAATGTATAAATAAATTTGCATGGTATCAAAAATCAAAATCAATGTATAAATAAGATACTATCATGGGAATAGAGAAATGCTAGAACATCATTAACAAATCAAACTTGCAGTTTACTTAACGCAATATGGGAAAGGAAAACACATTACAATCTAGATATCGTGTCTACACAAAGTAACCCGACATGGGGGATAACAAGTTATACATGTGAATAGAGAAATACAAAACTAAAAGTTACCCTCCCCCCCCCCCTCCGAAAACCTAAACTAAATAGTGTCCTAATGTTTAAGAAACAAACAAAAATAAGAAAAACAAAAAGATAATAAAAGGTAAAGAAACTTTCCTCATTCATTGAAATCTATGTCAATGTCCTCCTCGAGATGAGGGAATAGGGCTGGAGGCTTGGGATAAGGAAGGAATATCGAAGGATCCCATCCTTCTTGCTGCAGCATGATCCTCAGCAACTCATTGTTCTGAGGATTGACATTATGATTATGTTGTCAATGCTCTGCACACTACACCTTCAATCATGAGAGTCATTGGCTCAATGTTAATTTATGCGTACCAATTGGCATTGGTTAACCTGGAGTTGTTAGGTCACCTTCTCTGGCTTTAAAGTTTCGACTTAAGAACTTGTTCATTAGCTTATTATCAATTGGCCCTTTTTGCATTGCCAATAGTTCAATATCCTCCCAAATCACACCAATCTGTCAGCATAGCTCAGTGATAAGGGAAGGGAACCATATGCTCAAGTATCCACTATATGCATCCTGCCACATAGCATTGTGTATAAATTGACCAATATTAATGGACACACCTCGTACTATGGCATAAACCAGGATTGCTCGCTTTATAGTAACATCACTTGCATAACCAATAGAAAGCACATTAGCGAGCACGAAGTAATACTAAACCCTAACAGTGGCCATCAACTGACTGACCTAGAAATGCATTGGTTCTCCATTAGTGAGTTTCTAAGTGGAGCCTGGATAGCACAAGGCATTGATCACCTCGTCATAGTCCACTATTCTAGTCGCACAGGCCACATACTTATCAGTCTGCAAAATGTTAGGGATTCCATGATAAGCATTGATCACCATGCTTATGAAAGGCACCATATTCCCCCAAACCATGACTTTACTATCATTGTGCTCCACAAGGTTGGCATAGAATTCACTAGCCAATGTAATAATTCTAGCTGAGGGCAGTGCACATAGTTTAACCCAATTTCTTGCATCAATTTGATTGGCTATTTTCCAGAAATAATCAGGGTTGAGATGCAGACCTCGTTGAGCCACAATTGTCTTGTTCACTAGCCATTCATGGAACCTTTTCTTTGTAGCAGCAAAAATAAATTGACTGTTATCAAAGCTAGGTCCAGAAGCTCGAGCATGCTTGTTAGCATTAGTTTTTGGTCCCATTATCCTGAAAAACGAAAACAATATAATCCTGAACCCCAAAACACCTAGCAACAATGTCAACCACAGCCTAATATCAACAATGGATCTCTGACCTGCACAACATTTACACAAGTATATTCTCAAGAATGTTACATCATCCATGTACTACCCATCATTATTCATCATCCCAACCCCAAACTTAGTTCCACTATCAAAAGATTATCAAGATACATTCAAAATTTATAGGGATATGAGTAATAATAGGATGATATAAAGTCATATTGCATCAATTTTGTTTAACAATGCCCAAGAACTCAGCATCAAGACACAAAATCGTAACACCTACGTAACTAAAAACCCATTGAGAGTTAGGTGTCGCAAAGCAGTGTCCTAAAACTTCAAGATTTGAAATCACGCATTTTAATGCTGCGACATTCGTGAGATGGCACAACAGCTTATTACTCTTTATGAAAAACTCAATTTTTTTTACAAATATGACATTGTGGCTTGAAGTAGTTGGGGCCGCAACTCAAGGTGATTTGTTCAATTTTTTATTTTTTTTTGGGTTTGAGGAAGGTCGTGGTGCAAGGGAGTAAAGGCCGTAGCGTGGAGCTCTCTATTTAAAAAGGTCATTTAGCATTGAAATTTAAGTGTTGTGGTATGGATGTTGTGAAGTCGCAATGCATTGCATTCTGAGTACATACCTAGGCTCTTATTTTCTTGGGTGCCATGGCAGCGTAGTAGAATAGGGAGCTGCGGCGCCAATTTCTCTTGCTGTGGTTTCTTAGTCCTTGTTTAACTAAGAGATATGTCATGAAGGCTGAGTGCAGAGTAAAAAATAGTAAACTAAAAAGAAAAGTAAAATAAAAAGAAAGTTTAGAAACTTGGGTTACCTCCCAAGAAGAGTTTGGTTTTAAGTCCTCGGCTTAACCTAGTGTTGCTTAAGTGGTTTTGCCTAATATGATAGAGGTATGATCATTATCAATCTTTCCTCTCTAATAGCGTTTTAGTAGTTAGCCGTTCACTTTAAATGTTCTATGCAGATTAATGGTTATCAATTCCACAGCATTGTATGGAAATACTTTGGTGATAGTGAATGGACCAGACCATCTTGACTTTAGCTTTCTCGAGAAAAACTTTAACCGAGAATTGTAAAGAAAGACTCATTGACTAGGCTCAAGAACCCTTTGATCATGCAGCCTCTTGGTCTTCTCCTTATAGAGTTTGGCATTCTCAAAAGCATTGAGCCTAAACTCATCCATCTCGTTCAATTGAAGGAGTCTTTTTTTGTCAGTGGCTGGATAATCAAAGTTCAGTTTTTTTATTACCTAATAGGCATTATTTAAACTCAACCGGTAGGTGGCAAGCCTTGCCAAAAAGCAGCCAAAAAGGAGACATGCCTAGAAGGGTCTTGTAGGCTATACAATATGCCCATAATGCATCATCCAATCTCTTAGACTAGATTTTAGTGATAGACATATAGTCTTCTCTAAGATCCTCTTGATCTCCCGATTGGATACCTCAGCTTGTCCATTTGATTGTGAATGATATGCTAGTGCAACCTTGTAAGTCACCCCATATTTCACAAGAAGAGCCCCCACTTTTTGTTGCAAAAGTGAGACCCTCCATTACTGATAATTGCTTGGGGTGTACCACATCGTGTGAAGATGTTCTTTTTCAAGAATTTGGTCATGACTTTAGAATCATTGGCTGGCATAGCAATGGCTTCAACCTACTTAGAGACATAATCCATAGCAACAAGTATGTATTGATTGGTGTATTAGGAGATGAATAGACCCATGAAGTCCATCCCCCCACACATCAAATAATTCCACTTCAAGTAGGTTGTTAAGTGACATCTCGTTCTTCCTTAATATGTTGTCCATTCTTTGGCACCTGTCACATTTGCAAACAAATTCATTAGCATCATTAAATAATGAAGGCCAATAAAAAATTGATTTAAGCACTTTTGTAGCAGCTTTGCTCTTTCCAAAGTGACTTCCATACTTCGAAGCATGACAGTGGTAGAGTATGCTCTCTACCTCCTCCTTTGGAACACACCTTAAAATCTTATCAACACAATGCTTAAACAAGAAGGGGTCATCCCAAACCAAAAAATATTATAATCATGTAAAAAAAATTTCTTTGTTGAGAAGTTAAATCAGGAGGAAAAAGTCAACAAACCAGGGAAATGGTTTATGAACAACATGGAAAAGTTGTTCATTCGGGAAGGTTTCAGTTATAATATTGGGCTTAGCCACTTGCTCATCTCCTTCTAGCCTTGATAAGTGATCAGTTACTTGATTTTCAGAGTCCTTTCAATGTTACTCTCCAATTCGAATTCCTGTAATAACAAGATCCACCTTATCAACCTAGGCTTTGCATCCTTGTTGTCAATCAAATACTTAATAGCAGAGTGGTCAATAAAAACAATGACAAAAGTTCCAATTAGATAAGGTTTAAATTTGTCAAAAGCACTAAAAGTTCTTTTTCAGTTGTGGTATAGTTCAACTAAGCACCATTTAAAGTTTTGCTAGCATAGTATATAGAGTTAAAAATCTTTTCTCTTCTTTACCCTAAAACTGCTCCTACTACATAATCATTAGTATCACACATCAATTCAAAGGGTAGGTTCCAATTTGGAGTTACAATTATTGGTGTTGTAATCAATTTATTCCTTCAACTCTAAAAATATAGCAAGACATGCATCATCAAATATGAATGTGTTGTCTTTTTCTAGGAGATTACAAAGTTGTTTGGATATTTTTGAAACATCTTTTATGAATCTCTTATAGAAGCCGGCATGGCCTAGAAAGCTTCTTACTCCTTTTAACGAACTAAGGGGTAGATTTTCTATAGTTTCTATGTTAGCAAGATTAACCTCAAGTCCCTTGTAAGGCACCTTATGGCCTAGAACTATACCTTCTTATACCATGGAGTGGCACTTCTCCCAATGCAAGACCAAGTTGGTCTCTTCACATTTTTTATGCACAAGAGTTAAGTTATAGAGATATTCATCATATGAATTGCCTTTAGCAGAAAAGTCATTCATAAAACTTCAAGCCCTTGCTCCACCATATCAGTGAAGATGGCCATCATGCACTTTTGAAAAGTGGTCGGGGCATTGCATTAACCAAAAGGCATCCTTCTAAAGAAATGTGCCATAGGGGCAAGTAAATGTAGTTTTTTCTTGGTCTTTCGGGGCAATAGCAATTTGATTATACCCCGAATAACCATCAAGAAAGAAATAATATTCCTTACTTGCCAGCTAGTCTAGCATTTGATCAATGAATGGAAAGGGAAAGTAGTCCTTCCTTGTAGCTTTGTTAAGCTTTCAGTAGTCCATGCATACCCTTTAACCAGTAATGGTTCAATGAGTTTATTGTTTGCATTTGTAACAACTGTCGTCCTTCCTTTCTTTGGTATACATTGGATAGGACTTACCCAATGACTATCCAAAATTGGATAGATAATTCCAAGCATCTAACCACTTTTTCACCACCTCTTTCAATATAGGATTAAGCCTTCTTTGATGCTCTATTGTAGGTTTGTGGTTATTCTCCATGAGGATTTTGTGCATGCAAAAGAAAGGGCTTATACCTTTAATGTTAGCAATTGTCCATCCCAATGCTCTTTTATGTTCTCTCAATAAGCGAAGAAGTTTATCTTCTTGCATGTTAGTAAGAGAAGCAGAAATAATAATAGGCAAAGTAGATGAAGGACCAAGAAAAGCATATCTTAAATGATTTGGCAAAGGTTTTATGCTCCAAGGTTAGAGGCCTCTTCAATTGATGGCCTTGATCCCGAATGATTTGGCGGTGGCAAATCTAGATTTTTAACATCTTGGATTGGTTTTTTAACATATGTCGGGATGCATAATAATTCATACACTACCTATAATCATCATCTATATCTATTAGGTGTAAATTTGTGAAGCTTCAGCTCAATAAGTCACTTAGATATTCTTCACAAAAAACACTTCTTGAACAAGGGGTAACTCACCATGTTCAATTGCAAAGCATTCTTCTGATTCTGAAGGAAGGAAGGAAATTTCTGGATGAAAGCTATTAAATTTAATCTATTTGTAGTGTACCCTCATAGTGAGCTCAGACATTCAATTAGTGTCCTCCCACCAGAATAGAAACAGTTCCTTTCTAAATATAATAGGTTAACCCTCTTTATCTTCTTGATATCTAGAACATATGGAAATTAGCAGGAAGATTTCAATGTGTCTAACTTAATGGAACATACTTCTACAATTCCTCTAGGACGTTGGATTAGGCATTGCAGCTTGTGCACCTTGATTATTCTAACCAAAGTTTGGGTGGTTTCTGCACCCCAGATTATATATGTTAGAATAAGGGTTTTTTTGAAGGTTGAAATTCTTGACATATTGATCCGCTTCAATATTTGGGCATTAGTCCATGGTATGACCTTCGTCACAAGCTTCACACACCATAACAGCGGCCTTAGAATATTGTTGCACCCCAAAATTATCAAACCTCTTTGTCAACCCCGCCACTTGTTTCGTTAAGGTAGTAACGGCATCAAGTTCATGAAATTCTAGCTACTCTATGAGATGCTAACCTTTCAGATGGCCATTGATAAGAGTTTTAGACCATCTCCTCCAAAAGATCATATGCATCATTCGTAGACTGACCCATCAAAGTACCCCTAGCAATAGCATCAATTGTTGTTCTAGTTTAGTTTATCGTTTGTTATAAAAAGTATGCACTTGCAACCACTTAAGAATGTCATAATGTGGGAAACTTCTCATCAAGTCTTTATATCTCTTTCATGCCTCATAAAGAGATTCTTAATCATGTTGAAGGAATGATGTGATTTCATTCCTTAGTTTAGTGGTTTTGGTAGGAGGAAAAAATTTGGCCATAAACTTTTGTGCCATGTATGACCAAGTGGTGATGGAATGTTGAGGTAATGAATACAACTAACTTTTTTCTTGTCTCGGAGTGAGAAAGAAAAAAGTCTGAGGAGGACTGCATCCTCAAACTTCAGCCTTCACCTAAGTTTATAGACCTTTTGATCCTAGTTCAATTAAACTAGGATTCCTCTAAAGCACGTAATGGCACCGTGATGTGGCCTTATACGGCATTGCGGTGTTAAAGCTTCTACATAGTCCTACTCGGATTATAACACATCATGCTGCAGCTTCATGTTGATTAGCACTACAGCGCCATCCTCTAGGATTATTAACGAAGTCATCTTTCACTTTAGTATCACGGCTTCATTCCACTGGCATTGCGACGCATTGGTCTCTGTCTAATTTCTAGGGAGCTTGAATAGGGGATACTGCGGCATGTAGTGCTTGGGTGCCGAGGCCCAGAACTCTCTACCTCATTGTGTAATTTTTTATTTTTACCAGCGTCGCGGCTTAAGCTTTGCCACACTACGATGTAGGTCTCTTTGCCTGATCTATCAATTTTCCCTTATAGTGCCACAACACTATATTCTTTCGTGTTGTCTTCAATACTTCTCCTTTTTTGTGTAAAATTCAGACACTGTAAAGACACCTAAAATAGATTAAACAACAAAGCATAAAACCATTCCTAATCATTTTCAAAATCTTGAAATCTCCTAAACAACCTAAAATAATTAAAACACTTAATTTGACTAACATTCTAACTCTAAACCTTAGGATTTAGCAAAATATAGGAGTTAAAAGTGTAGTTAAATAACTCTATTTTACAGATTTATCACATATAACTAACACCTAAGTTCACAATATCCCTCACACTACACCTAGTTAACTTTAAATTAATTCAATTTATGCAATAGTTTAATTATTAACCTAGATTTCTTAATCAATTACTAATATATTCCTGTGTCTAGCAATTATATATTTCCCGTAGTCTAGTTTCCTATATTCCTATGAGAATTATCTTAAGACAAACTCATTAAAAGCCAAACCCTATATTCCTCTAGGTCTTCTTTAGCTCCTTAGGTACTCTCTATAACTAGCTTTGGTATATCCTCAAACTTCAACCTTGACCGTATTTTATAGACCTTTTGATTCTAGCTCAATTAAACTAGGATTCCTCTAAAGCATGTAATGGCGCCGTGGCGTGGCCTTATATGGCAATGTGGTGATGAAACTTCTATATATTCCTACTCAGATTACAACACATCATACTGTGTCCTCATGTTGTTTGGCTTTACGGTGCCATCCTCTCGGATTATTAACAAAGTCATCTTTCACTTTGGCGACACGGCTTCATTCCACTAGCGCTATGGCACATTGGTCTTTGTTTAATTTATGGGCAGCTTAAATAGGAGATGCCACAGTGTGTAGTGCTTAGGCTTTGCAACACAAAGCTCTCTACCTAATTGTTCAATTTTTAATTTTTACTGGTGCCGTTGTAACACCCCCAAAATTAATACCTAAATTAATTGTAGGATAAATGATTATCTTATGAGTTAAATAGGATTAAAATTTAATTATATATTATTCCATGTATAGGAATAGTACATATACATATAAAATATGTATAAAATATGTATAGGATACGTGCTAGTATAAGAATAGTATATATGTATAAAAATATGCATAAATACATGTACGTATGTACGTATACATACATGTATATACTTAGAAAAACATGGACAAGTGTAGGCATTGAAACAAAGATGGAAAAATGCTACATGGTGGTGTTGTAAGAAGAAGAGAAAATAATAAAATATAGGTTTCTTGCTAGAAAAGAAAATGTGATGAATTAGGTGTAAGAAGAAGATTAAGTGTGGCAATTTGTATAAATGAAGGGGCTATGTGTGAGAAGGAGGAAAAGGGTGGAAAAGTTGTAATAATTAAGGGGGCATGTGGTAGAAAGTTAGGATATAAGGTGACAAATAATAATTAACATAGAAAGATTGTTAAACAAGTGGAAGGCAAGGAAAACACTAGGTGTCCATGAAATAATTAAGTAGGACATGTATAGAGAATTAAGGAAACAAGGTGTCCATGAAATAATTAAGTAGGACATGTGTAGAGAATTAAGGAAACAAGATGTACATGGAATGATTAACAAGACATGTGTAAGGATTTAAGGTAAGTAGGCGGCTTACTATTAATTAAAGATCTAAACTAGGAAATAGGAGAAAGACAAGTGTTAGGAAGAAAATGCACATGTTAATTTAGAGAATAACAAGTAGGAGGTTGTAATTTTAGAGTACTAAATGGGTAAAATAAGAAACGAATCTTTCTCCTAAATTCTAAACCTTGGCCATGCACTATAAACAGGAAGAGGGGGGAGTATCCGAAATTACATAGGCAAGATAAAGTATACACAAAAGTGAGAGAAAGTGAGAGAAAAAGTGAGGAAATAAAGAAAGTAAGAGAAATAGTAAGAAATCAAAGAAAAGGAAAAATCGTGAACTAAGAGGAAAGAAAGGGTAAAACCGTAGAAGAAAAGAGGAGGAAAAAGGGAAGAGAAGGCGTAAAGGGAAATAAAGAAAGAAAAACAAACATTTAAGGTATTAGGCAAGTATTCATGCATTCCTTTGTTTTATTTTATCCTTGCTTTGAAAGTTACTTCCTTGTTACTCTTATATTCTTCAAGCTACTCTAACATCCTTCATGCATATGAAATGGCATGTTTTATGAGAAAATGAGTTATATGTAACCAAAGAAAATGAAAGGTGTGGAATTTGCATGGTTTTAGCACTTGTAGTCTATCTTGACATTATGTTGCTCAAACTCTAAAATGGATCCTATCTAGAGATGGTACAATGATGTGCCAAAAGTCTTGCAGAGCAATGTCTCATGAGATGGCACTAAGATGTGTCATAAGTCTTAAAAGGTGATGTCTAATAAGATGGTACAATAACGTGCCATAAGTCTAGAGACGATGTCTCTTGGGATAGATCCATATCTAGAAGAGGTGGTACAATGATGTGTCGAAAGTTTTGCAGGACGATGTCTAATAAGATGACACTGAAATGTGTCGTAAGTCTTAAAAAGGCGATGTCTCATGAGATGGTATAATAATGTGCCTTAAGTCTAGAGACGATGTCTCTTGGGATGGATCCATATCTAGAAAAGGTGGTACAATGATGTGCCAAAAGTCTTACATGGCGATGTCTCATGAGATAGCATTGAGATATGCCTTAAATCTTAAAAGGCGATGTCTCATAAAATGGTACAATAATGTACCATAATTCTAAAGACGATGTCTCTTAGGATGGATCCATATCTAGAAGAGGTAGTACAATGATGTGTCAAAAGTCTCGCAGGGAGATATCTTATGAGATGGCACTGAAATGTGCTATAAGTCTTGTAAGGCGATGTCTCTTGAAATGGTACAATAATGTGCCGTAAGTCTAGAGATAATGCCTCGGTTTGCATATTGGCAAGAAAGTTCTACAATGAAAAATGAGAAAAATGAATCCCTTTTAGGAAACTTAGAGGAAATGAGGAAAAAGTACATCGTAGTGCTTGTAAGAAGGCGCTGCGGAGTATTGCTCTCGGGTTGAAAATTGTATTTTCTAGGTTTATAGATGTCGCGGCACAAGTGAGGTACCGCCGTGGCACCATGCTCTTTGTTTGAAAATGTATTTTTTTTTAAATAGTGATGACCGACATGAGCGTGGTGATGCCGCGGCGTGTTAATCTTTAAGTACATACTTGGGTTTTAGGAATTTGGCCACTGAGGCGTTATTAGGCGAAGGGTCGTGGCATGATGCTCTCTGGTTGTTGATTGTTTTATTTGACTTACAGAGATGAGAAAAAGGCTGAGTAAAAGACAAAAATCAAAAAAACAAAAATAAATAAAAGGTTTTAGAAACTTGGGTTGCCTTTTAAGAAGCGCTTAGTTTAAAGTTCTCGGCTTGACTTAATGTTGCTCAAGTGGCATTGCCAAGACTGATGGAGGTATGATTGTCATCAATTTTTTCTCCCCAATAACACTTCAACCGTTGTCCAGTCACTTTGAATGTTCTATATAGATTAGTGGCAATCAACTACACAGCACCGTATGAAACACTTTGGCAATGGTAAATGGACCAAACTTTCTTGACTTGAGTTTTCCAAGGAAAAGCTTCAACCAGAAATTTTAGAGAATGGCTTATTGACCTTACTTAAAGTGGTGCTCAACAATCCTTTGACTACCAAGTAATAAATTAAGGTTTTGTTTCCCTTTCAAAAACATTTCCAAAGAATTTGATAAATCAACAACTTTGTTTTTCAAAACAGTATTTTCACTTTTCAAACTAGAAATAGAGTCAGTCTTAGAATTGGTTTCATTTTCAAGGCTGTGTTTTCTAGTTGTAAAGCTTCCTTTTCAGTTGTGAAAGAAACAACAGTTCTTCTTAGATTTTTAATTTCATCGCATGTTTTTTTGTAATTTAAAGTAAGTGCATCAAAAGTTTCATGGATATCAAAGTCAAATTCATCATCAGAAGAATTAGTTACCTTATCATTAGAAGAATCAATTCCTTCATCCTTGGAGCTCCCCTACAGTAAGCCTTGTAAGATATTTTACTTCAACTATTGTTGTAGTTTTTGGTTCCTAAGGTTTAGCTAGACTCCTTAGGATCTTTCTCACCATTTTTTTATTTGTATATTTTTACCAAGTCCACATACAGTGTTAGTGATGACATTGAAAGGATCAACCATTTCATTTATAGAGTTATCATCTTTCATTTTAAATAACTCATACCTACAAACAAGTAAACTGATTTTGGAATTCTTGACTTGGTTCCTTTATAAGTAACCTCAAGCTTCTTCCAAAGTTCTTATGTAGTTTCACAAACAGATATATGATTATACAAATTAGTAGATATACCACATATCATAATATTCATGGCCTTTTCATTCATTTGTGTGAGTTTCATCTTATCTTTAGTCAATTCATTTTCATCTTTAAGAAGACCTTGAACATCCTTTGGAACATTGGGACCATATTCAATAACTCTCCATATATCAAGATCAATACTACGAATGAAAATTCTCATCATGTATTTCCAATACGCATAATTTGAACCATCTAGAAGAGTAGGTCTATTTATAGTACGCCCCTCAAGGTAAACAATCTTGGTTCTTGTCATGGATTTTTTCTCAAAAGCTGTTAAGCTTGAGTATTAAGACAAAACTTTGATACCAATTCTTGACCCATAAAGCAACCAAGATAAGGGGGTGAATTGGTTATTTAAAAACTTTAGCATAAATTTAAACCGTATAACAAATATAAATTGTAATTCAAAACTTGTTTAAGTAAGCGGAAGCACTAAGCAAATCTGTAAGTAAAACTTATAAAGATAAAGTATAAGCTATATACAACATTGTAGAACACTTAGTTAAATAAATCAAAAGAAGCTTGAACACATGTAATTTAAATGTTGACTTAAATCAAGTTTTGGAAAAAGCTCAGCATTAATTAAAGCTTTTGTTAAGCTCGAGCTAGGAAGCTATTAGCTTTAACTCAGTTTGATGTCTGATAAACTTTATAGATAACTTGCACAAGTAATGAACTTAAAGTAAAGTGCAAAGAAAAAAGGTAAGCATATAGATATTAAACACACGAAAGTTATACTGGTTTGACCTTAGAAATATGCCTTCATCCAATCTTTCAAGTTCACTATTACTTTTGTAACCTTACAAACAGTGGGATTGAAAGCAACTCCATCAATATTTGTTTTGGGTTCTTTTCTCAACCTAAGGGACAACTTTTCTAGTTTAGGTCCTCAGTCAACCTAGGAGACAACTTTTCCTTTCTATTTAGATGTTCACTCAACCTAGAAGATAACTTCCCATTTCCTTTCACTCGGGTTTGGATAAGAGTAGAAACTCTTTTACAATATAAGGATCAATTATAATCCTCTCACATTAGGATAGATGTTGCAGGTTATGGCTCTAAGAGAATGATAACAAGAATGATGTAGGTTGATAGCTCAAGACATATTGCTTGACTTGATGTACTATGTTGGTGTCTTGCCTTGATCATTCTTTTATAGGCTTCAAGGATTCTAGCCGTTGGAATTGCCATTTAATTTTTGGTCTTCTTCCATGATCAATGACTTATGGAGAGCACGAAGACGTAGATATTCTAACCTTTGGAATATAATTAGGCTTCTAACCATTGGTTAATTGGCTATGAATTCAATCAATCTTTGACCTTCCTGTTTTAAGAACTCTCAGCTTCAATATTATATTTTTGTGTGTTAAAAATATAGGTTCATATGTTGCAAACGCAGTTTCATGAACATTTATTGAAATATGACAGAAAAAATAACTTGAATAAATATTAGGAACTAGTTTCAATCAAATATAATCACAGTGAATTGTAATACTAATTTCTAAATATAGACATAATTGCATTTTTCAAAAGATGTTTAATTCAATTCTAGTTGTCTTAATTTAAATCACAAGTTATTTTAGGAAAAACCATTTGCAGAATTCAAGCTATTCAGGTCAATAATATATACAATTTCATTCTAAATTGACACAAATGTGGAAGGAATACCTTTCATGACAAAAACACATTAATTTCAAAATTCAAATATTAAATCATACACAAAGTGTTGACTTCAGTTAAGAACCATTTCAAAATCAATTTCAAATAGACATTAATAATATATCTATTAATTAAGCATTTAATTATTATGAGATCAATTAATCTCGACAAAATGTAGAAGAAAAAAAATATGTGAGATTAATATAAAGTGAAATATGTTGATAGTTTGAGTAGCTATAAATAAAACATTGTAACAATTTCAAGCATTACACCGAAGTATGATATTAATAAAAGTAAGCTTGTGATCAAAGCATATTATCATCAAAATCAAATATAGTATAACCTTGGGGATAACACAAAGTCTTGGAAGAGGAAAAGGGAACTTCAATTAATGTTGTATTTAATGAAGTCCCACATTGGAAAAGAAAAGTGGGATGAGAATGTATAATAAATAGATTTAAGTCATTTAATTAACAATTAAACAAATCTCAAGGTGGATATATGGACTCATCCGTTGTGCGGTACACCATTCCGTGACTAGTGGGCTACACATCCTTACTAGGAGCCCTCGTCTCGAGCCCAAGTTTATTTTTGGGCCTCAACCCTTTTTGAAATGTCATTCCATGAAAAAGATATAATAGCAACATATTTACCCATAATTTTTTCTTCTTCTCTTCTTCGAAGTTATATTTTTCTATTTATATCTAATAGCAACCTCAGATATAAAAGAAAGCTATTAGATATAAAAAAACATGCTTTATCTTGAGAGACTAATTTGCTGTAACCCGTTGCAAATAAGGTATAAATATTTTAAGAAAAGAGTATACTAAACTTGACTCAAACATTTTACAAGGTGTTCATTGTTTCTGCATTATTTTCTAACATTTTCTTGTCAGTTTGGCACTTATTCTAACATGCAGGAAGAGAGTAAGGCGCTCATATATGGTCTGTGTCCCGCAAAGGATCATAATCTTTCTCCTCTCGTGGTGGAAAGTGATTCACGAGAACTTAATAATATGATGCTAAACAAGATAAACCTACAATGTTGTATGAGTCACATAATCCAGGAAATTCAGCCTCAGTGCTTTCCTTCACAATCTCATTCATATTTATCCGGAAGAACATATTGTGACTGATAAACTATCTACTTTTGCAAACAGTTTATACTCTTTTGGAATGAGTTCCCTCCCCCTTTGGAATGTAGAAGAGCTTTCTTGCATGATCAGCAAGAATTGTTTGATTATCGTACTCCTTGTATCTTTTTTGTTAGCTACTAGACTTCTGTTTGTTCTTGCTATTTACTTTAGTTTCTTCTTTTATTGAATAGGGAAGAGTCTTCTCTATGTACGTTTTATTGTTTTTCTTTTATTGAATGAATCTTCCCTATTTAAGTTTTATTATGTGCAAAAGCATTATATCATGTGCTAAAGCTGTTTTTACCTCTTCTGTAGAGGTTTTAGTTCGTCTCCTCTTAATTATTACAAGTTGACTTTTATTTGTACATATATATATATAAGAAGTCATCACCCAAATCTAAATCAACAGATTCAAACTTTTCCGTTGGTTTCCACATAGAAAGGAC
Organism: Quillaja saponaria; assembly: GCA_029379385.1. NCBI lineage: Eukaryota > Viridiplantae > Streptophyta > Magnoliopsida > Fabales > Quillajaceae > Quillaja > Quillaja saponaria. Next base: position 19,964,488 of record CM055607.1, on the reverse strand, counting down.
CTACCCTCCAGTTTTGCCATTCACTTTTGTTAATAGAGCTTTTTTCCATGGCTCCCTTACGAGTCTCTTATCCTCCAATGATAACTTGACATAAACTGTATTATCCTAAACTGTTTCATCTTCTAGATCTGACCTTTGCTCATGTCGTCTACAATTCTACTTATTATGTCAACCAATTAACTTTACGCCAACAATCCTCTTTTCTCATGATCATCGAGAATGAATAAAAAACAGAAGCACCTACCAAAATACACATTTTTTTCTGAAGTTTGAAAAAGATTCACAGCAGCAGGAAGCTAACAAAAGGGAATACGATAGCAGAGAGATGTACAAGACATTTCTCCTGCAAATGACAGCCGAGAAAATGGAAGTCCATTCTACAAACTATCATAAATTTGCATTAAATGCCACACAAACTAAAAGCATCTCCAATTTATGCTACAATCACGGACAAATTTGTCCAAGATTTACAGATGCTAAAGTAGACTCATTATCGACCAAAAAAGAGATAAGGTAGCAGCATAATTTTGCATAACCAGCATGTGTTACAAACGGGAAATTGTAGTGAAATGATTAATCACCAAAATAATTGAAGCAGGCACATCAATATTTTGAAGAAAAACATAAGGACACAATTTACGATACAGGTTCTCCAAACTATATTTGATCATCTGCAAAGTTGACAGCAAGATCCCAATAATGAGGAACACCAGCATCAGCAAACACTTTCCGGGCAGTAGCTTCAGTCGTGCACTCATGAATAAAAAACCTATTGAAGCTTGGTTTTGCAACACTTCCTTGCCATACTAAAACACACTTGTTGATAGGTTTATCCTCTGCATCTCCATCTTCATCTTCATCTTTTACAGAAGTTGCCCAGTCTATTCGTCGAAGCATAAGCTTCCCGTATCTCTTAATTGATTTGTTTCCACCTTCCACGACTACAACACTAATCCCATCAGAAATCACAGCACATCCAGTCAAGTGGTTCTCTCGAGCATTCATATCAACTTTGAAGCGGGTCTTTGGGTGTGAGAGGTCATTTATCTTGTAAACTGAGACAATTTTCTCTAATGTTGGGTCATCAAAAAGCTTCCTCTCTTTCTTTTCCCGGCGCTCAGCTGGTGTAAGCTTGCGCGCGGTGTTCCTGTCTATATGAGCCTGTTCACGCTCAGCAGCTGCACTACGAATTTCCTTTTCAAGTCTGGTGGGATCTTGAGTTGCTTCAGAACCAAGAACTTTCATCAGATTACTCATTTTCACTTTCGGCTTTGGGGGTTCTACAAGACCCTGTCTAATCATCTCCTGTTTATCCTTCTCCCTGGCCAGACGCCTTTGTGTGCGTAGTTTCTTCTGCTCTTTCTGAGTTAGCTTGAGGGGTTGAGGAGGCGGGGGAGGTGCTTCAGCTGGAGGTTCGATTGGACGAGGATGTTCTACATAGATTGTGATCTTTTCCATCTTTATTTTATCTTCAGTTATGATGCCGCCGTCAGGAACGTCACCATAATTTCCAGTAACCAAGAGAGGTACATCCCTGAAAAGTTATTAGTTGAGTTACCCAAATGGATACAAGTATGAAAGAAACCAAGAGAGCAATAGCAACAGTGGATAATTATCTTCAGATAACATTTCAAAAACTAAGTTCTCACACAAGAATATAAATTGAAGTACCCACATTGTCTAAAGGGTCATAATTTTTCCTTCAAAACATAAAAAATAACACAGGCAGAATTTGCAATTAAAAAGTACAAAGAGTATATTATGAACTAGACCAAAAATTCCCTTCCCCAAAAGTCACTAATGAAGATGTACAAGCATCAATTCCCAACGAGTGTAGGTTACTGAAGCTAACACAGCTGTTTTGAAGGAAGTGATATTTTCAATCAGTCAATGAAGTCTGATTCAGTTGTCAGTTGATTAGCTTTGTTCCAGTTCTCATTATTGTGACATCCAAGAAACAAGTTTCTCTTTGTAAAAAAACAGAAAATGCAACATAGCAACAACAATCCAATCCATATTACAGTAGCCCTCTCCAAGACTCCATGCATGTGAAATTTCTTATATTTTCCAACGGTAGTTTTGAAGAACCAAACATGAGCATGGTGAAGAAAGTTGTATGTCATAAAACAACTCTCAAGATGGCTGCGGAACTTTTCTACCCCAATAGAAAACAAGGATGAAGAAAGGGGAAACTGAAAACACATAATATTAATGTTTAATCCTAATTACAACGAACTTTAAATAGTTGAAGTCAGTGTTCTTAACCCCCTCAGGCTCGTGCCTAGCCCACTCTGGCACGCTCCCAGGCTCTTAGTTGACTCCTTGTTGGACCTACTAGGGCTTTAGAAAGCAAAAACACTAATTTATTGTTTTTCACTTAGCAATAGTTTTTACTTGTTAAACTTAGTGGACTATATGATGAACCTCGTCTTTAGCTTTTTTTTTTTCTTTTCTTACTTGGATTTCTTGCCTATAGCTTCTTTTCTTTTTCTTTTTCCCTTATTTTTACTCTTTCATAACATCTTGACTTCATAACATCTTGACACTAGATTTTACTTAATGAAAGCTTGAAATTTTTGCTTGTAGCAATTTTTGTTGTTTTCTTTAGTAGGGCGCCTAGCTTTCCTCAAGTGCAGGCGCATGCTGGTGCCTAGAATCAAGGTTCCAAAGACCCCTTACGCCTAGGTGCGCCTAGAGCCTTTAATAACACTTGTTGAAGTCAGTTTTTGCTAATATATAAGATGTCACACCCTAACAAAGAATGCCCTTTATTCTAAGTATAGATAATCATGTTATCTTTCCTAAAAAATACTTCCTATTTCAATTAAGTAAAATAGCCCACAATCAAGCATAATTCCACACAATGCAACAATCACTTCTTGTTGAATTAGAGGAAAAGGTAACCTACATTTTACATCTTACATTTCCCAGATGTACTAGGAAACTGACACATAAAAACAGTTATCATCAACTTACCACCACTCGATTTCTGGAATTGGTTCTTTCAGCTTTTCCTTAGTTACAACTCTCTCAGTTATCTCTATCAAATTTGGATTTATATCAGGTGCTGCCTTTGCCTTTGCCAGTTGTGCCTGCTTTGCCTTCTGCTCTTTTGCCTGAGCTTCTCCAAATTTACTCTGTCATAATGACATGCTAACGACAATGAAGACAACGATAGGTGACACAAATACTAAAAAGGAGACATAAATACTAAAATGGAGACATAACAGCAACCAGACGTACCTTCAATTTGATACTCTCGGCCTCTTTTGACCATTTTCCTTCCTCAACAAACTGGAAAGTCATTCTCTTGGGCCTCAAAAGCTTAGTTTTGTTAATGCCCATTCTCGCATCAAAATGAGGGTTAGACTCCGGATCCATATCCAGTTCAGGCTTTAATATTTGGAATGCTTCTTGTTTCTGTTTGTTGATGTTGACCTGGAAAGTTCAGCGACACAAAATAATAGCATTATGTAGAGAAACCCATGTACTAAAGTAGTATTAGATAACTAAGCAAGAAAAGAAACTAATTACCTTTAAAGTGCTAAGATTGCTTGGTTTAGCCACGTTAACAACATTTCCCTGTTCATCTATTTCCCTGCCAAGGGCATCAAGACGAAGAACAGGGGCCTTGATAGGTTTCTGCGGGACAGCTACTTCTGTCACCACCTGCCCTGGAAACATGTTTATAAGAGGTGCAAACTGTGGATCTTGGCGAAATCCCATCCTGGCAGCGAGCTCCTGAGCACGCCTAACAGCCTCATAATTGGGAGTTCTTGCAAGACCAGGAGGCACAGTCATGTCACTGGCAGGTGGTCTAACTGAAACTGGAGCAGTAGAAGCAGGTAAGGTTGACATAGTTGGCGCTGCTCCAGCAGATCCAGCTGTGGTGGCAGTTGTGGATAAAACTCCAGGGCCAGCAGATGGTACTTCATGAACCTCCTTTGATCCAGACTGTGCAATTCCATCAGAAATTGAGCTAACACTCTTTTTCAACTACATGATCAAAAAATACCAAATATAGCAAGCGAAGAACATCAGTAACCAACCAGAAGAAAGAAGTATGCGTGCAACATACAGAAAAGATGCTACACTAATTAGAAATGTGCACGAGTAGAATATTTTACCCTAATGACCAACCTACCTGCGGAATTTTCTTAAGCTTCTCAGACAACTCCTTCTGCATTTGTAAAGCTTTCTTAGCTTTTGCTAAAGCATCAAGAGACAAGCTTCCACTTTTTCCAGCAGTTGTTGATGACCCATCTGTACTAAAGTTTCCAGGAACCTCATGAGATCTAATACTAACTCCCTTATTTTCATTTGTGGTAGAAATCAAAGATACCTTGGTAGGAGAGGGATGACTGGGGGACATAGATGTCTCAGGCACACTCCTTAATGCCATGACAGATGATTCAATGGAAAATCCCTAAAAGAGTAAAATAAAATTCACAAGTCAATAAGCATAATCCCCAGATATAGAAAATAGAATAAAGAAGAGAAAAATTGGAAGCTTGAATTAGTGTGGCAAAACTGTCCTCCAATAATTCTTTTGGAAACATTCTCCTATTTGAATCAACATTGAGATCAAAACAACCACAATAATCACATATATAAATATGATGAAAGAGTAATATTGATGTTGCAAATACCACAGTGAACCCCAACAGTATCCTAGAAGACTGAAACAAAAAGAATTAATTGGTAGTGTGGAGCACAATACAAAAAGTAGGAAATGCCACTTCTGCAGAAGAAAGAAAGTACAATGGACTACAATCACAAGATGCTTCCATTACAGAGTAATCTCAGAACGGTAAATTGCTTCTCTGATTGATTGCGAAACATTTGTAAACCATATAATGTTCTCATCACAAAGACAATCCCTGGGAAAAAAATTCTAATCAAATCTAGTCATATCCTAGAAAAATGCAGCAAGGTAAATAGTAGTAAAAACAAGAATTGGACATCAAAAATCCAAGAGAGAACTATAGAATGTTATCATAAAATAGACGATCACTGATAGTGTAAATCCTAACGTTATTTACAAAGGGCTGTGATATCCTAATGAAAACCCAGGAATTCAAATAGCAAGATAACTAAAAATTGTACACCACAATTCAACGCATATCACATTCAGATAAGTTCCTTTCCTTGCAAGGATTCCTACCTTGAAAATAGAGTCTTTTCACATTGATTGCAAAACACATACAAGTAGTGTTTTAAAAACGAGATCCTAAGCATGAAATTGTGTTTACATAATCCATTAGTCGTTAGCAAAGGACTTATCAGATGACATTTATAAATACCACAACAATAATCCTTCCACAACCAATTGGATAATTCCGTAATTCCTTCATAACATATTAATCAACCAACAAACACAAAGCTTAAAAGGATCAAATAAATTTAAATATGTATACAGGTGCATTTTTATAAAAATTATAGGTTACAGGATAAAATAAATCGATTGAGCTAATACAAAAACCTTGATTTCTTCTATCATGAACTATATACTACTTTCTTCATTGAGAAATGTCCGTATAGAAACGAAAAGAAAGAGAACATGCAAGCAATAAAACAGTTAAGACAGAACAATTTCAGGAAATAAACGCTAGAGAGTAAGAAGAAAATTAGAGAACTCACGTTTCCCACCGAACTACGTTTTTGGTTTCCGGAGCCCTGTGAATGATCAAACTGCTTATCCCCTTCACTTTTGACTCTATCTTCAAACTTCCTTATTTCCCTCTTCCCCTCCTTCTCCCATCCGCTCAACTCTTTATCATCCTCAACCATGTCCTCCAACCTCCACCTTTTCTCCTTCTCCTCCAAAACCCGGCCTCTCTTCTCCTCCCTATCACCGCTGTCCTCACTCTCTTCCCTCTCTTTCCTCTTGTGCAAGTGAATGGGATGGCGCTTCTCTACCGATTTCTCCCTCTCGCTCCTGTACTCAATGTCCAATTCTCTCTCCTCATAAGCTTTCCCAATAATATTTTTCCCATGCTTAGGCCCATCTTTACCCTCGTCCCTCTCATAAGACCGCTCGCGTTTCACTTTTCTATCATAAGCCCTCTCTCTGCTACCTTCTCTCTCGTCCCTTGAATCATAGGACCGCTCGCGCTTGTAGTCACGGTCGCGAGAGCCTTCTCGCTCGTCCCGCAGCTCGATCGATCGTTCTCGCCTGGATTTGTGGTCACGGGGCTCGTGGTATCGCTCTCGCTTGGCATCTCTGTCCGATCGATGATTGTGGTTGTGATCGTAGTCTCGGTGGCTTTTGCCATCGCCCTCTCGGTTTCGATTTTTGCGATCCCGATCCCGATCATGTTCTCTGTCTCGGTCGCTATGATCCCGGTCCTCTCTGGTTCTCTTGCTGGATTTTTCTTTCTCCGAATGCCAATCCATCTAGGGTTTCGGGTATTTCTCTCTATTCCCTCTACCTCTACAAACAGATGCGACAGTACGATAGAGCAAGAGGATAAACAGTTCACTTATCTATATACTTATATAGAAGAAGATATGGCATCACGGTTTACTTATGTGGTTGGTTACTTAAGTAAAAACCTAGATAACGAGACGTGGTTTCGCCGTCAAATTCAAATCAAATGTGTACTTCAACTTGACTACATATTGATTAATTTACTCTTTCATTTTATAATATTTGTGTTTAATACTACAAACTATAAAAATATCATATCGATAAATTTCATTTTTACAAACTCTGATTTTTTGTTAATATAACAGTGAATGTTACCTACAGAGTTTATCATGTCCAGAATGTACACAAAAAAAAGTGGATTATACTCTAAAATAATTTTATATGATGATAGTTAAGTATGCTCTAAAATAATTTTATAGAGTATATTTGAAAAAAACTTTACATGTTGTTTACCCAAAAAAAAAAAAAAAAACTACACATTTCTCCTCAAATAAAAAAAAAATATGAATACACTTATGATGATGCTAGTTTCTCCTCAATTAAAAAATTAAAAAATTAAAAAAAATATGAGTACACAGCTTAGGAACGAGACTTTAGTTTATGAGGATTAATTTAGATTTATACTGGAAAGATCAATAATGAAGACCATTTTTTTACTAAATAGATTAATGGAAAAATATAGAGAAAAGAAAAATAATCCTCACATGGCCGTCATTGATATAGAAAAAGCATATGTTAGGGTGCCAAGACAAGTTTTGGGATGGGTTTTGGAGAAAAAGAAAGTATCAACCAAATATATAAAAGTTATCAAGGATATGTATGAGAGAGTAACGACTAGGGTAAGGACCATGGTATACCTTGTGAGTTCCCAACAATAAGTCTTCACCAAAAATCATCCTTAAGGCCCTACGTTTTTGGTTTAGTCATGTACAAACTTACTTATGCTATTCAAGATAGTGCTTCTTGGTGCATGCTATTTACTAATGACATTGTATTAGTAGAAGAAACTAGAAAGGATCTAAATTCTAAGCTAGAATTATGGAGGAATGCTTTAGAGCTAGAATTATGAAAGAACGTTCTAGAGCTAGAATTATGGATGATTGCTTTAGAATCTAAAGGTTTTAGGTTGAGTCAGATGAAACCAAGTATATGGAGTGTGATTTTAGTCACACTAGATGAGGCTCAACTAAAATAATTTTAGATGGTAATGCAATTATTCCTACAAAAGAGTTATTTAAGTATTTAGGTTCACTTTTACAGAAAGATGGTGTAATTGAGCATGATGTGAATCATAGAATTAAGGCAAGGTGGATGAAATGGCGAAGTGCTTCGAAAGTTCTATATGATCCTATAATCCGAAATAGGTTGAAATGAAAATTTTATCAGATGACAGTGAGACTGGTAATGTTGCATGGTTCCGAATATTGGGCAGTTAAGAAACAACATTCGCATAAGATGGGAGTAGTTGAAATGTGAATGTTAAAATAGATAATGAGACATACGAAAAAGAATAAAATACAAAATGAGAAGATGTATAGGAAGGTTGAGGTAGAGAAAATGAGGGAGACTACTTTAGTGGGGACATATCTAACGTAAGCTAGTGGATATCATAGTTAGAAAAAATGACTTTATGCAAGTGATACGTAGGAGTTAGAAGGGATAGAGGGGGACCGAAACTTACATGGGGATCAAACATTGAGAAGGATATGAGTGCTCTAGGCATTACTAAAAACAATCCTTAAATCGAAGCGAATAACAGAAAATGATTCATTTAGCCGATCGCAACTAGTTTAGAATTTAAAACTTACTTGAGTTGAGTTGAAATAAGTCTTATTTACATGTACCACAATATAAATTAAATTATTTTTATTTTTATCAACTTCATGATGCTACTTATGTGTTGTACACATTCATATCTTTGTTAATGATCCTATAATTGTATTCTTTTTTTCTTCTATTGCATAAAGATGTTGAATTCTGAATCTTGCTTGCAATTAGTACTTTGTTTTTTTTTTTTTGTTATTCAGTGTCTCTTTTCTTTTTCTTTTTTAATTTAAAGGTATATTTTATATCCATGTGAAAGTTTTTATAAGCGGCCTAGTCTTATTATTATCAGCACTTTCCAACAAATTAAACTTCTAATACATACTTAGCAAGCTTCCGTATTTTTCTTGCCCCAACTGAATGCAAATGGAGATATTTCTTATACCCTTAGTACTCATAGGTTTTTTGTGTTTATATATAAGTAGTGTATAGAATTTAAATTTTTGTTTTTTTTAAACAATGTATCATAAGTAAACTATATATATATAATTTTTTTTGGTTAGGTAAGTAAACTAAGGGTAAGTTTGGTTTTTTTTTTTTAAGATGCGCTTCTTTTACTACATTAAAAAGCCAGTGCTGCTTTTAAAAGCACCCTGAGTGATGCTTTTAAAAGCTAGCTGTGACTTTTCAAAATTAAAAATATAAAAATCATCTTATTAATTTTAGAAAATTACCAAATATAATTTTAATTAATTTATAAACCATTTAATTTCTCTCCATAAATATATCCTTAATTAATGATGGTTTTTTTTTTTTATCATGTAATATTTTCACAACAACTTATGATTTGTTTTGCCAAACACATTGTTCATTATTTTATTACTCACATAAACTTTTATAGAAGATTTACCAAACATAGTTAATGTGACTTTTTGATAGCTGCTTTTTCACAATATGAAAGTCACAACAACTTTTTAAAAGTCACAACATTACCAAACTAATATAGTTAATTGTGAATATTTAAAACTTCATATTAATGTGCTAATTATCATTACAATTAAGGACTTGGTTGTGTGTATTTACCTTACAAATACAGTTAATCAATTTTTTTTTTGTAATGTAATGTAGAAAATATTATATACAATTAATAAAGATACTTTCTAAAGTTAGTGCACTATTTTAACCTCTTAAGTTAGAGGATGTACTACAATATGGAGGTTTTTTCTTGTTACTTATTTTATATTATTTTATTGTTTTTTTTCTTTCTAAGCATATAATTTTAAAACTTAAAAAAAAAAAATAGACAAACACAATTGCCTTTCACTAAGTTTGCAAAATCAAAACACCTGACTAAATAGTAAACATTAGTTAATAACAATAAGAACATTTTGATTTGAAAAAAAAAAAAAAAAAAGCAACCATGTGCAGTAATTGAAATATGAATATCTTCATAAAGCAAGGTCATAATTCAAGGATTCATCAAAGATTTTCATATTTTCTTTTCTCGACAATATCAAGTATTGCAAATCGTGGAAATAGTTTTGTAAGTTGAATATCAATTTTCAAGCCGCATGCTTATTCTACTCAAAATTTAGATGTAATGGCCTCCATCCTTTTTTCATCAACAATTGATGTGGAGGTTATATCCTACGTCATCTTGTTGACTCACACTTCGTCAAACATAATTGAATTACTGTAAGTTGGGATAGCATTATCTATAGTCTCATGAATTTTCTCCTCCATTTGTTTTGCTATATCTATATGCCAAAATAACATAGTAAAAGTTATCATCAAAAAATAAATTTAAAACTTAAAAGACATATCAAAAAGCTAAACAAGGTGCAATTGTTAAGGCTAAAGACTAAAACGCTTTGTTTCATTAAATGATTATATGTCGATGCTTTGTGTACATAGATAGTCGAAGCTACAAGAGCTGAAGATTGAAATGCTTTGTTTCATTAAACAGAAAGTTGAAACTCCTCATCAGTTAAAAGTCATTAAAGCTCAAAAGACAATTGTTGTTCTAATTAATCATCTCTTGGATTCTAAAAGCACAAGCTTTTTCCCTACTTCTTTAAGTTTTGCTCTTAGAAAAATGTCATGTGTACTATCTTGATTCAAACAAGATCAACCACCTCACATAAAAGCCTGTATCAAAATACTTACAAAGATTAAAGGTTTTCTCCTTCAACTAAACACTTCAACAAGTCTTTTCATATGAGAAATGACTACAATCTGATCCAACCTATAAAGCATAAAGAAACAACCGAAGAAAATAATTTTTGAAGATTAAACATTTTTATGTCATCAATCTTAATAAATCTTTGAGCTATAACTTTTATACATCATCAGTCTCTATGTTTAAGACTAAGAATTTATGTTTTTTTAAAGAGCCTAAACTTTCATATTCCAAAAACTCTTCGTAAATTGTAACCAAAGTTGTTAAGTCTTTGTGATTGAGTAAATCTTTCACTGTTGTAATCATTCCTCCTTACGAGGAAATACAAGTTAGGCAGTTTAGTGAGAAGTTGTAAGTCTTACGTGTATGTTATGTGGAATGTTTGGACATTGACTGATGCTATGAAGTTCAATCGTTGTAAAATATGGTTGATCCTATGTTGTAAAGATAGCATTAGTGAAATCCCAAGAGATGCTTGGGGAGTGGATGTTGCCAAGATTTTGGTGAACTACTATAAAATCATTGTGACAAATTTTTCTATCTCTCAAACTCCTTTACCTTCAGCAATTAATTGTTATAATTAGTCAATTGCTGAATATTGGAGATTTGTAGACACTACCTTAAGTTTGCTTAAGTGTTTATCCTCCTCTATTTAACGTCCCTTAAAAAAAGGGTTTGATTTTTGATCAAAAAACTATTCACCCCCTCTAGATTGCCTATACTAACATATTTGATTCTAATATTTTCATATTTCATGAATACTTCGACTAATACACTCAATGTTTCAAAATTCTAGATTTACACAATTTTATCATATTCATGACAAATGCATCAAACCCAACAAATAAGTTATTCTTGTTCAACCTCCCTTAACAATAAATCAAGAACCAATACAAAGTAAGAAAATAAGAAAATAAAAATTGTATGTTGAAATACAATCATACTACTTGACATGCAATGACTTAATAGAAAACTTTCATCAACAAACCTATCTATACCAAATATTGATTTTATGAATTAAAAAACAAAATTAAGAAATTTAATTGTGTTAATGATAAGAATGCATAGCTCAAAATTTTAATTAACTCTAAGTAATGAGTTTAATTTGAATTCAACGTTTGAAACATGACAAAAAATTAGAATTTATAGATTTATATTGACTTTTCAATGTACCATAAATGTGTGTGTGTATATATATATATATATATAAAAGTTTTAGTGACTAAAGGATTTTAATTCCAAAATTTATAAACTAAATAATACTTGAAAATTTTAACTACAACTCTGTAACGTGTTGTATAGCCAACGATGCACGTAAATTCAAGAAGAAATGACATGCTCGATCTGTATTACTGTGAGTGGTTAACTATTATCCTTTGAGGGTTAGATTATTATGTGTTTGTATGTGTATTTGAATAAATGTGTTATATAAAAAAATAAGCCCGTCCAATGTTTTAGCGAATTATTTGAATTATGTTTGAGGATTGAAATTCCTTGTGGCTAATAAGGGCCAACAAAGTAAGATTTTTTTGAGAAATAATTTTATCTCTGAAATTAAAATCTAGGTGCAACTAGGATATTTTGAATTGATATTTTTGATTCTGACAATTATTTTAAAAGAATTGAGTGCTCAACCCTGGTGGGATGGATTGTATACGAAGAATTAACCTATTGTGCAAGCACATAAATGCCCGGTGAGGGAGATACTATTATGCGGGGCTGAGTTACTTGTTGGCCCTTTGCTTACTTTATATGTTGTGATTATTATGATTGATTTGTTATCCTATGAATTATGTGAATTGTGAAAGTATAACGATTACAAATACGTACGTGTATTTTGAATTAAGACATGAACATGATTACATGATATTAATTGGCTATATATGTTATGTACTTAGGGTCGAGTGATGCTAGTACCTTTTGGGTACGTTTTCCTTTCACGGAATCTGTAGAACTCACTTCTCTTTTGTGGTTTTCTTTATTAACAGAAGTTTAGTATATGACATCGCCAAGCTCGTGACCTACCGATAGAATATGGTAAGATATTTTCTAGGATCTCATACTTGAAGTCAATGATGAAAATTTGCAATCATATTAGAACTGTGGGGTGTTCGATTTTGTCTAATGTAAAAATCTAGTTATTTGGCTTGTTGACGATTTGGGCAAAGTGGAACTCTTTGTTGTCTTTAAATTGTTGTTGTGTAAAAACAGGAATATATGTGTTTGCATTTTGAGACATGTTCCATTTTGTAAAAAACATTTGCCAAATTTTTTAGTAAATTGTTATTTATTTTAATAAACAAACTTTTACAGTTAACTTCTGTTTTATAAAACTTGTCTTTGTATATTGGTCTAGTCAAGAGTCATATATTTTTAGTTGTGATAAAGTCAGAGTTATGGATATTTGGTTAACCAATCCTCCGACTAGTCATGCCTCTATAAGGGATGTGACAATATAGGTATTTGATGGTATTTGTAATAAAAGCTAACAATTAAAAGACACCATATTGTATTTAAACTTTTAGTGTAATAAATATAAATAAGGACATGTTTAAAATTTTTAAATATATAGTCGAACTTTGGGCTTTGAAGCTAGGTCTCCTAGATGCTTAGGAACAAGGATTATGGGAAGGTGATTATAGACTCAGATTCTAAGGTTGGGGTCTGTTTTATTATAGAAGGCATGCATAGCAGATTCTAAGGTTGGGGTCTGTTTTATTATAGAAGGCACGCATAGCTCAAACGCCTTTCATTCTCTTATTAGTGATATCTGTAAGCTCTTGGATAGGGGATGGAAGGTGAAATTAGATCATGTTTACCATGAGGAGAATAAGGTTGCTAACAACCTCGCCAATCTTATGCTAGATGGGGTTGAAGATCATATAGAGTGGTTGCATCCTCTTTCTACTACTCCGGTTTTATTTGTTGGGGATAACTCGGAGGTGCTTAAAAGCATATAATTGCTGTCCTTCCTTTGTAGTTTTTGTAGTTCATTTCAAAAATAAAAAAAATACCTCAATATAAAAAATAATTGTCTGAACTTATTTAATCTAATAATACAATTTACAAATACAAATAATTTATATAACAATTATAACCCCCATAACCCAATAACGTAAAATCGAGTTGTAAGACACAATGTGTAAATTTACGTTATAAAATAAACAAAGTAATTAAATGACAGTATAGCTAAACATATTATAATTCGATATCTTAGTGTAACCTTAGTATACATTTTAAAATTTTAATATATTTACTATTGTATAGTAAATAATATTGTGACCAAGTAAATTCAAGTAAGTGAGTAATTAATGAATAGGTATAAATATATCAAGATTTAATATCCATAACAAGAAAATTAAATAAGTAAATAATATAATTAACACATGTGTATATATACATAGATAAAACTAAGAATAAATTTGAACCACATATTCAAGATAAATATATATATATAAACATGTATATACAATTCGTTTACCACAACATATTTTAAAACATGTGACCTTTACTTTGGATTTATTTTTATTTTTACTTTACTTTGCTTTCTCTTCTTATCTTGGCCGAATTTTCCTCTTACTTTCCTTTCATCGCCATATTTGGCTCTAGAATTTTCTACTTCATTCTAGTTGCAGTCGAGACTAGGATATGATTCCTTTTCTTTTCTTTTTTCCTTATGGCAGTGTAAAGTTCTTGCTTTCTATGGGGTGTTGGCTCCTTTGTTGGAGTGAGGTTCTTTTGCTTGGAGGTGTAGCTGCTGAGGTCTCCTTTTGTAAAGGCAACAGTTTGCTTCCTCTCTAGCTGGGGTTTGAACACCCTCCTCCTTGGACGTCACACTCCTATCTTCCTTCTCTTCTTTTTCCTTGTTTTGGAGGCATGTTTCCCTCATTTCTTGGTACGTTAACCGACCATAGTTTAAGGGTGTTGGGACAACCTTTGTTTGGTTGTAGATTCCCCTATTTTTTTGCTATTCGTGAGGTGGTTTCTTGCTTGGCAGCTAGTGTCACTTCTCCTCTTGGTCTAGGTAGCATGCTCCTTATGTGCATGACTCTTGTGCATATGTGATGAAGAAAAATCAGCCAATGGAGAATGCAGCAAGGACAGTAAACATTCCATCCTTGGCAGCCAATCTTCAACTTCCTTTGTTGGTATTTTCTTGTTCAATTAAAATGTTTTTTTTTTCTCTGGAACTAGAACTCTTATCATTTGGTAGTTGATTAAGAATTGGAGTTTATGGACTTCAGAAGGATAAGTTAGAACTTGTAAATATTAAAAAGAGTAAAGGGTTAATTGATTGTTAAAAGGAAAGTATATAAATGTTGAATTATGAAATTTAAGCATTTGAATGATTTGAAACAATTAACTTTACATTGAATGTAATAATTGGAATTTAAATAAGGTTGAATTGATGTGGTATGTTGGTTATTAGGATATATATATATATATATATATCTATACATACACACACCAATGGAAGGAAATCATGCATTTAAGATGTTTGATGAAAAGCCTCAAAGAAACTAGTTATAGTATATTGAATGAAACTTAGTTGTTTCAATTCTTATAAGGATAAGTATTATTTGAGTTTGAATAAAAGTTTATGAACAAGAGAAAAGAGTGGTTGGTTGATATGGTAAGTGAGGATTTAATGATAGTAGGTAGTGAGTATAGGCAAATGATGTTTAATGGTGAGGTGAAATGTTAAAAGTAAGAGTTGAATGGTTTTTGAAGGGATGCAGGGCAAATTTTGTGGGTGAGAGAAATTTTATATTTTGGGTGCTTTCGGGGCTGAATAACACTACGGGTTCTAAGGAGAAAATGTAGCTTAAGGTCTTAAGATGATAACTACAAAATTTTGTAACCTGGTTCTAAGTATATTTTTAGTTAGAATTGCTGGACTGAAGTTAGGTCCATGTGGGATTTTTAGTGAGCTTTAATCAGTCCAGAAGACTTTGTCATAGGTTGTATTTTGAATTAGCCTAGGACCTATAAATAAAAATTGTTCCTAACATACTAAAGAGTAAATATTGAGTGTTTCAGGTCTAACTCCATGTTATTTGAATTTTGGAGGTGTTGGAAGTCATGGTTCGGATTTTCGGGTTCTGCCTGTACCTGTTTAGAAAAAATTGTTATTAGGAGGTCTTAAAGGTTCAACTAAGAGTGGAGTGATAAATATGAAATGTTCTTAACATCTTGAAAAACTAGACTGGAACGTTTCGTAATTTAATTCCAAATATGAGAATTCTATAAGCATCGAATTCAGAGGTTAGCAACCAAGAATTTGTGTAGTGCTCTGTTTTTGTTCATGTAAGGATTTGAGTGAGTTTAAGACTAATTTTATGAAAAATTTTCTAAATAAGAAAGATAGATAACTTCTTAAAGATAATGCTTAAAATTTGTTTTGTTAAATTTGGTTAAGTATATAAGTGAAAATCAAATCTATCTCCAAGATCATTGTGAAAATAACTAAAGAAGAGTTAACTTTAAATAAATACTTAAAACTTAGTAACTAGATTTTTGTAACTAAAAGGTCATAACTTAGTAATTGTGCAAACTAAGTAATACTTGAAAAATGTATTACAACTTCAGAAAGTGTGATTGAATAAACGACGCGAGTGAATGCAATTGTAAGTGACGAATAAAATAGATTAAAGGTGAGTGATTAATTATTACCCTTTGGTGGCTAGAATATTATGTGTAATTGTATATGTATTTCAATAAACGAATTATATGGAAAAATAAGCAAGTGTAGTGTTTCAATGAATGATTTGAAGTATGTTTGTTTGAAATTGTTTTTGATTGATAAGGACCAATGAAGTAAAATGTTTTACGAAATTGAAATCTATGTGCACCTAGGATGTTTTGATTTGAGATTTTCTGATTCTAATAAGTATTTTAAAAGAATTGAGTGCTCAACCCTGGTAGGTGGATTTGAAGAAGAGATTCAGTGATTCTGTTTCTGACTTTATTTAGTATGCGGGTGTAAAACTGCCTAATGGGAGGTGGTGTGCGGAGTTGGGTTACTCTATTAGCCCTTTACTTACTTTGTATGCTTTGATTGCTTTGTTTGGAATTATGAATTTCAGATATTTGAATTGAGTTGTAAATGTTATAAAACATGTGATTCGTGACTTTATGAGAATTACATGTACGTGATTGTACTATTGAATTAAAACATGAATATTATTACTTGAAATTAACTGATAATATATGTGCTTTGAGTGATGCTAGTACCTTTTAGGTACGATTTTTCACTCACTGAGTCCGTATGACTCATCCCTCTCTTTGTTGATTTTTTTTAGTGACAGGATCTCAAGAAAGGATATTACTGATAATGGACTTTGCCAAGTGTTTGGAGGCAAGGTAATCCTTCAGAATCTTAATCTTTAAGTCAAATGATGAAAGTTTATAGTCACAATAGAGCTGTGGGGTGTCTGGTCTTATGTTGTATAATAAACTAGTTAATTGTTATTATGATGAAAAATGGAGTGGAACTTCTTGATTATATTGTTGTTGTGGCTGTGCAAAAACAGGAATATGTATTGTTTATATTGTGATCATGTTCCATATTGCGTGGAACCTCTGTCGAAATTTTTAGTAAATATTAAGTATTCAATAACATGTCTATGTTTTAAATTTAAATAAGTAAAGAATTTCTTGGTTTTAAATATAATTGTTTTGAAAGTTAGAGTTACAGAAGTTTGGTTATCCAATCATCTAGCCAGTCATGCTTCCATAAGAAGTATGACAATAACCTTACTTTCAATGGTAAAATATAAATATGTGAAAAAATAACTTAATTTTGTTCGAACTAAAATATGAACTACTTACTAACTAGTTTATTTTTTAGGTTAAGTTTTGTTTATTATTTTTGATTTAGTTAAATATTTATGTTTCCATTCGTAGTATTATTAGCATTTTTTTTTTTTTTTTTTTTTTGTACATTGAAAGTCATTTTTTAACAAATTCTTATTGCTGTGTTAGTTTTGTTTTGTTAGTAATTCAATTTCATTAGTAAAGAATCAATGGTAAAGAAAAAACATGTCTTTTTGTTATATTAAAAAAAAAACTTAGCATTTTATTTCACAAAGTACTTTTCTAGATTTATAAGTCTTGTCTTATTTATATACAATTTGTTGTCGATTAATATCATTTGGCCCTTTTGTTGTGTTTGGGAAAAAAAATAAAAAAGTCAAGCATGAGGATAGACTGATGGGGGAGTACAACATGGATCATTTGGAAGTTTTATTTAATATTATTATTTGTATTTTAGTTTATGTTATATGATATAATTTTAGAATTTACACTAAAAGAAAAGACAGTGTAGTGAGGGAGGACGATGGAAATATTTCTTCACCTCTCCCTCACCAAACGGAGAGAGTAAGAGAGAAGAAACACTTAACCCTTGCCTTTTTCTGAGGGAAGCCAGTTCTCATAAAAAAGAAATTGGTGCCATATTTTGGCATGGAAAGGGCAAAGGAATGGCAAGATATTGATAACCTTGTGAAGTTGGGCGAGGGAGATATCTTCACCTCTCCCTCGCCATTTTTTTAGAAGTCATGGTGAGGAAATAACCAGTTTATATCATCCCTTGCCTTTTATAATGGCGCCGTTAAAAAAAATAATTTAAAAGGTGTTGGTAATGCGAGGGAACTTATCCTTTGCCTTTATTTGGAAGAAAATCATATCACTTTTGGTCTGATCACTTTCACTATCCCTCTCTGCCTCCACCATACACGCCCTTCACCGCCATTGTTGCTGCCATCTCATGTCATCTCCTACTTCATTTCATCCTTTAATTATGAACTTCGACCAAGATATGAAGATTGGGGTTTTAGTTTAAGGGTTTTGAAGTTTGGAAATTTAGAGTTAAGTGTTAATGTTTGGTTAAATTTGTAATTTGCTTGGCTAATTGATTAAATTGTATGTAATTTTGTTAATTTTAAGGTTTGTAGGTTTTTAGTTCAAGGCTTTTGTGAATTTGGAGTTTTCCATGAAATTGTGTTGTACGAATACTGTAAAATTTAACATATGCTATATATTTGTATCTATATAATATTGTCAAGCATATAAGTGTGTATTGATAATGAGGGGCAAATTGTAAACATCTAATTTTTCACCACCAGTTCTAATCATTGTCAAAGGTTTTCAAAATTAGTTTGATTACAAAATTAATGTTTTCAAATGAATTTCAATATCTTAAAATTATTATGACACAATGTTTTCTCCCAAAAAAAAAGTACTCAAAGTGGTTCTAGACCTAAAAAGGGGTCCAAAATTAAACTTTTTTGCAAAACTAGGAGTGTAACTTATTATGTGGCAATGTTGCAAAAATTCATTACGCAGAGCTATAAGGCAATATTGTGTGCCGCACGACCTTGACCCTTTGGGTTCCTAACTCTGTTTTTAATCTAATCCAGACTTTTTATAAATTTGTGTAAACAGTGACCTTTTTTCCAAAATTAACTTGTTTTGTGTAACTTTTTGCTTATTTAATTCTTGTTTTTTGCTTGAATCTGATTTCTCATCCATGTTTAATTCAATAGGAATTGGTTGAGAGTCAAGATAGAACCTTAAGAATTATTTTTTTTATTTTTATGACAATAGCATTATTTTTTATAAAATTACATCTTAGCCCTTTTTTATTAAAAAATTGCACCTTTTGTTTAACTTTCATTTTATTGATTTCCAAGTAAACTTTGCATGATTAGATTAGGAATAAAAATATGATTATGATTGCCTTTAATTATGTGATTTATATTGAAATTTAATTTTAGTTTGCTTTAATTAATTCCTTATTTTGCATCTTAGTTTTTTAATTGTATATAATTATGATTGGCTTTATGGATTAACATCTTTGATTAAGATTGGATAGTCTTTAATTGTTTATTTCATCCTTTAATAATTGTCAAATTCATTTTTATTATGCATAATCCTAGTGTAAGAGATCAATTGGTGATGTTTCAGCCCAACTTCTCATTCTCGTAACCTAGTCCCCTTGTGTAGAATTGGACGTAAGCTATATTTTCAAAACATTTTTCATTGACCATGGAAGTTACAAAAAAGGATCCAACAAGCATTAATTTTATATTTGGCCTTGTTTTTTGTTTTCTCAACTTCCACTAAAAAGTGGGGTGGTCACTCCTTTTTTTTTTTCTTTTTTTTTTTTTAAAAAAAAAAACTTGTAAATTGTCTTTAGCTAGGTAAGGAAATGCTTTAACCCTAATCCCCAATGTTGAGTGGGACATGGGCCAATCTCGCATAGATGCCAAGTTTTTTGTGGTTCAAAATTATGTAACTCTCTACACTAATCAGCATATACAAAGAATAAACTTAATCAAGAAAATGTTTAGGAAAAAAAAAAAAAGACTTGAAGATGAATTAATGAAGATGAAAATTTTAGGTTATCAGGGCATTGTAAACATAACAAATATTGACAGAGAAACCCCTCACATCCTTGTGAAACCAAAGAACATAAACACAAGAGCTTTATACCTTAGCCTAGGCCTTGTATCATTAGGATAAATGGGTTTCCTTGAGCAATTTAGATCCATGTTTACAACTTGATTACTTGAGATTTCCTCCTTAGCTTGAAGTTTCCAAGAGTTCCCTAGAAAGGCTTTGAACAAATCCAAGCTCTAGAAACAAAAACACAGAGACTTCAATACGAAAATACATTCTATATATGTGGATCTCAAGCTTCCCAAGTGTGAAGCCTCTAAGGATGGATCCACCTAGAGCTCTCTAGCAATCCCTTAAGTTTCCAAGGAGTAAAGGGAATACATCTCTAAGTATTAGGCAAAGACCCAAACCCTAACAAGTGTGTGTATGAAAATGTGAAAGAATGAGAGAGATAGATGTTCTTGTATATTCACGACTTTAGGGCCACATAAGAATTCTCTTGTATGAAGACCACTCATGTTACGTTTTTAGTTAATCTCAACATTATCCCAAACCCTTAAGTGAGTTGGGATTGATGCAAACAAGGCATTAGTTTTAAGCAAAAAAGAATATGTCTTGAAAAGATGTTTTCCTCACTTTTGACTAGAAGGAATATTCTTCTAAGATGTTTTCCTTGATTTTTTTCATCATATGGAATATCCCTTGAGAATGATTTAAATAATAGTGCCACCATTGTAGTAATTAGCTTACCAAATAAACTAAATTATAGTATCCACAATACAATATTGTGATAAATAAATAGACACTCTATTTAATATTAACAATACTCTTTTCGTATTTTATTCTAGTATTCAAAATAATAAAATATTAATTTAACTATATTGTCAATAATTCATATCCAATTATAGTATACCAAATACTAAAATGTTATGACAAATAAATAAACACTTTATTTATCATCAATTAATATCATACAATTTTAGTATTCGAAATACAAAAATAATTAAATTCTTATTTAATTATATACATACATTTACCCATACAATAAATTTTGCTATGTGAAATAACTCTAGTTTTGGTGGGACTCCTTAGGTTCTATACCAAGATGGCAGTGGGCGGTATCTTGCATTACCAGTATTCGATCATATCCAATTATTAGAACATTTTCTAATTTAATTATAAATTAGAATATATTCTAATTTCCCTATAGAGATCTGTAGGGTTACCATCTAGTCACAAGCCTTACCTACCCATACAATAAAGAATACTGGTCGAGAACCATACACATTGAAAGAACCCTTCCAATTATAGTTTACTATGCAATTTAATCATTTTGTCATCCTATGCTCCTAATTGAGTCTAAGATATGAAAGAATATAAACCCTAATAACTCAATTAGACTTGACTTTTTACAGTGATCATTAGATGCCTTATCTAATTCACTCTTGCTTTAGCCAAGGACTATTGAGTCCATTTGGCTAGATCACATAGAGTATCTCTCTCTACACTAAAAGTGACAAATCTTTTATTGACTAGTCACGTGCATCCAGTTCTAGGTGACCATACCAAATGACAACTCTTCTTGGCCAAGGATTTTTTTAGTCCATCTTGCTAGATCATGTAGAGCATCTCTCTTTGTATAAAGTGTGACAAATATTTTATTATACACTTACATACCTCCATGTCTAGGAGACCATATCCAATGATAACTATTTTTTGCAGTCATTTCTAGACTATCTGTTAAGTTAAATCAAAGTATGATAAGCGAAACACAAGACATATAGGGTGGCTCAGGTATAAGGATCACATGCATAACTATAACGATATGAACTCCCATTCACAACTAGGTACAAGTCCATATGAATGTTCCTAAGAGTGAATCTGTTCAATGAACTTATTCATCTAATAAGCACCTAGACATCTTGTTCTAGTGTCCCTACACTAATGATCATGAGATTAATCACTCTTTAAATAAGAAAACATGATATGTACTAATCTAATCAGATCACTAATTCCCTTCTTAGCAATCCTTCGATTAGGAACATTTTGTTTACACTTAGATAACATGAGCTAATTTACTTTCTAAGATTGCAATAGAACTCGACATGTAGTTTGAATTAATGTTATTCTTAATTGCTTAGGTTTTAGAATTTGAGTTGTTTATTTCATTCTATGCTTATTGTTTCTAATTGACTAATCATCTCTTAGATTGATTTAGTAACCTAAACAAGCTTGGAAAATGGAGTTTAGTGTTAGCCTTGATTGAAATAACACTTATTTGAATTCATTCACCTAGATTGAATAAGTTTGATTCGTATGTAAGATAGAAATATACTTGCATGCCTTGGGTTGCCAAATTAGATATTATCTTAATGAATCTTGCTTAATTTAAATCTCATAGGAATATTTTGAATTAATTTAGTGAGGTATTATTATAAGCAATTAAGAAGATACTTATAATTGAATTAGAACCTAAGATTAACAACTCAGTCCAATTAATAAGCATAAAAAAATAAATAACGATTCAAGTGAAATGTTGAGAAAAATTGTAATTCTAGGTTTTTCTCCTTATTATCTCAAGTTTAATTTATCATTCTTGCTATGTAGTTTAAATTAGTTTTTCAACTCTAATTCGTTCATTTGAATAAAATTAAGATTGTGTTAATTTTAGTAATTAGCAAATTTTTAGTAGTAATTCCTTATAGGATCGAGACTCTACTATACTCTATCTTACTTGTTAAGATACGTGCACTTCTGTGATAAAATCAATAACACATTATCTATGAGGAGTATGTCATCTAAATACAGTACCAAAAATTTTACTGTGTTCCCACAAACCTTCTTACGCACACATGGTTCATCTTTGTTTTTAATGAAGTCATAAGTCTTTATAGTTTCATCAAAATGAATGTTCCAGCTTCTTGAAGCTTTCTTAAGTCCATAAATGGACTTTTGTAGCTTGCACACTTTATTATGATGGCCTTTGGGTTCAAAACTCTCAGATTGTGTCATATACACATCTTCTTAAAATAACCATTAAGGAAAGTGGTTTTAACATCTATTTGTCATATCTCATAATCATAATCACATCCAGTCGTATTCTTATGGACCCATTTACACCCAATGGGATTAACCATTTCAGGTGGATCAACCAAAGTTTATACTTTGTTATCATACCTGAAGTCCACTTCGAATTTCACGACATCTTGCCACTTCGAGGAATCAAAGTCTTTGATTGTTTCCCCATAACTAGTAGGCTCATCATCCTCTATAAGAAGAATGTATTTCTAATCAATTATTAGAAATTCATATTTTATTGGTGGTCGACTTATCCTACCAAATCTACAAAGCAATTGTTGTGAACCTTTTCTTGTATCTCCAACTCTTGTGGTACAGGTTTGAGTTTCATTATGTGATCAGTCTCATTTTTGGGTTTGATGAATTTCTTCAAGTTTTATTTTACTTTCATTGCTTCTTTCAAGAATAAACTTTTTTTCAGAAAGATAGTGTTTCTCAAAACAAACACCTTTTGTACATGTAGGTGATAAAAGTAGTTTCCTTTTGTTTCTTTATGATAACCCACATATAACATTTATCACTCTTAGCTTCAAGCTTATCAGTCATAATTCTTTTAACATAAGCATGACAACCCCAAATTCTTAAGTGTAAGATATTTGGTTTTCTATTATTCCATATCTTATTATGGAGTTCTTTCAACAGACTTTGATGGAATCCAATTTAGAAGGTTAGTTGCAACAATTAGAGCATATCCTCAAAAAGAAGTTAGAAGGTTGACATAGCTCATCATAGATTGCACCATGTCTAACAAAGTGTGTTTCCTCCTTTCGAAAACACCATTAAATTGTGGTATACCAGGAGGAGTCCATTGAGATAGAATGCATTTATCTTTTAAATAGTCTAAGAACCCCTTGATAAGGTTTTCTCCATCTCAATTAGATCTAAATCTCTTACCAGTTTGTTTTTGTACTTTATTCCTAAATTCTTTGAACCTTTCAAATGATTGAGACTTATATCTCATAGATACATATACTTATACCTAGACCTATCGTCAGTGAAGGTTATGAAGAATATCCACCTCTAGCATGTATAGACATTGGTCTAAAAATATCAAAGTGTATGAGTTCTAGTAACTCAATGACATGACCCTTTACTTGTGAAATGTTTCTTACCCATCTTTCCAAATAGATAGATTCACATGTTACATATAATTCATAATCAAATGGATCTATATAACCATCTTGGTGTAATCTATTGATCCTAGCCTCATTTATGTGACCTAGTCTACAATGTCGTAAGTAGGATGGTTTTAGACTATCTAATTTAGGTTTTCTTAGTGTTTTTGTTAAGGATAACATCAATTAATTTTATAACATATAATACATTTGTAAAACACCACATCCATAATAAACTCCATTTAAAGAGAATGAAAACTTATTTTCTTTTATTATAAAAGTAAAATCTTGCTTATCCAAACAAGAAACGAAAATAATGTTCTTAGAATAACAGGAACAAAATAGCAATTATCTAGTTCTAATATCATGCTAGTTGGCAATTCCCCACTCGTAGGTCCACTTCACCCTTGTTTAGCATCCTTTTGTTCTTTAGTTCCTGTATAATATATGTAAGAACCATAACTGGTATCCAATATATAGGAGCTAGGATTTGCATATGATAAATTTATCTTAATGACAAACATACCTGAAGTAAAGGCTTCACTAAGTCTCTTGTCCTTCACGGTGACGTAATGCTTTGCAATTCCTTTTCCACAATGGACTTTGACCTTGTCCTTCTTGATGCTGCCAGTGCCCTTAGTCTTACTCTTAGACTTTTTCTTCTTGCCCTTGGATTTCGGTTAGAAAAACCACTTATCAACATCACTTGGGCTTTATCTTTCCTGATATTGCCCTCTACATCTTTCAACATGTTAAGTAACTCAAGTAGAGTTGTTTCCAGCTTATTCATTTTGCAGTTCATAACAAACAGTGAAAACGACTAATGCCAAGATTGTAAGACCATATCAATTGAGAGTTCATGGTCCATGGTAAATATTAATTGTTATAATCATTCAATGTACCCAATCATCTTCAATATGTGAACATTTATTGACGAACTTTCTTCTATCTTACAATGGAACAATTCCTTGGATAACTTGAATCTTTTGGCTCGGCCTTGCTTATCATACAAATGCTTCTGATGTTTATCAAAATCATATTACTTATAATCAAGCGCACCTTTAATAAGAGCTTGGGGGATGCCTCCCTCTAGAACATAGGATATCTTTTATTGTCTTAAAAGGATTTTGTTGTTGTGGTACCAGTCCAAATAGTTAGAGTCAATCAATTTGTTAGATTATAATATGGATTTAAGTGACAAATTATTTGTCATTCTAACAACCTAGATATAAAAATGAAACACATGTTAATATTATATAATTCATATACCAAATTAAAAGATCTATATTTAATCTGGTTACTCCAACTATTTTATTAAATCTAATGACCCTCTCGATTAGATTTGTAATATCATCTCATGACATTCTTAGTTAGGTTAGGCTAAGCTTAGGTATCAATTAAATTGATTAAATGATAAAGCAATGTCAATCTAAGGACCTATAAATTTTTGTAAACATTATAGTCTTAATGGGGGCCAACAAACTATTGTTTTTAATTAAATCCTTACCATTATTCTAATATATCACATATATTCTATGACATAACTAAGTTCAATGTACGACTACCTTGACGGTGGCTAAACAAATAAAAATAAATAGAACTTCCATTATGTCACAATAATGGGAGCTAACATGTTCTTAACACGTGACTTAATAATTTAGAAGGAACTCTATTTGTAGGTAGGTTTAATTCCTAAGGTCACACTATGACTTGCATACATATATACATTCATAATACATCATATGCAATATAACATACATATAAACAAGCCATAATAAAATAAAATAGGAGGATGATTATGGACCATATAGTATCCTTGACACTTAGGAAAACCATATCCTAAGACATGATGTAGTCCCACCACATGCTTTTTTTCAGTTTGTCTTGATGTCTTCATCTTCATAAACTCGAATTACAAGTAAATTCAAATCTAGCTAAATCCTAACCTATGCAACTATTACATAATTAATACGAAATATCGAGTTTCATTCGAGGGGAGTTAGATGAGAAGAGAATTTACACAAGAGAATAAGAGATAAAGCAAGGCACGCAGTCCCTATTTTCTAAAAATATCAAATATAAAACATATATTCAAAATGCGTATGTAGTCCATAATCACTCATTCTAAATATTCCACCTGTCATATATTCATAATGCAAACCATAGAATAATTTGATTGTTGATTCACTTATGGATCAACATGTCATTTAAATTAAATTTTAATAACACCTTAAAGAATATAATTTAACCAATTTTTTTAAAATTCTTTTTTATTTTATGAATTTTCCTAAAATACCACTATTTTGAAGAATGGACCTTTCAGTCTAGGTTGGGCAGCTTGCAGCATGACTTAGGATGCTGTTTGGCTGCTAGGCTAAACGGGCTGGCCTGGGTGCTACCTAGGCCGCGTGAGTGCCTAGGCAACATGCCCAGCTGCCAAGGGCCTAGGCTTTGCAGTTCTTTGCAGTTTTTTCTTGGTTGCTATTATTCACTAGATTTTAGGGTTTCGGAATAATTCTAAAACTCGAAAACCCTATAAATTTAAACTTGTTCCAAACCCTAATATTCACAGTTTGGAACAAGTTTCAAGCAAAAACTTGGTTGCTGTTATTCACTAGATTTCAAGTTGATGGAATTCTCCAAGCAAAAACTCCTCTTCTTCAAGATATAGGGTCTCCGCTAGGAGGATGAGGAAATTGACAAAATCTATTCCTTGCTCTGTTTTCCCACTTGTTACTCTCTTTTCCCTATACATATATAAGGAGTGGTTAGGGCAAGATTTTTAACTCGTCCATGTGTTAGATTCCATTAAAATCTAAAGCTCAATGCCCAAGGCCTAAAACCTCTGTAATAATCCATAATTGTATTATGATTACTAATAGGCTTTTAGACTCTTAGTGGCCCAAATCCTATTAGGATTCCTACTAGGTCTTTTCTTGATTTGCAAGGAAAACAAGTCATATCATATATGTATATATATATAACAAATTACCTTTTTACCCTTATGTGCTTAGAACTTAACTATTAATTTCAATACTTCATTAATCCTTCTAGGTTCTTAACCCAAGTCAATTAAAGTTTGTAACCCATTAAGTTCTCTCGTACATTGACAATAAACGTAATTGAATACTTCTTAAAAGTACAGTTAAATTAAAACATTTTTAATTTAAATTTAATTTTGTCAAACCAACCAACTTACATTTATAGATCAAGATTGACATCTAACAATGCATCATGACCACGAAGTTAAGATCATTGATCAAACCTTTACAGTGCTTTGTTACCATGTAATAAAATCTTTTCATCAATCATATAGGACATGGATTCTAATGTCAACCTAATCATTGTCTAAATCCATTAGTACTTGAAACCAAGTTTATGTTTTGCTCCTCAAAAAGATTCAAGAAAACATTTTTCTTAATCTCTTTCAATTTGTAAAGATTTCTGAAACAAGACATACTTGTGTCAAGAGGCCATGGGATATTTTTCTTATTTACTAAGGATGATAAATTCTTTGTCTATCATTCATCTACCTTTATATGCTTTACTACTTATCCCATAATCACCCATGTATAATCTCTGTTATAGGACGAGGGGAAAGATATTAAAATATATAGATTCATATATGATGTAATAAGATGGCCTTAAATCAAAAGATCACTTGCACCCCTAACACTTTGAAACTTTTCATGGACACAAGAGTAAAGACTCCAAAATGGTTTCTCGTGTTAGGTTATTTTGTGTACTTGTTCAACTAACAAGCATTCATATGTTTGTCTCAACATTACCATGCTTGTAGTTATCTCTTTTTTTATAAGAGAATGACACAACATATGTTAGTTTCGAAGAATCATGCATATTCTTATTCTTGATGATTCATTGACTAGGAATATTTTTAGAATAATAGTTTATGTATGTCATATCTTACAATTATGATCAATATCATAATTATATAATTATACATTCACAGTTATTATTCTATGGACTTCAAACATGGTTATCCTGAATTTCATTTAAACACAATATTAAAGAATGCCTAATTAATATTATTACATGAATTAAATACAAATAAAGTTCATTTCAACCAACCATAATTGATTGACTCTTGGACATTAATACTAACACAAGAATCCTAATAGAACACCCAAACACCTAAAAGAGAACATAGATCAAACATTGGGTAAACAATGAATAATTCATGTTTTGGAAAATGTTACATTGCCTCACAAGGACAGCTCTAATACCATTAAAGGTTTTAGGTCATTAGTACAGTGGAAACATAACAAAAATTAACCATAAAAACCCCTTAAGTCCTTGTGAAACCAAAGAACACAAACATAAGAGCCATGTACCTTAGCCTATGCTTGTGTCACTAGGAAAAATGGGTTTCCTTGACTTAATTTTTAGATCTATGTTTTTGACTTGATTCCTTGAGCTTCCTTGTTAGCTTGAACTCTCTAATGGCTTCCAAGTGTCCCCAAGAATGGTTACCAACAAATCCAAGATCTAGAAGCAAAATCCTGCTACTATTGGTGTCCAAAAGTCAATCAATAGTTTGTAATAATGATATATTAATTTGTATTTAATTCATGACATTATGTTATTTATGCATTCTTTAATTATGAGTTTAAATGAGACTTATTATAACCATGTTAAAAGACCCTAGAATAATAACTGTGTTTGCATAATTATGATGTTGACCATAATTGTGAGATATGTCATACATATAATATTATTTTGAATCAATACTAGTTAATGAATCATAAAAAATAGGGATATTGATGATTCTTCGAGACTAGCATATGTTGTTACAATCTCTTATATAGAGAGTAATGATCTCATAACTACAAGCACGGTAATGCTTAAGACAAACATATAGGTGCTTGCTAGTTGAATATACACTAAATTAACCTAATACAAGAAATCATTTGGAGTCTTTACCCATGTGTGAATGGAAGTTCTCAAAGTGTTGGTGGTGTAAGTGATATTCTTATTATCTTATATGTGAATCTACATGTTTTAATGTCATTCCACTTGTCATGTAACAAGATGATACATACATGATTGTTGGATATATAGTGAAACATATGAAGGTAGATGAATGATAGACAAAGAATTCATCATCTTCAATAAAGGGGACAAATATTCCATGGCCTCTTGAGACAAGTATGTCTTATTTCAGAAATCTTTGCAAAGTGAAAGAGATTAAGAAAAGTGTTTTCTTGAATCTCTGAGGAATAAAACGTAGAGTTGGTTTCAAGTATTAATGGATTTAGACAAAGTTATTATTGATACTAGAATCCATGCCCTACGTCTAACTAGGGATATGTATGATGAAAGGATTGAATTACACGGTCATATAACACATGCCACACAAGTGAAAGACAATTCATTCAACAAGAGTGAGTGTTTCAGCCAAGAATGGTTTTAGAGCAAGAAAGAGTTCTTGTCCACTACCTCCTCCATAGCTGAGTATCTACATTGAAGCAAAAGATTTATTGCTTCAAGATCATTCTCCTCCATTGAAGATTCTACCAAGTGAAAGCTAGAACGTATCTTAAAGGTGGAATCAATTTCCATCAACCGATTGAAAAGGTAAACTTTTCTTAAGGGTTTTAAACTAGACTATTGTGTGAACTATTTCATTAGAGGCTATAAATGTAATAGCTACTAATCATTGATCGAGTTTTGTACTTTTGATTGGGACTATTTGAGAAGGAACTCCAAGTATCCCTGCTAAATAATCAAACTAGCTGCTTTAAGAAAGCTTTAAAAGGTTAGTAAATAATTTTTAACTTTTGATATATAATTATTTGGATTCAACAATATTCTTGGTTTAAGAAATCTTATTATTCCATTGTGTGTGCATACGATGCATGACCTTTTTTTCCCAACAAAACTCATGGGGGATCTTTCTTCAATATGAAAATCACTTCTATATGTGTGGATCTCAAGCTCCCCAAGTAAGAATTCTCTAAGGATAGATCTACCGTAGATCTCACTAGCAATCCCTAAGCTCTTCAATGAGTAAAGGGAATGAATCTCTATATACTAGGCAAAGACTCAAACCCCTAACAAGTGTGTGTGTGTGTGTATAGGAACATGAAAGAATGAGAGAGATAGATGTTCTTGTGTCTTCATGACTTTGTGGCAAACAAGAATAGAGACCCCTCATGTAATGTTTAGTTAATCTCAACCTGATCCTCTACCCTTAGATGAGTTGGAATTGACCCAAACAAGGCCCTAGTTTGATTATAAGAAATATTCTTCCAAGATGTTTTCCTTAGTTTTTTCATTATATGGAATATCTCTTAGGAATTATTTAAATAATCATGGCATCATTGTATTAATTAGTTTATTTAATAAACTAATTCACTATAGTATCCACAACACTGAATTTTGATGCCAGTGGCCTCTTAGTCCAATGGCATTGGTCTTTCCTTGTGATTCAAGAGATTCAAAGGTAAACTCTCTGTAAGTCTACATGGGGGTTTATTCCCCCTTCTCCCTCCTTAATAATAATAAAAAAAAATGCTATATTTTTGTAATTAAATAAACATTATTTAATACGAATAATTCTCTGAGTCCATATTGCTTTATCACATAAAGCATCTCTCTTTGTATTGAGAGTGACAAATCTTTTATTGTACATTCACATGCCTTCATGTCCATGTGACCATACTCAATGATCATAACCCTTTTTGGCAATCATGTCTAGAGTTGTCTCATATCTGATGATCACATGCATAACTGTAACGATAAGAACTCTCACTGACAACCAAGTACGTACATGTTCATAAGAGTGTTCTCATGTGAGAGTCGTTCAGTGAACTTATTCATCCAATAAGTACCTACACATTTTGTTCTTTTGTCCCCACACTAAAGATCATGAGATCAACCACTCTCTAAATGAGAAAACAAGATATGTACTAATTTGACTGGATCATTAATGCCCTTCTTAGTAATTATTCAATTAGGAATGTTTTGGAATGGAACTTTTGGGATTACATCTCATTAGAACATCTTGTTCTTTTGTCCCCATACTAATGATTATGAGATCAATCACTCTCCAAATGAGAAAACAAGATATGTAATTATCTATCTAGATCGCTAATACCCTTCTTAACAATTCTTCGATTAGGAACATTTTGGAATGAAACTTTTGGGAAATATATCTCATGAACATGATCAATATCATGATGCACATTTCCATTTCTTACATTCTTTGGGCATTAGCAGTATATAAACTAAAATTAAAAGCAAGTAATTTAACTTTTAAATATGATAATATTAATGCTAAATTATAAGTGTTAACGTTTAAACAACAAAGTTTTAGAATTCATGTCCAATAACAACTATTGTCATTGGCATAATGACATGGCATAATCCTTAGCAGAAGAGGCGAGAATGAGTGTTCGTTGCTTACCATCCATTTATGTAGATTAAAAAACGTGTAGTACATATTAAGGATAAATCTATCGTATATACTAAAATTAAAAGCAAGTAATTTAACTTTTAAATATGATAATATTAATGCTAAATTATAAGTGTTAAAGTTTAAACAACAAAGTTTTAGAATTCATGTCCAATAACAACTATTGTCATTGGCATAATGACATGGCATAATCCTTAGCAGAAGAGGCGAGAATGAGTGTTCGTTGCTTACCATCCATTTATGTAGATTAAAAAACGTGTAGTACATATTAAGGATAAATCTATCGTTTGTTATGATACCAACTACT
The DNA here is from genome assembly GCA_029379385.1 of Quillaja saponaria. Lineage (NCBI taxonomy): Eukaryota > Viridiplantae > Streptophyta > Magnoliopsida > Fabales > Quillajaceae > Quillaja > Quillaja saponaria. The sequence continues at coordinate 19,932,778 of CM055607.1, read as the reverse complement.
AACTCATCTTAAATAAATTCTATAAAATAAAATATGACGATGCTTTCATCATTCTCAAATCCCTAAGAATTTATACATCTAATACAACCAAGATAATTTAATTGTCATCTAATAAACAGTTCTATTATTATTATTTTTATATAACTTTTGACTTATGTTCAATACTTTTTGGATAAATATATTATGTTTTCAGGGTAATTTTAGGGTAATACTTTTGATAAATTTATTATCGTTTGTTCAATACTTTTGACTTATGTTCACATTTTACGTTTAGGGTAATTTTAGAAAAATGCACGTTCTTCATATAATTCTACTAAATTAGAGACAAATTGTTTATGTATTACATTCCTAAAGTTTTTTCCTTTTTCTTGGTACATTGAACTAAGATTTCAAGTATTATTGATCTGACTACGAATGGCCTGAACTCCATAGATAACAAGAAATTGACAGCACTGAATATATAAGAAATTGGAATGCTCGCTTAACTTTCAGCTTTGTTTCAAACCTTGATACTTTGGGTACATTTTCGGAGACTTCAATTGTTAAAGACAGAAGTAGCATTAACCAATGAGTAGGAAACAAATATTTATATATATCAAGGTTCAGACAATGTAAACATAGCTTGAGAAAGGAGTAAGTTCCCTGCCTGACAAGAAAAAGAAAATAGGTAACTGAACATGTAATATTTTTTTTTGATGCGTATATAAAGGAAACAATAGATGTATTATCTACCCTCTTCACTTGTGGTTTCTAAATGCTGTACAGTATCTAAATCTTGTGTTTGTAACTACATAGCTCGACTTTCGTCAATCCCAAGCAGGGAGGAAAAAAGGAAGCAACTCTTACTGGAGATAGGTCACTAAAGATTCCAAGGAAAAGAGTAGAAAAGCTAAGCTAGCCTAATTCTGCTCCAACTGCTATTTATATTAATTAAACTGTTGCATCTGATTTTACATCAGTAACTCTCCTGTACAGAAGAACATAAGCAGCAGAAGTCTTTATCATATCCTCGTTGACAGGAACAACACTACCATCATCAAACTCATACCACATTTCCAAACCATGCTGCACAGGGAAAAAGGTCGTTGGGATAACAAGCATTCCAGATACAGCATATGCAGTTATTCATATAAGTAATTTATATCTGAAGGGCCAATATTACAAATTAGAAATTGGAAAATAACCGCAAATAGTATGTCACATCTATTAATAAAATAATATCAAGAAGCTCAGATTCCCTATTCATTTTAGAGTACTGCCTACATAAATTAATTTCCAAATGGTACTCAATAAGTTTAGGATCAGAAGTTGGAAATTAATCTCCAGTTGCAACTCAAGGTAATATTCAGAAAAAAATTAATTCATCGAAATCAGACTAAGCTGACTGAGTTATAGTTGACATATCATGCTTTGGCATAAAATAAAAGTAAAATGATGGTAAGCTACCCATGTAACATGACCTGTAATGTCCAGGAAAAGACTCCTTAAACCTAACTTCTAAGCAAAACTACACATACCCAAGTCAGTATTTCCTAGAAAACCTACTACCTTATGGTCCTTACATCTCTTAAATTTGCAAGCCATTCTATCAAAATTTGAATTAGCCATTTTTCGTAAGCATAAAGAAACTGAAACTTTTTGATTTTTTTTTTTAAAAAAACGGAAAAGAAAAGAAAATCAACATAAACTCATCTTCTGTTTTAGGTGCATGTATGCATTTTTTATGTTTTTGTTCTATATATAAAATATACTGTTAAAACATGTCAAGTGTCAACAAAGAAGGAAAAAACTATATATGCAATTTTCACTAATCCTTGTTCAACTTTAATGAAACTAGGCACATTAACGTGCCTACAAGTATTCAAATCAATTAGAGCAATGTAAGAAGTACAACTTACACGAACAAAGGCTGTATAGTGACCTCCTCCCAAACCTCCATAGTGACAAACTATTGCATGTAAAATGTATTGGTTAGAAGACAAATCAGCCTTCGGGCAAGTTTATGATGAGAAATCTAGATCATTTATTGGGAAGTCAACAAAGGTTTCCAGCTTTTTCTTTAAATATCGACTGTATGAGAACCTCTTCAAATGTTTAACAAGAATCTCTGGCAACCTCCAAAGATCTAATTTTTTGGCAGCTTGTTGAGGATTCTTGCAACTAGGGAAGTACCTATAGGACATTAAGTTGCATGATCAGTAATTAGAATTTGAAAGGATTCATAGAGATATTGCCTTTCAATACTAATAATAATATATAGCACAGTATGTAATCTTGATTTACATATGCAACATTCTGCATAGAATCTTCAGCTCCAAAACCAAATATGAGCTACTTGATTTTAAAGATCAAATTTAATGCTTGACAAATTATGTCAAGAAATAATCATTTACCAGGCAACACATAAATATCCATAAATGGAATACAACACTTCAAATGAGACATATACTAACCACATGTCTTCTAGCCCAAGAGGCTCCTCTTTCAAAAAGGTTTCTAGGCACTTGTAAAGAGAAACTGATTCTTCTGGTCTCCTGGTAAAAATTTGGCGCTTGAAAATCTTGGGCAATGAGTTCAGCAGGTATGAATCATACTTTTGGATATCCGACAATAAAACCATCACCTCCATCTTCTTGGGCAATCCTGAAACTATCACTGGTTTGTTCATCTTTATACGAATTTCTCCCCCCCCATGCCTACCAAATAAAATTTGAAGCCATTGCCCAAATGCATGTCATCCCCAGTTCCACCATCTGAGCCTACATCGCTATCTAAAGCTGTAGGGCCAGCGGGATCATCCATTTCAGAATATTCACTAGATACATTACCCATATCATCATCATTCTTCGCTAACTGATCTTGAGTGGGCAGCAGAAATGGATTGGTTAGCTTCAGAAACTCCCTACGAATATAGGATCCACAGGATAGATTGGACATCTTTGCAACAACAGGAATGCCAAACAACCTATACGTCCCGAAATTGCAATGACCAGTCCAATAAAGTCTAGTTAAAACTGTATAAAAAATAGCAAATCTTGATACCATAGATTCTCCAATTTAAAAGAGATTATTTCAAATAATATGCAGCAATCTGCTCAGAAGATCAAGGAGCTCTGAATTAGTAAGTAATTATTTTCTAGATATGTAATTTTTTTCTAGCATGATATCTTTTTTTCATCTCTAGTTCAGAAAAACCAATGAGAAGGACAAACCAATTAAAGAGGAAAATCTATGTCTAGAATGACAACAAAATTTGGACATTTCCTTTTGAAAAGGAATTTGGAAGCAAGCAGATCCCATGGCCGAAAGAAGTGAATTGAAAATTAGATTAACGGATTCTTAGATCAAGAGCGTAATTTGTTACTATTTAACATCAGACTAAATGAATTTCAAAAACGACATTAAGCTGCCTATCCTACTAGTTGGTTCTAGCACCATTTATCAAGTGTAACTTAGCAAACTGACATTGATACCCACCTATGAATTTCGAGATATATGTAAATGTATGTGTTTTTTCGTATGTATGCAGATATTACACCTATTGCTTGCTAGAACCTTTTTATTGTTAACGTGTCAAGTTTTAATGGAGACGCCTTCCTTTTCCACAAAACAATTTTGGACCATATAACACTGGAAACTCAAAAAATATATGTACTTCCAAACAAATGCAATGTCTAAGACGCATCAGTTGAATATAATTTTAACAGAATCAGATTGAAATTTGAAAGGCTTCATTTCTTAAAATTTCTAAAGTTTAAGAATCTCTCTCCTTTATGACATCTTCCCTCGGGCCCTCGAAATTTGTTAAGATATCCAGAAATATTCAGGAAATCAGGCCATCAGGGATTCAGGTCAGCATTACAATGGAAGCATTTTGGAGTTTGATAATTATGCAAGTGGAACATATGATAAAGTCCTACTTAACCCTTGACCTGCCATACCATTGAGAGATTTCACTAATTAGTAGTTACTAACATTTTATAGCTACGATTATCTTCTTTTACAGTCTAAATGAATTTAGAATTTTATATTTTAAAAGCAACATATCAACATGCTTATCTAATTCTAGTAATCTATACACTTCCACAACTACTAGGACGAGACCTATCAAAATAAATATAAATAATGCCTAGAAGAATCAATGATCACCATCACCTACGAACTTTATGATGTTGCTCCTAAAGTTTTGTAACTCAACAAGTTTCTGAATGAATAGTCAGAGAAATTATTTATAGAAATTAAAATGAGATCAATTTCATTGATTAGATTAAAACAAAAACTTACCCTTCTAACTTTTGATGCAAGAATACAACCAAAGGGGATTCCTTCGTTTCTTTCTTTAAGCGATAAGCAACAAGTTTGTCCTCATCTCTAATCAAATCTGGAATCAGATGGTTCCTCAAGCAGCTGGAAGATTTTATTCAGGTATATCTACGTATAACACCTTAAAGTCATTCCCAAATTAGAATCTACTGACATAAAAATGATCAGTACAAACATATAGTTGGCCTATTAAAGCATTTGAGAGCTCATGACACCATATATCCAACAAACCTGTGCTGAAAAAGTTACATGAAGGGACCTACCTCAGCCACCTACAGAGTTTCATCATCTCTTAAGGAACAAGCTGCACTTAAGGCATCAATAAGATCCTTTAACCTTCCATGCTTGGGCACCATTAAGGTAAATGTACAAGGAAACGTAACCCCATCAGTGGTCAGCATTGTCAAGGTCATGCTCCGCTTGGTTGTTGAAGGTAATGGTAAAGAGAGGTACATAAAAGGATCAAATGTGATAGACACTTTATGGCAGACAGGACAAACCAGTGTCGATTGAAACTGACCCTGCAAATTAAATCAAAATACTACAATTCCATGAAAAAAACTATAATTAACAAATAAGGAATTTCTCCAGTTATAAAAGTATTCAAATGCTGGTCATATCCTAGTATCCAAACGAATGAAAACGATTTAAAATTCAATAAAGACATAACAAACTCCTACTTGAAGTCCTAATCATCTTAACCTAACTTTTTGCCTGCCCCAGATAGTTTCCAATCGTGACATTTTTCCACAAGAAAATGATTTTGACATTTTTCTTTCCACAACATTATGATGTTTATTTGGTAATCAGGCCAATAAAAAGGATCCATCAGTAGCCAGTATCAATAAAGGCCCAGTGTTTCTTATGATAGTGCATATCAGGAGCATGATTCCATTTTCAATAGTGGTCTTTCTAATTATATTCTCTAGGGAAATAAGTCTTTTGAGAAATTTCTAACAGCAGTCCTTACTAGGCTTTCTTTTTTTCATTTTCCTTTTTTGGGTACAAAGCTCTCCTAGGCTTTCTGATTGCAAAAAAGGATGCATAAGGAATTTCAGAAGGAAAATCATAGATGTGAATGATTTCATGACTCTCATCCACACTACATGAAAATAATGTTTAAAATTGACTCACCTGGAACAAATCAACTATAATGGAGTCATTACGAGCAAGGTGATTCCTCCAATACTCTTCTGCCACTTCTTCAACAGGACGACCCTCCGCATCGTTAACTTCACTATATGGCTTGCATTTTATGCGGTTTAGATCCTCATGGAGTCCATCCAACAATAACGCAAGAAGTTCCTACATACCACCTCCAGACACTTCAATCTAATATAAATTTATTTACCAGCACCAAAAGTACAAATTTGTAATTGGTAATAAAAGTAATGGAAATGTTACAATTGAATCCATAAGGGGCCAATAAATAAAACGAAAGAAAAAAAAAAAAAGCTAACATGAGAATCATGCTGATTATTGCCGCTAAACCGACAAAAAAAATTAGAAAGTCTTGTCTTAAACATCCTCGGGGGCACAGGACTTGATCCTGGAAACCACAGCTTTCTTAATAAACCTCCAAAAGTTAAAGCAAGCTCCCCCTAGTAACAAGTTAAAAACAGTAAGAGGTCAGGAGTGTAAAAAGAAAAACTTTAATTCTCTAAACAAAAACATAATATAAAATTATAAAATTAAAGGAACCTACTTTCATCCCCAAGGGATTTTCATAATTGATATCTTTTCAGTAGTCTCCAATAAAATAATCAACAATTTCTGGAGTATGAGCTAAACACTGGATGGCACTGTTCATGAAACATGTATTTCCAAGATTTTGTAACCCTGTCAATGCCCAAATAACCACCTCCCCTATAGCTAGTACTTTGTGAGGAGTCCGTCACTGGTATATGTGGGTTCAGATTGTCAATGCTGCCATTCATCCTTCAAAGAAATTGTCAGAAAAACTTTCCATCCGAGACTTATCTTGAGTCATCTCACTATTTGTCCCATATCTATCCCTCAGAGAATCTGAAAGTCCGTGAACTTGCAATTCCAAAACAATCTGCATTCAAAACAAGAAAAAGAAGCGAAAAATAAACAGACTAAACAACTGGATCCCATGAATGGAAAACTATCAACAAATTTCAAAACACGGATCTAAAATTAAATTAGTAATTCAACAGAATTAGAATAAGTGCATCATTAACATTCACGTACAGCACACGGCTGTACTCGTGAAATGATTTGAAATCATTTAGAACCCTTTACATTTTGACTACATAGATAACCAATGCCAAACTGCAGGTCAATCACATAGAATAATTTTGACTAGAGAATTCTTTCATCTTTATGGAATTGACTCTAAAAATAGCCCCAGGCTCTATAACCTGCCTCCTTTTAGTCTACTTCAAATGCTCACACCTCACGGTAATTGCTCAAAATTAACTTCCCACAGACATTGGCATTTACTTTCTATTCTATGTATGGCCATTTACATTGACAGAGGTATCACACAGACATAGGCAACGATCATCTTTGTTAATAATTTCTTTTGATAGAATAAGAAATTATATTAAGGAAGAAAAGAAATACAATGAGCGACAAGTCCTATGCAAAAATAAAAACAGGAAAAGCAAAGGCAAAGGAAAGCCTAAAACAAAAGGGCGTGTCAATCACATAGCATATTTGTAATTGAAACACCCCGAAAAGCTTAGAACACCAGAGAAATGTGAGAAAACAATCATATTTAAGATAAGAAGTCATGGGAGATGACAATCATGAATAAAGTAAGAAGCTGATATAGGGGACTTATATAAATCAACTCCAAAGAAGACCTGCATGTCCAAAGGCCAGCTCAATGAAGTTTGAAACCAAAGAACAAGAGGTTAACTCCTCCAGTCCCCAGTTTTTAGTATAATAAAACACTTGGGGAGGAAACAGGAAAATAATTCAGAAAGGGTGCTGATGTAAGATACCAAATGTTTCCCACTCAAGATTCCAAGGCATAAACTGATAAACATAAATATATTTCGCTTCAAAACAATTATGTCGAACTACATCTACTTTTCTATTACCCAACCGCACTTGCAGAGGTTAACTCCTTGGTGGGGCCAACCACAACACAAGTAACAACAATGTCATTTGGTTCACAAAATAAAACAATCAAATTCAACTATTGACCTGTTTGCCAGGTTGACCAGAACAATCATTTAGCAAACTAACTCTGTAATTAATGAAAAATTGAGTCGTCTTCCCGGAGAAGTCCCAAATGTGTAACTGCATAATAGATACATAGTATGGATAACATCAGTATGATATGAACAATATCTAACTGAAATATTCGTTATTTTTTAGTAAACTTACTGGCTTGGACTCCAGACAAAAAAATTTGCAGGCCTTCTTGTAAAAATCAATTACATTATCCTGAAAACATGGAGTCCTTTTTCAATTACATATTTCAAGAAGGTCTTTCAAATGTATGTCTGTATGTGTCTATATATATATTTTTTATAAGAAATGAAGAAATACAAAGGAGAACACTAACCATCGAAGGAAAGAAACAAAAATACAAGAGATAAGGAAAGCTTGAAACATTAATGCTCTACAATCATGTTGTATAGATACAAGAAGAATGCCCTGAAAGGCCCCTAAAGAAAAACAATCTTATCCCTAATAAGTTGTCTTGGTACTTGACAACCATGGAAAATTCTCGCATTACGCTCTAACCAAACTCTCCAAATATCCGCAAAGAAAGCACATCTCCAAAGACATCTGACGTTCTTTTTTGCGCCAAACTTCAAGTAATGAATTGTCAAAAAAACTTTTAAAGATCCCGAACATACCCAAGGAATATTGAAAATGTCAAATAGTCTACACCAAATGCTCCAAATAAAAGGGCAATGAAGAAAGAGACGCTCATTAGTCTCACAATCTTGTGAACACATCACACAAATATCACTCTATTAAGTAATGTTGTCGAAACAAAAGCTTTAACCTTAGATGGAACCTTAGCCTTCCAAATGAATTTATGAAGTGGAATGAGAAAGCATCAGGGCAACAAGAAAACTGTAATATGATTTACAAGAGAAAGATCATGCGGCATCAAGTGACCAAATCTGATTATCAGATATATTAGGGAAACGAGTAGGAGCAAAAATGTCTATCAAGTTATCAGCATGAAATGGTAAAATACTGGGTATGCGGCATGAAGAATATGAACTCTACTAACCAAAACTATCCAATATTGAGTGTGTGGTATGAAAAGCAAATGAACTTTACCAACCAGAACTACTTAACATTGTATGCTGCTAAGCATGTATCTGTTGGTGTAAATATTTATATACTCCTAAAGGGATATGTGTTTTCACCAACAGTATCCAACACTCAACATACAGACAATCAATATTTTCCCATAATGCTATGTCATCTAACACAATTTCTGAGTATTAATAGTGATGACTCATGGTGACACAAACACCGAACATAATGAAAAGTGCTTATAATGCAATATAACAGCAATCAAATTGACAAAAAAGAGTATAAAACATAACAATAAATGAATATAAGAAATAGAATTATTTCAGAAAATGGAAACCATTTGCAAGCCAATTTCCACACACACACAGAGACTGGATGAAAACCATGACCTTTTGGCTTATCTTTACTACAAGTGAGTTTGTTTCCCAGGAAACTGATAACCTAATCTGCAAGGGAAACACATCCACCCCATAATATTCTGCATGGAAATCACTGCCAATGTTCCTCACCACTGAATTAAAATCATTAAGCCTACATGAAGAATGGAAACAATTCATTATTCAATATGCATCTCCTCATCAAGAATCGTCTATTAGAAAGTATTCTTTCATAAATTGCACCCAGAAATCAATGTAATTGTGCAACATGAAGAATAACATAGAGAGACAGAGACATAGAAGGGGCAAAGTAGAAGATCTGAATATAGAAATTACTCTTGCTGCCTCCCATTCTCATCAGAAGTTTGGTAGTGGTACAACAAAAAAATCACAAGTGTTTAAATAGTCCAAGTATTTGATCACTGGCAAACAATGCAACCTGTAGTTTTACTACTCATTCTCCCCTGTATTCAAGGCTGATGACAAACATTTCTCCTTTTCTGTCTGCTAGGAAGTGACAGGGAACTAAACTTTAAAATCGACCACTCATTAGCAAAATAATTACAAAGGAATCATGCACTAAACCCCTAAGAATTTGGAGTACGCTTCATCATATTTCCGAAACTTATTTGGCACCAGTTGATTTCTTAAGTTGGTCCAAGTAAGTCTTAGAATGATACGACCTGCATAGCCAGGACTGAAACATATTCCTCTAGAGATTGAATAATCAATTGACATTGCGAAAAACTCTTTTTTTCGATTTGATAAATCTTATACATCAAATCATATTAATTTGCATAGTTGCTGGAATTACGAACGGCTTGTTTAATCTGGGGATACTAAAGGATTACTTTTAATTAGTTGATGTGGTTGTTTTGAACCTAAGTACAAGGATGGTTAGGATCTGGGTAACATGACGTCCAAAGCCTTTTGCAGTTGCCATCAGCCTTAACACTTCCCTTCCAAAACCTTTCTCAGTTGCCATCAGAATTAACACTTCCTGGAAAGGCCTGTGCAGTGCACTATTTTCATTTTTATAAAAGAAAGACGAGAGACTGAAGTACAAAAGAAAAGGATAAGATATCCTCTTCATAATGGAAAAGACAATGCAGTGCACTATATGAATATAAAATCTATCCTAATAAAACTCTATGACGTGTCCAACAAGCCTGGACATGTCCAAATTCAAAAGAAAAGTATATCTTGGAGGGAAAAAAAAGAAGAAGAATGCATCTGACACACGTGTCTCACACACACCCAGAGATGAACTAGGCATAGTAGGGTTTCAGGCTTGACATCAGGGCTTCGGGCCATGCTTCATAATTTGATAAATGAACCCTTTCGACTATATTTCTTGTTGATGGAGTTTTTTACTATGTAGTCAAAGTATAACTTTTGATATTTACTGCGTATTATTAGGTTTAACTTTTATTTAGTTACATAGTATAGATGGTTTATATAATCTATTTCTCTTTAGTTTCATCGAGCGGACAATGGATTAATGTTTTCTTTAACACTTCACTATGTATTGGATTTAGTATGGACTATTGACAATACTTAAATCAACATTGCATGATTTCAATATATCCGGCATTTTGTGTGATTTACATGTTTTATTGTGCTTGTGACTTATGCATTTGATTTTTGTACTTTTCTAGGATGTCTAATAGGAGGGATTGAACTTTGCAAATTTTCAGTTCATTTTCTTTCCAATCTTTTTTCTTTTTATGGGAAAAGGAAATTTATTCAGAAGCAAAAAGTATTAGAGTATAAGAAGGACGATAAGGAGTAGTCTTGAACAGAAAGCAAGGGAAAAACAAACCAAAGACTACAACTAGCATGTAAGCAGTATCCAACCTGGTTGAATATCCAATAAAGAAAACCCTTGAATGATCTTGAAGCAAAAGGTGTGAAAGGATTCTCCCTGAAAATTCTTGGATCATGGATCCTAACCGAATACACCAAACCCTCGAAATGGCATACTTTCAAAGTTACCTCCCATCTTTCAACTCAAAATCCACAGAAAAAGAATCAGAAACAAATCTTTTAAATCCTGAGGACAAACCCGATGGCCAATAGTCATGAAAGATACGTAAATGCGATGCTCCATCCTACTGGCGAATCTAAAAATAGATGGACATTATTCTCAAAACTAACAAATGTAAAACAAACATTTGGGGACAAAGCCTTCTTCCTTAGGAAATAATTCATAACTTGGGAACTCCTAAGTATAATTACTGTATCCATTTTGACTATTTTTATGGGAAGGATAAATGTATAATATTTATTAAAAGAAAAAAGAAAACCCCACACCTTTTTTGAGCCAGCAACCACATTCCTTCAGTAACTAAGGCATATTGACAGCCTGAAAATTCTACCTCTGCATTTTCACTTTTTCTGTAATCCTCTTTCTTCCTCAAGTCCAGTACAATTTCCAAATCAGCATCATAGTTTGATGATACCGAGTACAGAACACCTTCTATCTGATCAGCATCACTATGTGCCTCCTTCCACCGCCTGTAAAGAATCTCTGAAGTTAATCCCGAAACAATTTCCACATCCATTAACCACACAGCAAAAACCCCAGGCTCCAAAATTCAAGAACCGAGCTCAGACCGTATAAGAAAAGCACTCTACATTTAGATATTGAACGCCCAAGAAATTCAAGAAATCAAGAAAAAATTAATTCCTCCATTCAGCAGTTGAAAGTTTCCTCAAAGTACACCCAATTCCCAGTTGCTTGGCACACAAGAACAGAACAAAAACACGGCTTTAATACACTACTGGGAAACCAAACAAGGCCGTGAGAAGCGAAACTGAGGAACTGACCTGTAGGAAACCAAGTCGACCTTCTCATTCCCAAAGTCACTGTCTTCTTCATCAGGGAAGCGAGAGTGAGAATGGGAATCGGAGTCCAATAAGTAATCGCCGTCGTTGGCGAACAAATCATCCATAGAGAAGAGGGCTACGGTCCTTGAGGCTAATTGGCGAAGAAGGGACTTGCAGAGACGAAAAGTGGAGGCGGAGAGGTGAGTAAGCTTGAGAGAGAGACAACGGGTGGGTTTGACAACTAGAGAAGAGAGAGGGAGCTTTTCTGATACACAGGTCATAGCCTTGGGTCCAAGAGCGTGTGCTAAAAACTAAAAATAGGGAACACCTAATTGTCTTTGACTCTTTCCTCGTTTGAAAATTTAAGTTATAATTCATTTTTAAAATAGATACTCACCTCTTTTTGTATTTGTTTTATTTAAGATATTTTATTAAAAAATTAATAAATATAATCACTAAAATATATTAACGTGGTGATTTTTTTACATCTCTTTCCAACATAATAAAATAAATTTGATCAATTGAAGTTGATATGCCATCTAATAAAATAAATCATAATATTAATTTTACCAAATTCCTTTTCATAAATTCTTTTAATCATTTTTCACTACAATTACTTGCCAATTGAGTTAACTATTTTATAAAACTAGACCCAACACACATGCGTACCCATGTGTTCAAGGGTTTTTTTTTTTTTTTTTTTTCAAAAAATAACATAAAAAAATATTATAATTGTTGTATAAAATAGAGGGAATGAGATAAGTTTTAGAAAAGATTGCATTTTTAAAAAATAATAATAATAATTGATTAATTGAAGTTAATAATATGTGAGTTTTTTGTTTGTGTTAATTATTTTTCTTAATTATAGGAGAAAGTGAGTAGTTTCTAATAAATAATAAAATTTTAGTTTAAAAAAAAAAAGTCAAAACTTAGGAGGATACTACCCTCTCTTTTAGTATGGCATTTTAAATTAAAAACTATAATAAAAAGTAAAACCAAAGAACACTATAAGGATATTTTGACTTTTATAATGGTATAGATTTTAACTTGTAATTCATTGTGAAAATAGATACTCACCTCTTTTTGTATTGTTTAAGACATTCTATTAAAAAATCGATAAGTATAATCACTAAAAAATATTGACTTGGTGATTTTTTACACATCATCGATGTTGTTTTCTCTTTCCAACATAATATACATATATATATATATATATATATATATATATATATATATATATATATTCATATTATTTCATAAAATTCTTAAATTGCATGTTGATAGCATCAAAGAAATTCAAAAAAAAAATATTTAATTTTTGACCTTTAACTGATTATTTTACAAAAAAAATTAATTAATATTTATTGGAGAGCATCAATAAAATGGCATTTTTATTTTTCATTTTTTAAAATTCGTACGTATTGTTTCAAGATGGGTAAAAAAATAAAATTAAAAATATCATGTTAGTTGATATCTTCAAAATTCATTTTAGGAATTTTGTAAAAAATAAAATAAAAATTATCATGTCATTATTTTTTGTGTGACTATATTTACAGATTTTTTTTTTTTATTGATTGCCTCAAATATATATATATATATATATATATATATATAAGAAGATGAATAGCTACTTTAGAAATGACCTCCAAGGATAAATCACTTTTTTAGAATTTGACATTCCATCTAATAAAATAAATCATATATTTTTATGCTAAAAAGATCTACAAATCATAATAAATATGATGTGTGGAGGTTAAATTAAATTTGAATTAATTCATTTAATAACATAAAATTACATTTAAGAATAAGAAAGTAAATAGAAAATGTCTTATCCAAGTTGTATTTTAATTATAATATTATTTTAATTGATTCAAATAAAATAATTTTACCAAATTTCTAAGATAACACCAAGAGATTTTACTAGTTAAATCAATTGGCATCTTCCTAGATAAATTATAATTACAAGATTCATACGCAAAAAAAATTGACAAATACATTAAGTTAAACGAAGAACAATCCACATATACAATTTAGTATTTTTGTCTTAACTTTTAAATTAAGTTTTTATCAACAATAATTAATATGGACTGAATTTTTTTTAAGAAAAGATAATGATAATTCATTTTTTATTAATTTACTTAATAAGTCCTACAGTAAGTTTACATCCCTAATAATTTTTATTTTTTATTTTTGGCTAAAAAAACTAATAAATGCTAGTTTTAATTTTATGTTCATAAGTCATTTTATTAATAACTAGTTTTTGTGATACACACGTTGCGCGTAAATCATGTTTATGATATATAAATATATGGTCATCAATAATTGATGTACATATCAAGAAATTATACTCAATAAGAAAATAATCATGTTAATTACATCAACAAATAGATAAATCTAATAAAAAAATTAATTCATAATATAAAAATTTTAAAGATGAAGACCGCCAAAGACAATTAAGAGATAGAAAATTTTTTCCCAGATTATATAATTATTTTGATTATATGTCTGCTTGGAAAAATTCGTTCTTATTTGGAAACAAAGCTCGAAGGCATAGTTGGTTTTTAAAATTTACTCTTAATGACGAGCCTACTAAAAATTCATTTCCTCAATGGTTTAAAACCTAATATTTTTCTTGAGGATTATTTCCTATCTCCCTTCCAAAATATGTTCAACCATATTTGGATAGATTTAACGTAAATAATTCTCGGCTAGAAGCACAAAATAAAGTAATAATGTTTGTTGCGTATTACCAGATTTCTTGGATAGTAAAATGAGAATATATAGTGAAGGACTGTACTTTGTCAAATTTTGGAATTAATCAGACAAAACCGTGGTTGATTCGTAGAACCCAGATAAAATGGTGGGATAATTTTTCTAATTTTGAAGAAAATCTTAATAATCATCAGAAATTAAGGATTTTGTGATCTCTAGCACCAACTTGTACGCCTTATTTACCAGACAATAAGAAGGTCTTGGACATAGTTAAAGGTTTATTAGCCTCTTCTTTCAAAGATGGAATTCAAAAAGAATTATTAAACATTCTTGAAGATAATGGTTCAGATAATATGAGTTAAGATAATCTAACTTATTATCAAGATTCTTAAGACTCGGAGGATGAAGGTGCTAAAGATTTTTTGAAAGAAGGGACCATCCCTAATAATGCTAGTTATTAGTTAATATTTTTTTAATTCATAACATTTCTTTTAGAATTTTAATTTATAATATTATAATTTTTTGTAACTTATTAAATAAAAAAAATTGAGAAAATCAATTTTAAATATTATTTATATATTGAAAAATTTTAAATTTATTAAAATTGAAAATAATTAGGACAAAAAAAATATCAATAGTCATAAAACAATTATAATTCTATTAATATTAAAATGAAAAAGAATTAGTAAAGAAGTTGTTATAATCCTCACAACCTGACAATGTAAAGTCAAGCTTTAGATATAGTGTGTAAATTTTCATTATAAAATAGCAATCACATGAACAAATTAAATAAATAATAATAAAATCAAATATTTAATAACCCTATATTTTAGGGTATGTTGTAAAAATTTTGGTGTATAAAGTTGTTGTTGTAAAATAAACTAAATTGTGACTAAGCAAATTAAAGTTGTTTAATAGTTAATATATATATAAGTATACAAATCAAGCTTAAATATACACCACACATTCTAACTTTTTAACTATTGACTCTATATTATATTCAATTTTTATCATGTGTGTTTATTTCTTCATTTTGTCTTCTAGTTGGCAAACTATTGGAACTTTCTTCCACAGTCTCTAGCCTTCCTTTATGCCCAGCCGAGACCTCTTTCATTTTTCCAGAAATTTCTTCCTTGCTTGGCTTTATTTTCTTCCTTAGCTGCTGAGAGTTTATCTCCTCTTCTCAAATCATGCTTCTCCTCTTTCTTACTTAGCCGTGGACCATTTGAATCAATTCCAATTTTTTTTTTTACCTTTCTCTTGTTTGTCTCCCATGAATCTTTAAATTTTACGCTTGCTAGACTGTAATCTATCTCCTTTTTGGCTTGCCTTTCAAGCTTAGAACTCAGTTTTATTTTGCGTCACTTTAGCTGTCCTGTTTTGGCAGCAATCTTATGTTAACAATATAGGATAACAACCTCCCCTATTCCATCTGTGAGGAGCTTCAATCTTTAACCAAGGGATTTGGCCATGCTTGCCCAAGTTATTTCAGCCTTAGCATGAGAGTAATCTTGTTCAAAATATAGTTTTTGTTTCCTTTCTTCTTATATTACACTTCAGCCCCTATTTTGTCCAAGTCCTTTGTGTAGCGCGACTGATGTTCCTTCTTTTATTCCCTGTTTGATATTGGGTTTTCTGTTTGAACATAATGTAGCACCTAAGATGGATGTTACAGCAACTCTTATGGCTGGTAGTCACTTTCTCCCATGGCAGCAGCTTTGGTTGTTGGAATCAAGGACTTCACCAACAGCACCTTTGAATTTCTAGTCTAGACATGTAATTTTCTTGCCTTCAAACAATCAATTTTCTTTTCCTCCTTATTTAATAATAGTTGTATGTGAGATTTGAGTAGTTATAATTAAAGGTGTAAGAATGAAAGCTTAAAAGTGTTTAAACATTGAAGCTTAGAGTTTATTAATGTGGATTTGTCTTGGTTCAAACCTTTAAGTATCTAATTTAACTTTAAGACTAATATGGGAGTTATTAAGAATGTTCAATTAATGTGGTATGCTGAATTATTAGGATGGATATATAGATTCACACACACGTCAATGGAGGGAAATGATGCCTTTAAGGTGTTTGATAAAATGTTTGAAAGAAATTAGTTATAACTTTTTGAGTAAAACTTGGAAAATTTAAGTTTTAGTGGTTAGTGTTTTTAGGGTAAATAAGAACTCATGAACAAGAGCAAAGAGTGGTTGGTTGATGTTATGGGTTGTAAAAGTGAATGGTTATGAACAAAGGAGTGTTAGTTATGGGTAAAGTGTTGGAAAATGAGAGTTAAGTGGTTTTTGAACTGATGCAGGGGCAAGTTTCGTGGGTTAGAAATTTTTTGTGTTTCAGGATGCCTTTGGGGTTGAATTAAATGTCTACAAAATTTCGTAGCTTGGTTCCAAGTATATTATTAGTTAGAGCTGTTAGACTTGGGCTAGGTCATACAAGATTTTTAGTAAATCTTAGTCAATCCAAAAGACTTTGTCAAGGTTTGTGGATAGAATTAGCTTTAAAACTCTGAATGTAAATTGTTCCTAATATCTTGAAACACTAGATTGAAAATTTTCGTAATTTAATTCCTAAGTATGAGAATTCTATAAACATTGGAATAAAAGGTTTGCAACTAAGAATTTTCTGTTTTTGTTTATGTGAAGAATCGAGGGAGTTTAAGGCTTATTTTAGGAAAAATTTCTAAATAATAAAGCTAGATAACTTCCTAAAGTTAATGTTTCAACTTGGTTTTATTAAATTTAAGTAAGCATGTAAGTGAAAATAAACATATATCCAAGGAGGTTGTGAAATGCCCAAAAGGAATAAATTTTAAATCATTAACTGTACTAATATACTCATCCAAATATTATATATGATACCTATTTAGAAAGATATACCTGTCTATTAATAAATCCAATAAATAGAATTGGATTTTTTTTTTTCTAGAAAAAGTTATGTTCAGATAACTAAGGTAAGGTCAGAGTTGTCAAAATCTTACATTTTGCAGAATTTGATGCAATTTTAAAGAATAAACTGTATAGATATATAAATCTAAAAATGTTGAATGATATATCATTGTAAAGTTACATGTGTCTAGTATTTTATAAATTTTACAAAACTGGATTTGGAATTTCTTAGAGAAATATATGACTACTAGAGTGAATACTAGTCCAAGTCTCAAGTTTGGATAATTTTAATATTTCTATCTTTTCTCATAGTTTCTTTATACCCTATGGTCTAGATTTGGAGCAGATCGTTTAGGGACTCGATTTGCAGTAGGTGACTTAGTTGGGATTTTAGCCCAATAAAATCAGGCTCAGCCTCAACCTCCGACAACTCCTCTTGTTTAGCCTCAACTAGAGGCAGTCCCTCATGTTCTAGTTCGACAGGAGCAGGGTGTATTTGTGGCGTTGCATGAATTTTGGAAGATACAGCCACCATGGTTTTTAGGTGAGGACCTATCGCAGGATCCTTATATCTTCTTGGAGGAGTCTGATAGACTTTTTGTACCATTGGGATGCAGTCCCATTTGTGCAGTAGGGTTGGTGAGTTATCAACTGCATGATGTAGTACATGAGTGGTATCAGATGTTTGTACAAAGGCGGACAAAGACTACTCCACTTGCTTGGCCAAAGTTCAGTCGGGCTTTCACTGATCGATTTTTATCAGAGAGTGTGCAAGATAAATATGGTTGGGATTTTGAAAGGTTAACTCAGACGAAGGGGATGACTATAATAGAGTATGAGACCAGATTCACTAAACTGTCTCGTTTTGCTCCACATTTGGTGGCTACTGAGCAGATGCGAGTAAAGAGGTTCGTAAATGGGTTGAAGGACTACTTTGTTTAGATCAGTGTATCTTTCAGACACTACAACTTATACTCAGGCTGTTGATGCAGTATATTGCTTGGAGACCCGAGTTACGAGAGGCAGTTTGAACGAGAGAGTCAGAAGAACTTGATAGTCTTTCCACTTCCAAAGCAGGTAGTTCGAGGAGGCCTGGGGTGAATCTATCTCTGGGCGAGGTTTATTTTGGGTGGTGCTCAATCAGGTAGAGGTCAATCGAGACAAGGTTTTGATAGTCAGTCACAGGTAGCTTCTTCTCGTGGGCCCAGATTATTTGAGAATTCGGTATATTATGTTTGTGGTCTTAGGCATGCGGGGAAATACAGTTGAGAATCCAGTGCTTATTTTAAATGTGGAGCTTTGGACCACCATATCAAAAGACTGTCCATTTATCACATCGCTTCACGGAGGCATGACTGGCTGGAGGAATAAATAAACAAACTTCCATAACTCTGACTTCAAAACCAAGAAACAAACACTAATCTTGACTAAACTAAGACTAGAAGAAAATTTTATAAAAACATAAGTTAACTGTAAAAGTTTGCTTACTAAAACATATAACAATTTATAAAAAAATTCAGCAAATATTTCTTTATAAAGTGAAATATGCCTATATAATATATGCAACATACATTCCTTTTTTATATAATAACAACAATAACAACAAATACAACTAGGAGTTCTACTCCATTTTTTATCATAATAACAAATAATTAGACTATTACACAACATAGACTAGACACCCCACAACTTTAGTATGACTGTAACTTTCATCTATGACTTCAAGTATGAGATTCTCAAGAATCACATTGTTACTAGTTATTGGAAAATCACGAACTTGTCGATGATGTAAATTGAAATCCTGTTACTGAAAATATCAACTAAGAAGAGTAAGCCCTACAGACTCAGTGAGTAGGAAAAACATACCCAAAGGTTACTAGCATCACTCAACACGCTTAGATAATATATATAGTCAATTAATATTAACATATTATTAATTTCAAAACTATTAAGATTACACGTACACAATTACAGAAAGCATAACAACTTAACAAGTACAGTTCAAATAGTATACTGTAAATCCCAATCAAAACCAAAGCATCCAAAGCACGCAAATCATACAAAGGGCCAACTGAGTTACTCAGTCCAAATTTACGTTCTTGCACAACAGGAAAATTCTCCGTACATAATCCATCTCACTAGGGCTGAGCATTCAATCTTTGTAAAACATTTATCAGAATCAGAATATCCTAGGTGCACCTAGATTTCAGTTTCTAAAATAAAAATCATTTTGGAGAAAAATTCATTTTGTTGGCCTTTATCAACCATAAACAATTTCAAACAACAAACATAATTCAAATAACTTGATGAAAAACTACACATGCCTATTTTTCTATATAACACATTTATTCAAATTTACATACAATTACACATAATAATCTAGCAACTAAAAGATAACAATTAACCACTCACTGTTTACCAATTTTATTTGTCACTCCCTCTTACATTCACGCATGTTGTCAACTTAACAATGCTTTCGGGAGCTGTAATTAAAATTTTCAAGTATTACTTAGTTTGTCTATTTTATAAGTTATAATTTTTTAATTACGAAAACCTATAGATGATAAGTTTTATGCATATATATTTACATTTAACCTCTCTTGGAGCATCCTGATTCAAGAACAACTCGTCCTCTTCTATTTCCTCACTAAGCAACTTTGACATCTTTATAAGAAAAGAAAAGGTTGTAGAGAAGATGAATTAGATGAACATGTAATGCATGTAACAAAAAGACCATGAAAGCTTTGGCTTAACGATTAGAAAAAAAAAAAAAAAAAAAAAAAAAAACAATTACGGCTTGATTTACAATAGAAACCTGACTATAATATACTAATGGTTTTATATTAAATAGCTATAGGAAAGTTCTTAAATAATTTTATAATAATTAGTCAAGTTAAATTTTAAAGGTCTTTGGTGATGCATGAAATTGTGAACTTGTATGAACTAGAATCATTATTGTGTGCTTTATTTTGGTACGGTTAGGTCTTCTTATATTATTACTTTTCCTTTTCTCATGCCATGGTCTTCTTTGTTATTTAATTTCAGTTATAAGTTTTAGTAATTAATTTTCTTTTTACTTGTAGAATCAAGAAACCTTTAAAGAATAAATAAATCGTTACATAGTCGGTAAATCGTTACATAACCGTACTAACTCTTGTGGTACTCTAAGATTTTTTTTTTCCAATCAGTTCATGAACTATAATTTCTCTATCTATTTGTGAAACACAACTAAGACTATGCAAGATGCCTAAGAAATCCCAAATTTTCAGCCTTTAGCATACCTGGTTTCATTTCCAGAAAACATTAGGTACTTCTACTTTCAAAACCCAATATAACAAATCTTTGACTTTCCCCAAAACTAGAATAACCCAAAAGTCCAAATCTGAAGCAATGTTCATGGCCCTGGAACAGACTAACTAATCCATTATATTCATGTTTCAACCATGAAACTCAAAATAAACTCAATTGTTTAAATTTAATTAAAAGTTAGACTATCCATTTCCACCATTTATAGCCTAATTACAAATTACTAATCCATTTACAATTCCTTCTACATCCTGTATCAATCCTTATTTTCTTGTGTTAGGAAGTTGTCTCTTTCAGAGTATGCTGCTTGTCATCTTTTACTAAACATTATTAGGACACTGAATAATAACAAATAGGTTCTACGTAAAGAGTTTTTTTTTTTTTTTTTGTGCTTCTTTCGGTCCATTTATAGGAAGAGGCGTGCTTTGTTGAAAATAGTATTTTATACATGCCATTTATTGTTGTATCTTAAATTTTAATAATTGTCAACACGATTCTTGAAGGGTATCCTATTTTAGTAACGAACAAATATCATTCCTAGAATCCTTGTTGCTTACTTTTTCTTATATGGGCAAACTTGAGTTAAAATTACTAGAAATGGTGAAAGTAATTAAGACTTTTCTGGCAATAATTCTTTACTATTCTTTGTATCTTGGGCTCAGCTTTATTGGATGCAATTGGCTAAAAGAAGGAAAATTCGTGCTAAATTTGCTTCCTCAAAACAGAGGACAACATAAGAAAATTCAGCTACTTTTTCTACTTGTTACTTCAGCTGGAATAAAAGGAGCAAAGCTATCAAAGCTGCTCCTCCCTTCAAGTTTTCATACGGCCAGAATTTGCCTTTGAATGGCAGTAGCTACGATTGAAAACCAAGCTGAAACAGGGCATGTTCTTTTGTTCCAATGGCTTCCTTCCTTTTTGCTGACACAAACACACATAACTCAATACATACACACACCTAAGGAACTTTAAAGATCTCGGTTGGGAGGATGATCCTACATAACTGGTACAAAGGGTTGTCCTTAAAGCAAGCAGCTACAACACCCTTAAACAACCAAAATACATACAAGAAAAAAAAGAGAATATACAGGGTAAAGAGGAAGACAAAGAGAGGGAGAGTTGATACCTTGAAATTAATTGAACAGAGGGAAAAACCAA
This sequence comes from Quillaja saponaria, assembly GCA_029379385.1. NCBI lineage: Eukaryota > Viridiplantae > Streptophyta > Magnoliopsida > Fabales > Quillajaceae > Quillaja > Quillaja saponaria. The sequence continues at coordinate 19,910,928 of CM055607.1, read as the reverse complement.
GAGTTTCTAGGCTAGAAAATATGGAGTAGGCGTGACACTTTCTCTTGCAACAACTAGGGAAATGGAATGAAGAAACAAGAAGGGGGTGGAGCCTGCTAAAGGAGAAGCAAAATCAGCCACATAGAGAATAGGACGAGGAGGGAAAAAAAACAATAGGAAAAATACTGAAAAGTCAAAACTTTAGGATATTTGTGGTCTAAATGCAATTCTAATTATATACATATATGAATATTTATTCACTTTAGCTTTATTTTATCTTATTTTTTTATAACAAAAATTTACACATTATGTTTAAAACTCGGTTTTACGATATCGGGTTATAATAATCTTTTCTCATTAGAAGAAATTCGTCCCAAATTTCAATAAAAAGGGGATATAGATAGATTGTTTACTTAAATCAGTCAAATAAATATAGATATTGTTATTTCATTGTAACTTCAATTTTTCTGTGTGATTTCTTGTTTCTCAGTTTAAGGAATATGCCTATTTATACTCCCCACTAATTATTTCTCACACATTAGGTTCTTATTCATATTTACTTCAGAGAGTTGTCATACATGAAACTTTTCAATACCGGATGTACACTGAACATAAATGAAATGAGCCTGATACTTTCTCCTAATAGTCATCTAACTTAAATAGTCGTACTTAATTTTTACAAAAATTCAATTCAATTCCAAAAAAAAAAAAAAAGAAGACGAATCGAGCCTCTTAGAAACACTAAATTTAATATTTTTATCACGATACTCCACCACGCTTCCGCTGCACTATTCTGATAATTAAACGCCTAAATCTTAATCCATACTTAGAATCATATCATAGTCCTTATTTAAAATTCAGATTAATGAACAAAATAAATTAGCTTCTATTTTTTTTTAATTTAAAATTTATATGAGTTTTTTTATTCAAGCAAACTATTTTTCCTGGTTAACAATAATTCTATCAGCACAAATTCAACTTACAATGTATTTGAAAGTCCTCGCCTAAAAGAGTAATTTACAGAAAACTAACATGAAATTCTTTCAATAACTTCTCACACCCCTTACGGAGGTGTGACTGGCCGAGGGATTGGATAACCAAACCTCCTGTAACCCTGACTTCAAAACAAAGTAACTAACACGACTCTTGACCTGACTAAAGAATAAAAATAAATTTCTTTAAAACAAAAGCTCATTGTAAAAGTTTATTTTCTTAAACAAATAACAATTTATTCAAAATTTATGGAATATACCCCCAAAATGCAAACACATGTGTTCCTGATTTCACACAACAACATAAAGACAAATACTAGACTACTACATTATACAAAATTAAACACCCCACAGTTCTAGTGTAACTGCAAACTTTCATTATTAACCTCAAGTCTATTCTTGGAAAATACCTTGCCGTACTCTGTTGGTAGGTCACGAATTGGGCAACGCCATATATTGAACTCCTGTTTTAAAAAAGTATCCACGAGAGGAATGAGTCCTACGAACTCCGTGAGTGAAAAATCGTACTCAAAAGGTACTAGCATCACTCAATACAAGTATATAACATATATGATAACATCATGATTTAATTCGAAATACACGTACACATTTGTAATCATCATAAATTCATAACTTACATAATTCATAAAATCACAAATGAATCAGAGCAATCATAGCACACAAAGCAAATAAAGGGCCAACGAGTAACTCAACCCCGCACAACAGTATCAACCCCTACTGGGCATTTATGAGCCCGCACAACATATTAATTTATGTATATACTCCATCCTGGTTGGGGTTGAGCACTCAATTTTATTTTTTTAAGACATTTATCAGAATCAGAATATCTTAATATTTCAAATCAGAATATCCTAGATGCACCTGGATAGCGATTTCAGGAAATAAAATCATTTCTAAAAAAACATTTCAATTTGTTGGCCCTTATCAACCACAAACAATTTCAAACAAGCATGATTCAAATAACTCCCTAAAACATTGCATTTGCACACTTATTTAAATACACATACAATTGTACATAACAATCTAGCACCCCAAGGGCAACAATTAATAACCACTCACCTTAACTGATTTCATTTGCCACTTACACTTGCGTTCACATGTCTCATCAGGTCCACATTAGGATCCAGAACTGAAATTCATATTCCCAAATAATACTTAGTTCATAAACATTATTGTTATAATCTTTTAATTACTAAACTTATATATCAACTTACATAAGTTTTTTTATGAAAGTTTTCTATTAAGCCATTACATGTTAAGTAGTATAAATTGTACTTTATGTGGTAAGGTTGATAATGAAGAGACATTTAAATGTCTTGACAATGCATAGGGTAGAAGAAAAAAAATTAAAAATAATAGAAAATACTAGTGAGTTAGAAATATCAAAACTGTCCAAACTTGGAGTTTAGACCAGTGTTCACTCTAACGGTTATATCAATACAATTTATTTTTTGAAGTTGCATCAAATTCTACAAAATGCAGAATTTTGGTAACACTGATATTACCTTAGTTAATTGAGCATAACTTTCTCTAGAAAAAAGGAAATCCAATTCTGTTTGTTAGATTTATTAATAGACAACTATATCTTTCTAGATAGGTATCATATTTGTTATTTGGATGTATATATTAGTACAGTTAATTGTTTAAAATTTATTTCTCTTTGGCCTCTCCATAAACCTTTTGTGGTTATGTTAAATTTTCTTTCACTTCTACCCACCTCAATCTTGGTGTCTCCATAAGACAATATGCATTTATGTGTTTTACATGTCCAACCTCTTTAGATGATTCTCTCTTTCTTTTGTCTTCAATTGGTCTCGGACCTAGATAGTCCTATCTTTCATGATACCTAGTGAAAAAAATACACCATGGAGAGTTTAAAAGGTGGATTTGGGAGAAAGGGAGCTTATTCAAAAGTTAGCTTAGCCCTTCGGTATGATTCCTTGCAGAATGTTATCTTACAAGTGGCTAAAATTGTTGTTTTTAATTTTTCTTACTAATTATTTTTAAGGGAAATATGTCATTATATATGTAATCCAATAGTCTGATTGATTGAAATTGATCAATCTTAGTCTTGTTTTATTTTTTTTCTTTTTCTATGGTTCTTGTGCTAAAATATTCAACTTATGCAACTTATAATACAAATAGTAACAAATCACTAGACAAAGAGAGCTTGCTTTGGTAAATAGTGCCTTCCTGTTGTATGACACATCTTTTAGGCTTCATTTAACTTGTTAAAGTGGTTATTTAATATTAATTTCAATTAAGAGGTCAAAGGTTCAAATCTCATTTAACTTGAAAATGATTTTTCTATTGGCATAACTTTTTTTTTTTCTAATGGGCCGGATCAAAAAAGCATTTGCAAAAACAACTAAGTCGAGTCAACTCAGGCTAAAAGGTACAGGTAAAATCAATTGGGTTGGGCCCAAAATGTGAGCAGATCCGAGTAAATGATTTTAGATAGTATATTCTAGTGTAGGTATCTTAAATAAAACTATCCATGAATTTAGCCTAAATCAAAATACCCTTAGATTAAAAGCAACCTCGAATCTACTCGATGTCATGACCTGTCACATCCTACACGGAGCCAGGCATGCTTGGCCATAAGAATGGGTAATCAAACCTCCGTAACCCTAACTACAAATCAAAGAAACACATTTAACCCTCAACTAGAAAAAAAGTAATAATAGAATTTAGAAAACACTAATTAAATAAAAATGCTTATTTATTAAAATATACATCAATTTAAGGAGAATTTTTGGGAAAAGTTCTCTGTAAAGTGAAACATGTCAAAAATACAAATATAAAATACCTGCTTACATTCAACCAGTTAACAACAACAACAATATACACAAGGAGCTCCGCTCTATTTTATTCCACAGCAACAAATAAGTGAACTATTATACAATATGAAATCCGACACCCAAGGCCCTAATGTGACTGCAAACTTCCATCATTTAGCTTCAAGTTTGTGATCCTGAAGAAATACATTGCCACACACTATCGGCAAGTCACATAATCGTCGGTGATGTATACTAGGATCCCGTTAATAGAAAAAAAATACATAAATAAAAGAGAGGTGAGTTGTAAAGACTCAGTGAGTGAAAAATATAACCAAAGGATACTAGTATCATTCAATACATGAATAAAATACATAGGCCAAATAATTTCAAAATAACATGAATTTCAAAACAATTAAATTTCATACGTACATAAATATAGAAAACATAAAATTAAACAAACACAATTCATGTAATACACTATATAACAAATCAATCAAAGCATTCAAAGCACTTAAAGGGCCAATTAGAGTAACTCAGCACCCGCACACCAAATACATATCCTCCCAGGGGCAATTTTGTTCCTGCACACCAAATAGATACTCTTCACATATCCATCCCAGGGGTTGAGTTACTCAAATATTTTTAATCACAAATCACATAAACAAAGCAGATGTATCCTAGGTGCACCCGAATTCTATTTCGTATGTAAAAATCATTTTGAATAAAAATTTGTTATATTGGCTCTTATCAAATGCAAACAAAATCACACATTAATCATAATTCAATTAATATACAAAGATCAACCATATAGCATTAAATTCAATTATAGCACTAGATATTCCTATTTACCACTATATGAACATATTCATACAAATACATCAAAACAATTAAACACATTAATCTAGCAACCAAAGGGTAACATTTGTCACTCACAGTAATACGAATCTCGCTCGTCGCTCCCTCTTGCGTTCACGTACATCATCGGGTCAACAATAGGTTCCGGAACTGAAAATCATATTTTCACTTATTACTACTTAGTTTAAAATTTCATAGTTATAATTCTCTAATTACTAAAACTTTTACACACACACACACACACACATATATATATATCAACTCTCATATGTTTCTTGAAACTAAATCATTTTAGGTATTTTAACAAATACCTTGTAGAAAACTTGATTCCATATCATGTATGTATATATTATATATATACATACCAAGAAATCAATACTAACCCATACTTTCAACATTCCTCATTTTCCCAACATTAAATCCATGTTAAGTTAATCTTTTAAAATCAACCAAGGGCTTGGATCATGAAATTCTACTATTAATCCAACCAAGTTTCAATATTTCCTTAATTTTTTTAACCACTTAACCAATAATTCTTTACTATTTGTTTTTCGAATTTTATTCAAATTTATAATAATGCTTAACCCCCCAGATTTTAATCTACTAAGTTCTATTCATTATATTACAACTAGTTCCTCTTAGACATTTTGTTAAACATCTTAAGGACATAATTAACTCCATTTCATATATATATATATATATACATACATCCATCTCTATAAGATCAATACAATTCCATCCACCCACATACTACTACTCCGTTTCCAAATATAAATCTTGAATTTAGTTTAGTTAATTAAAATAATCAAAACTTGAATTACATATTTATCCCAACACACTCCTTTCTAATTTAAATTTTCTTTAAACCTTCAATCACAACTTTTTCCCTCACTTAATATAGTTCAAATACTAACTTGAAATTGAATTAATCTCTTATGATAATAAAACTTAAATCTTGGAATTTCATCACAACTCAATTCTACATCAACTATTTCCATCACTACCAACTTGTATTTTACCTCCTTACAATTCCTAAATCCAAACCTTTAAAACACACCACAAGGAAATAATTAAGTTTCAAGAAAAATAAGGGAAATTGAATGGACTCGCACACTTGGTCTCTTTTAGGCCTTTCAACAAATACCTTAAAGGCAACTTATTTATTCTAGTTCACGAATATGTGCATATCTATCCCAATTTAATCAACACAATTTCATCAATTCAATATTAACATTAGTTTTAAAGTTAATTTAAGTAATACACCATCCAACTATAAATTTTACCACATTGCAAGGCGAATCTGAATCAAACTCTACTATTTTTTTATTTTTTTATTTTTTGATGAAAAAAGAACGGATTTTGACAGAAAAAAGAAAACCTGCTAGCCTAAGCTTGTAACATCTCAAGCATGTTAAGTCATGGGTTGAAATTTATAACAAAAACATGTATCCACCCTAAACTCAACAAGGACATACGATTATACAGTTGTAACAATCCAACCCATGTTCACATCCAAGGAAAGAAGCTCAGTTACTTGAAGTCATGGAAAAAAAAAAAAAATTAGGAATAACAAATGAAAGAAATGAAAAACAAGGAGCTGGAAAGAAATCCAAGCGCAGGCCAAGACTCAACATGGCAGTTACCATCTTGGTATGCTCTCGGACGGTCAAAGAGGAAAGAAGCACTTCACGGCCATAATAGGAGCTGTTTTGGAGCGATGGAGGTTGGTTTTACGCCATGGGTAACTTCGGTCAAGCCAAGCTTGTGGGGATTGAAAATCTTGTGAGCTGCAGGGTCTTGTGAAGAAGAAGCTGAGATCCTCGGGGTATTAAAAGAAAGTGTTAAGGCATCAACTATAAGGGAACAATCTGAACAAGGCCCAAAGATAAGGCGGTCCTCAAGTGATGAAGGGGTTATAGGAAGAACGATTTCGTCGTGCTCGGGTAGTGAGCAGAGTGGAGGTGGCATGGGTTTCTTTTCGAGGCTACCATGTGGGAGCAGAGGCTTCTTGTCCATCTGGGTTTGTCGGAAAACGGCTTTGAAAGAAGCTGGAACACAGAAACAAGGTTCTATAAAGTAAAGTGGGTGGCTTCGGATTCTCAGGTGGTTTTGCAGATATGGGTCTAATTATACTAGAGAACGACCTGCAATTGCGTTTGGAAAATCAAGTAAACAAGAACAGAACACGTGAAGAGAAAGAGAGGGAGGGAAAGAGATTCTCATGGGCAGCACCAAAAAGGAACTGAAAACAGAGATGAGCTTTCGGGAGGCAGGGAACAAAAAAAACACAAAGGCAGTGGGAGGAGCCAAAAAAAAATGAAAAGAAAAGAAGGAAAAGACAAGAAAACGTCAAAGTCAATGTTTGTAAAGTTTCTGATGCGGAAAAAATTTCTTATTTTATTTATGTATGTGTATACTAAATGGGTATCACTTTAGTTTATCTTGTGTATAAATTTATTCTACTTGTAAATAAAATTTACTTATAACAATTCTAAGCATAGTACTGAAATATCAGGTAATAACACAACCCAACTAGGGGCCATCATTGGAGAATGAATTAGGTTGAACATAGTCCCACCATGACCCAAACAAGCTTACAAAGGTACTTGAAAAGAAAACAAAACTGCAATAGTTTCTCTGAAACTCGAACAATCAGAAGGTTATAAGCTTGATATAATAACATCATAATTCAAAAAGGGATCATCCATGACCAAAAGTACATATCTAAACAAAAACAAATCCTATAATAAAGTTGCAGTCGAGTGTAATTTACAAATATACATATACAAATATCTAGATACAAAAAGGTACAAATACAATTAGGCATAAGTTAAAGCAAAGGCTGGACATACCAAAAAGAAACTTTACATGAATACCTTCCTTTAACTTAAAACTTCGGAACCCTCGAAACCTAAGATCAGCTATCTAAAAATAAAAATATCAACTAACAAATATGAGTCACATGAATAGACATTACGTAATATAATAGGTAGGGAAACAAGCCAAAGCATAAATATTTTTATCCATAATCAGTTTACATAAAGATGCAATGATATATTTGAAAACATAAGCAATGTAAAACCATTAGTCAACAACCATTTAGTGAAAGAGGTATAATTGAAATCTGAAAACAATATAAATAAATCATTGGTCATAACCATTTTATGAAAATCACATGTAGGCACTGTACATTGTCAAAACTATCAAACTGTTATACCTATTAGGTACAATGAGTCAACGACAAACTTTAGCTAACTAGGGTGTCAAATTCATCAATTCCAATAAAAATCATTGAACCCATAGGTTACAACAAGTCATTACCAAACCCACACTAACTATGGTACTGAGCTCATTTCCACATGTTTTGGTCTACAGGCGAGGTTAGGTTAACTATACCGAAATATGTACTATGTGCACATAGGCTAACTATTCTTAAATGCTAAGGTGTTCTGGCAACTACCATCCTACCAAAACAATCCGAAAGGAAAATAGAATACTTGAATAACAAAGTCATGCCAAGATGAAAAATAAGAAATTCAACGGAAGCGTTTCCAATATCATTATCCGAATAACTAACATTTTGATATTTACTTTCCAAGTCAAAAAAGTCTATCAAATCGAAAGCCAAATACAATTGTACCCTAATAATCAAATGGCAATATCAAATTCAATATATTCAAATCATATGTCCTATGACACTTAACAAATAAGGGAGAATGCAATGTTAAAGTGTTTGTCCCCAATGACTATGTCCAAGAATGTAAAGCAACTAATAACGATACTAAGTAAGCATAAGTAATTCAAAAGGGATCTTCAAAATGTTTGACAGTCCAATGACACTTTCGAAATATTTTACTCATAAACTAGTTTGAAAAAGTTTGAAGGATTATAACTCAAGTTTATGTAAAACATGTTTATATAAGAAGTAGTTTTCAAATTGAAAAGTAGTGATGCATATAGTGAGTACAATGAAAATACTGCACTAGACACTATTCACTCACAGTACAAGCAAAGCTTCCAAGAATGCCTGGAACTGAAAGTCACCCAGCCGAATATGTGGGAGTGTCCAATGACCCTGAGATAATTTCAAAAAGGTGATTCAAGTAAATAACAAGATTCACAAGTTTTTAGGAACCAAACGGAATAAACAAGGAATAGAAGCAACTTGTTCCCCCCCCCCCACAAAGCCTAAATTCAAATTTCAACCATAAAACATTACATTCAAGCCCAAAAGCAAAAGTGCAAAACCAATTATAACGAATGTCCAAAATAGCTAAAAAATGCTAAATTAACCTTAGTGAACTCCAAACCAAATTTATATATGCAACAAAGTGAAAACATATGCTCAAAACCAATATTTTTAAAGTTCAGCAAACTAACAAAAAATAGACATTTCCAAGAGTTTTTTGAATCCAAAAATTTTAAAGTAAGTTTTAGAATTACTTATTTGCAAATCAACCCAACAATTTCATTTCCCACACTTAAAACAATTTACAATTCAAAACCTCCAAAACTTGAATCTAAAAAATTTTCACATTATGTTTCCAACGAACATTCCAACATCAGAAATGACATTCTTGTAATTGAATTTTCACAACAAAATACCCATACAACTAACCAAGACTTAATTCATGGAAATTCCAAATAAGTAAGATTATGCTAGGGTTCCAAAATAGGCGGAATCACTAGACAATTCAAACAACCAACAATTGGAATCAAGAGAACACAATTTCAAGCTCACAACTATAGGAATTAGCTTGCTATAATGCATGGAAATTCAATACTGCAAGAAGGATCCATAGGCCAATAATTTACATTAATGGTTTTAGTGTCAAATAGAAGATTAAATTGTAGTTGGAAGTGGTTGGAAATATCTCCAAAATGAGTTGGATTTGAGGGTAAAAAATGAGAAGCAATGGTGGCTGAAAAATTGTTCCAAAGTGGCATAAATTGGGGAGCTATAGTGGCTTTAAGTGGATCGAAATAGATTACAAATAGATGCAATTTAGAGCTGGAATGGCCATCTAAAGTGCCTGGAAATAGGGCAAATACAAACTGCAAATTCTGGGCATAAATAGTTACTATAGATGCTGTTTTACGGGTGGTTTATAGTTGCTATTTGGAGGGGAGAAAGAAAGCTAAAATGGAAGGTGGTTAGGAGGGTTTTAGAGGGGAAATGGGGGGTAAATTTCAGTTGGAAGTGGGGTGGCAGCTCACACATGAAGAAGAAGAAGAAAAAGAGGAAAATAGAAGGAATTCACGAGTGGGGGAGGGAAAAAGAAGGAAGAAAGGGAAAATGGAAAATAGAGAAAAATGAATAAAAGGACAAGCGAAAAAAGAAAAATGAGAAAATTGAACAAGTGACGAGGACACTTGTTTCTCATTTTGTGGTCCAAAATGATTTTTAAAATTAAAATTTAAAATGGGTTCTCAAAGTTTTATCCAGTTTAATATAAACTCCTAAAATAGTAAATGTTTAACTTTAAACATATTGTATAATTTAAATTTTGTAAAAATAATTTAGTTATTATATAAAATGAAAGCATGTGTAATTTACGAAAATAATTTTATGTATTCTAAAATATTCAAAATAGTTTTTAGTGCTCATTAAGTTATTCTAAACCTCCAATCCCCTAATTGGGCATAATCAAAATTACGAGTCATCACACTAGAGAAGGAAACCTATGAAAAGGGATGAAACTATGCCGTTTTGGCTTAATTTAAAACGATGCACATTAACTTATATTTTATTTTATTATTATTATTAAAAAAAAGAAGAAGCATATTTTCACTTATTATTATTATTAAAAAAAAAGTTGATTAGCCAAAGCTGGTTCATTTCTCCTCCTTTCACGACCTAGATAATATATTGTCAGTATAGTAGGAATTGGTTTTTGGCTTTTGGAGATCTTCACTTATGTTATTTTTACTTACTTTTCATTGCCAAAAGCACAAACAACATCCTTTGGACAATAATTGACCAGAAGTAGAAAGATTTTACATAGTCCCAGAAGATATAGAGGGACAGATTGAGGAAGTAGATGAAACATTGGTTTAGCTTCTGCCACACTTGTAGATTCAAACCTTGCCACCAAGGCCATATACAAGCTCTATGTCTTGCATAGTTGTTCTTATTTATTTCTAAAATGGATCAGTTGGATTGAAACATTTTGTGAAATAAAGCCAAAAACAAACAACGGGTTAGTTTAACTATCAAAACAATACTCAAGAAGTACTCTCTCAAAGATGTTGAGAGTTTGAGTCCCTTTGACAACCTTTGTTAGGGATAAATTTATATTTTTATACATGATTGTGACTACTCTTGAAGGCACTTCTAGCTTCGGCCCTAACATATATATAATAGGGTTCTTCCTGATATAGAGTAGTAATAATCGTAATTACTCTTGGTAGAACTTTTAGGCCCAACATATTTAGGGTAGGGATTCTTCATGATATATGATAATAATGATGTGGACGCAATGTTCGTCCAATCTACCTTTCCATTTCATTTTATCAAAAAAAAAAAAAAAAGCCAGAATGGTGCAGTTTTGTCTCTCTCCATGTGACCCTCCATGGGTTCTCCTTTGGAATGGATCCAAACGCGTCTCATAAATAGAAAATTAGAAACAAATTATTTGAAATAAGAGAAGGAAAACGGGAGAGGTCACCCACCTCGTTACCACGCCGTTACTTCTGGGGATATCCAGAACACAACTTAAGCCTAACCTTACTCTACCCTCTCTCTCCATTTTTAACCCCAGTTATCTTCCTATCACTTTCTCCAACGCACAGTTTGATAGAGACCATGCTATATGTTTTTGTCTTTCTCTCTCATTAAACCAATGTAATATAACGGCATATTCTTAACAGTCCGATGTCTCTGCGGAGATTTTCTCGGGAAAGCTTCTCTCAACTAAACCCCTTCTTTGAATTATCCTTCAACGGTTTTCAGATGGATTTCCAAAGATCCGAAGTGGAACGCTTAATCGGTTCAAAAAATTTGGAGATTCCTTAGAAAGTTTCGGTTTCTTTTTTTCTTATGATCTTTGTCATCAGTTTGAATATTAATGGACATGTTTTGAGGAATTCTGTTTAATAGTTTCGGGATTAAGAAATGGTGGTGAAGATGATGAAGTGGCGGCCATGGCCGCCTCTGGTTTCCAGGAAGTACGAGGTGAGACTGATTGTTCGGAGGTTGGATGGGTGCGATCTGGTGTGGGAGGGTGAAGAGAAGGGGAGTAGTGAAGTCAGAAGGTTCACAGTTGAAATTAGGTGGAAAGGTCCTAAGTTGGCGTTGAGCTCGCTTAGGCGGACAGCGGTAAGGAGGAATTTCACGAGGGAGGTGGATGTTAACGCTTTGGCCCATAACGGCCTCGTTGAGTGGGCCGAGGAGTTTCAGAGCCTCTGCAATCTGTCAGCCTACAAAGACAATGTATTTCACCCTTGGGAGATAGCTTTCACTGTCTTCAATGTCAGTCTCTCTCTTTCTTTATCTCTATCCTCCTTTCCATTTTCCTTTCCCTTTCCGATTAAATAGCTTGCGTCTTTGAGGTTCTTTCTGATGAATGCATATGGATTTCATGGTAAATTTATATATTTATTGATAATTTCTTCTTTTTTCAAAAAATTTGTGGGTTCGAAAAATATTTATTGGCGTTGGTATGGAGGTGTGAAATTCCTGTTGACAAAAACCATGAAGGACTTATCCTGTTGACGAAAATTTTGGTAATCTTGCAGCTCTTCAAGCTCAATTTTGGTCCTCCCCAACTCCCCCAACTCATAGTGACTCCATGTGGGATTGTACACGTCTCTTTTTATTTTGAAATAGGTCGAATTATTCAAAAGATTATATTCAAGCCCGCAACTCATAGTGACTCCATGTGGGATTTGGCTGTCTATGCTAATCTTTCCATCTTTATGTATTTATTATTTTAATTTGACATTTGATTGGAGAGTTCATCATCATCTTCAAGGAACAAGTTGTCGGATTTTGTAAAATTTTATTTGCAATTTGTCTTGTTAAAATTTTTTCAATTGAAAGTCTCTTTTTGCTGTTTTGTAGTGATAGTAGTTGACTATTTTGGTCATGGCTGTTAGAACAATAATCTAAATATTTGTTTTTTTTCTTTTTGAGAGGCTCACAAGGTCTTCATACTATTATTAGCCTTTTGCATTTGTTAATTTATGTATCAATTTCTCACATTGTATTCACTCCATTCATTCAATTGCAGGGATTGAATCAAGGGCCAAAGAACAAAGTTCCTGTTGTTGGAACAGCATTATTGAACCTTGCTGAATTGGCATCTGCAGCTGATAAAAACGACTTTGAATTAAACATCCCACTCAGACTCCCTGGTGGTGCTGTTGAGGCTTCTTCTTCTCCTTCTCCTTCACTCTATGTACGTTCTCCCAGCTAGTTTCTATCTGTTTCTTCATTCATGCCATACAATTCATAGTTTTTCCATTATGCATAGGCTGTATCATTTTTGTTACCTCGTGTTTATCGTTTTAGTTTCAAGCTTTCAATTATTTTCTCTCTCCTGATTCCGATTTTAAATTTGCCAATCTCAAGTTTCTATTGATCATCCAGGTATTGGTTAGCTTATTAGAATTGAGAGCTTCTCAAGAAAGCACGGATCCAGTTCAGAGATCCATAGTTCCTGTTCCATCACCACCCTGTTCAGGGGAAACTGCGTTGGTAGAAAAGGGTGAGCTTTCTGCTATCAAAGCTGGTCTTAGAAAAGTAAAGATATTTACAGAGTATGTATCCACCAGGAAAGCGAAAAAGGCCTGCTGTGAGGAAGAGGGTAGTGAAGGCAGGTGCTCTGCCAAGAGTGATGACGGTGATTGTAACTACCCTTTTGACTCTGACTCTCTTGATGATTATGAGGAAGGAGAGTCAGAGGAGGGAAAAGAGGACTCCACTGTTAGGAAGTCATTCAGTTATGGGACATTGCCCTATGCAAACTATGCTGGAGAATCATTTTATTCCAGTATGATGGTAAATGGCAGTGATGAGGACTGGGTTTTCTGTAGTAATCGTAAATCAGATGTTGGGTGTTTGCAACATGAGGATTCAGCTGCTTCAGTGTCTGAGCAATCTGTATTACAAAGTTCAAAGCGTAGTATACTACCATGGAGGAAGAGGAAGTTGAGCTTCAGATCTCCTAAAGCCAAAGGAGAGCCCTTGTTGAAGAAGGCCTATGGAGAAGAAGGTGGTGATGACATAGATTTTGATCGCCGGCAGCTCAGCTCTGATGAATCTTCTACTCTTGGGGTAAGAGTCTGTTTTATTTGCTCAGTTGCTAAATCCTTGCTGTTCATGTTGCGAATTGATACTGAGGTCTTTGTCATTGGACCAACTAGTTGATAGAATCTTGCTTGCATACCTGGAATATTAATTTTGTATTAGAAACTGGATTATGCTCCTTAGTTTTTCATTTATCATTGAAACTTAGATAGAAACCTATCAACCTCAAATAAGTACTCTGATTAAAGCCTATAATAACTAAATGTTGTAAGGACTTATGTTTTTCCCATTTTAAGATTTGTTTTAACATTTCTGCAACTTGTGCCAAATTATATTAGATTAATTTATTACTGTAATTAATTTGAACTGTGCTGTAGATGCATAAGCCACAGGAGGATTCTTCTGCAAACCGGTCGTCAGTTTCTGAATTTGGGGATGACAGTTTTGCCATTGGCAGTTGGGAGCGGAAAGAAGTAACTAGCCGTGATGGGCACTTGAAGCTTCAGACACAGGTTTTCTTTGCTTCCATTGATCAGCGAAGTGAACAAGCAGCAGGCGAGAGTGCATGCACTGCCCTTGTTGCTGTGATAGCTGATTGGTTCCAAAATAACCACAATATATTGCCCATAAAGTCCCAATTTGATAGTCTGATTCGAGAGGGCTCTTTAGAGTGGAGGAACCTATGTGAGAATGAGACCTATAAACAGCAATTTCCTGACAAGCACTTTGATCTGGATACTGTCATTCAAGCTAAAATACGTCCTCTTTCTGTATTTCCTGGGAAGTCCTTCATTGGGTTTTTCCATCCGGAAGGAATGGATGAGGGGAGATTTGACTTTCTGCATGGTGCCATGTCTTTTGATAACATCTGGGATGAGATTAGTCATGCTGGATCAGAGTGCCCAAGCAATGGTGAACCCTGGGTTTATATTGTTAGTTGGAATGACCATTTTTTCATCCTCAAAGTTGAATCTGATGCTTATTTTATCATAGACACTCTAGGCGAGAGGCTCTATGAAGGTTGCAATCAGGCATATATCTTGAAATTTGACAATACTACAGTAATTTACAAAATGCCAAATGTTGCTCAACCATCTGATGAAAAAGCATCTAGTGACAAGCAGATTGTTGCAGCAGTGACAGAACCCAATAACACGCAGGCCCAGGAACCCAGTGCAAAGGTGGGCTCTGTTGCTGGGCCCGAGGAACCATTAAAGGGTGAGCAAGATGACGAGGCTTTGTGCGAGGGGAAAGAATCTTGCAAAGAATACATCAAGAGCTTCTTGGCTGCAATTCCTATAAGGGAAATGCTGGCAGATATAAAGAAAGGTCTAATGGCATCAACGCCACTTCATCATCGATTACAGATTGAGTTTCACTACACCCAGTTGTTAAAGTCACTGTCTTCAACGCTGGCGGCTGAAGTGTCTGCTACTTCATCAGAGTCTATTGATGTTGCAGTAGCTGAGGTTTCCCCATAGTCGCACTGTAAATTTTAGGAAAGTGTGATTACTGTAACTTTTAGTTTCTAATTTATGACTACCTTTAATTTTGAAGTGAATTAACAAATGGGTGCTTATTTGAGCTTTTTGAGTTGGGTTAAGAGAGAAATAAGGTTTCCGTCTTCGAAGCCCAGGTTGCAAACTGGAACAGTATATTCTTTTTTTATTTGCCCATGCTTGTTGCGTCTGTTAATACCGGTCTTTACTTTTGCCTAATCTGAATGGGTACCTTGTAATGTCGTCGTTATTGAGTTCAAAGCTGTGGTACCTCATAATTTTCTTTAGAATTCTCAAGAAGTTGTATAATAATTTTATATGATTAATAAATCTTATAAAATTATTATACAACCTAAATTACAAATAAAATAGAGAAGTTCAACTCATTCTGGATAATTGGAAAAATACATTTATTAAGCTTAATAAAAACAAAACTCCAAGAAAGATATATTTGTTAGATGAGTGGTCAAATAATCCTTGATGAAAATTATGAGAAAAACTAGAAGGATGAATCTTAATTATTGATATATATTTCTAGATTTATTTATGATTGACAAAATAATAATAATAGTAGAGGTGTTTAATTGGCTATGCTGAATTTGTGGTGTTTGACACGGTAAAAAATCACCGTTAGATGGTCGAACCTAATAAGGGATACTGGATGTGATTGGGTTTTTTTTTTGTTTGTTATTTTTAACAAAGATAGATAGGCCATATTATTGATATTTAAAAACAATAGCTAGGCTTTATAGTAAATTCCTAAGCCAGCTCTGCAAGGATGAAAAGTTCCCAGAAAAAGTAGGATCCGTAAGGGTTTTCCTTGCCACATTATGAGCAACCCAATTACATTTCTGAAAAACAAAGCTAAATAAGCAGCAAATAAGGGACTAGCTAGATTGACTATATCATCAATAATTACATTGGAGGACGCAATCCCATCAACCTTAGAATTAACAGCTTCAATGACCTGCTTAGCATCCCCTTCAAAAATAATATTGGTAAACTGAAGCTTTAACTCTGAACAGCATATCTTAAAGCCAAACATTCCAACCTAGAAGGAACTGTAATTCCTTGTATTATGGAACCATGAGCACACAAGATATTACCTTCATGATCACGAATGACAAATCCAGCACTGCCTTTCTGTACACTTATGCCTGCATCAAAGTTTGCTTTAACAAACCCATGAGGAGGAGGAACCCATGAAGAAGGAGCCAAACTATATGATTGGGTTTGATGATGAAGAGTTGAAATGGCCTACTTGTATTGTTGGAGCTCTATGGTGGCCTTACTAACGATGTCTTAAGGACTTCACGTAATAGAGTTGAAGACCTTATCATTCCTTGCTTTCCATATTTTCCAGAGACAAGAAAAAAAGTTGAGCAGCTTCACCTTGTAATCCTTCTAGCTGCACCAGGGATTGATTCCAACAATCCTTAATAGAAGGTTCTGCTATATTGGGATATGTTAACATAAAATAAGTCATACCCCAAACTTGCATGGAGATAGGGCATGAATTGAAGCGATGTAGAGTGGTTTCTTGAGTATCAAGACATAGTGGGCACGTGTCATCCACGAGAGTACTCCTTGCACTTAAGTTGACTTTAACTGCTAAGCTTTCATGTAACAATCTCCACAAAAATGTTTTGATTTGCCCAGGGATATCCAACTTCCAAATTGTCTTCCATGAGAAAGGATTCAGACCAGCAAAAGCTGGAGTTTCCATCAAAGCTTGGTAGCCCGTGGATACAGTATATAATCCTCTTGGATTAAAGTGCCAAATTAAAGGCCAAAACAACGTCTGCATCCTCCTTTTCTAGAACCGATAATACTGCTACTTCATCCCAACGGCAAGGATCATGGAGTATTAATTAAAAAACCCAAGTCAAGTGTGGCGATGCAGTAGATCTGAATTGTGCTTTAAACCCATGAGAATTCAAAACCCAGCTAGTTCCACGTATGTGCAAGCTTGTCCCAGTACCAACCTGCCACCTTGCACCTCGATTAAGAACTTCTATATTTGAGAATATACTGCGCCACCCCCATGATGAATTGGATCCCAGCTTACTATTGAGAAAGGAGGTGAATGGGAAATACCTACCTTTAAAGAATTTATAAAAAAGGCTGTCATCACTCTTAGCCAACCTCCAACCCTGTTCTGCAAGCAGTTGCCAAATTGAGTTTCTCAAGATCTTTGAATCCTAAACCACCATCCTTTTTAGCCATACACATGGACTTCCAACTGACCCAATGTATTGTTCTGTGTTCTGCATTTTGATTTCACCAAAACTTAGCCACCATCTGACTAGTTTCACTGCACAGGGCCTTTGGAAGTCGGAAACACGCCATGGTGTATATCAGACTAGCAGCTGCCACTGATTTGATCAGCACTTCCTTACCAGCCAGTGATAAACATTTTGATTTCCATCCTTGCAGCTTCTTGGCCACTTGTTTTTTTTTTACTTCACGAAAGGTATCCAGTTTTGATTTGGACACTAGTGCAGGGAGGCCAAATATTTATCTTGACAGCCCATGCGAACAATATTCATCCTTTGTGAAAGTTCAAATCGGGTGGCCTGTGGAGTGTTGGTGCTAAAGAAAATGGATGATTTTAATAGGTTAATCCTTTGCCCACTAGCAGCTTCATACATATGGAGAATATGTAAAATTTGGTCACAATCTTGAGGAGTAGCACAAGTAAAGAATATGGAGTCATCAGCAAACAAGAGATGATTGATAGATGGACATCTCAGTGAGATTTTCAAACCATGTAACGTCTTAGAAGTTTCAGCATCATTCAGTAAGATTGAAAGTCCTTCAGCGCAAATAAGGAAAAGATAGGGAGAAAGAGGGTCCCCTTGTCAAAGCCCTCTTTGTGGTTTAAAAAAGCCATATGTTTCACCATCGAAAGACACTAAATAAGAAACATTTGTAACTAGTTCCATGATTAATTCCAACCACGTGAAGCAAAGCCAAGTTTATTGAGCATACTTGCTAGAAACTCACATTCCACTCGGTCATAAGCTTTACTCATATCCTCAACTGCCGTATCAAATTTTTTGCCTTGTTTTCTTGTTTTCAATGAATGCATAAGCTCATGTGCCACTAGAATATTATCTAAAATAAGTCTTCCTTTCAAAAAAGCACTTTGATTATGAATGATAATTTTTCCCATTACATGCTTAAGCCGGTGCACTAACAGTTTTGAGATAATCTTGTAAAAATGGAACAAAGGCTAATAGGTCGCAATTGAGTCATGTCTATCGGAGGAGTAACTTTAGGAATTAGAACTATCACTGTGTGATTGAAATTGCAAAGCATTCTACCATTATGAAAAAAGTCTTTAATGGCTGAGCAAACTTCCTTCCCAATAAGTTTGAAAAAAATTTACCAATTAAACTATCGTTCCCAGGGGCACTTGTAGGATTGATTGAAAAAGTTCGTTGTCATTAACTGGTTTCAATATTTTCCTCTTCATGTTTGCAGTAACCTTCCGAGCCACTTTTTCCAAAATTATATCTTCCCATGACAGCTGTTAGATTAGAAGAGGTTGGTGAAGTAGTTGATAGCAACGCCAGCTATTCCTTTCCTATCCGAAACAACTTAACCATCCTCATGTTGCAGAAGTGTAATTGAATTATGTTTCCCTCTCTGCATAGATGTAGCATGGAAAAAAAAAGTTATTTCTATCCCCCAGCTGTAACCATGACACCCTAGACTTCTGTTTCCAGTAAGCCTCCTCCTGTAACCATTCCTTAACCAACTGACCTTCTAGATTTAAGACTTGATCTTTGTCAAAATGAATTTGACTATTTTTTAGGGACGCCAATTGGTCTTTTAGCATAGCAATCTGTCGTTTACAATTGGAAGTACCAAGCTTGTTCCATTCCACTAAAGCATGGCGAACATGTTTAAGCTTAGAAAAAACTTTAAATAACTTTGTTCCACAAACCTCAGAGTTCCAGCTTTGTGAGACTATCTCTGGAGCTGCAGGTAATTCACTCCATCTTGCATCATATTTAAACTTAACTGGAGGATCACAATGAAGGAGACTAAGTCTGTGGTCTGACCCTAACTCGTCCAAAAGTCTAACTGAATGGATGGTTATAGGTAGATAGCCAGTCTTAGGAGCTTAAGAACCTGTCTAGCAGTTCTTGAATGTTACTTACCCTTGACATTTATTATTCCAGGTGAATGGATAGCCCTGAAATCCCAGATCAATAAAAGCATCCTGATTAATAAAATCCAAAAACTCCTGCCTTTTTCTCAGAGTCAATTAAAATGACATTACAATCTCCACATAAAATGTACTTGGAATCCACTAATTGAACTAAGTGAATGAGGGTATCAAATTGCCTAACCCTCTCTAAATTGTCACAACTAAGATAAACACAAAATATTGTCCAAGAACAAGATTTTAACTATGTCTGTGACTTTGCATTGAATAAAGAACTGGTCGGCTTGAACCACATCTACTGAAGTACCTTCCCTCCATGCTAATAGCATACCTCTAGAAAGACCAACTGATGGAACTCCAACAAATTGAGAAAGTCCCAACTTACCAATGAACCGTTCCGCTTTAAGATAATCTGCTTTAGTGTTGGATAAGCAGACCAAATCAGGGGAATGAGATTGGAAAATCCCTTTTAAATGATAAAACGTGGGGGGATTCCCCAAACCCTGCACATTCCAATAGAGTACTTTCATTAATTCTTCTCAGGCCAGGTAAGGCTGGCCTCCCCCTATCAGCATTAAGTGAATTGTTGTCATTGGTGTTTCTCAAAGTTTTTTCATTATTTTTCCTTGTGGAATTTTGATCTTGAAGTTTCAATTGATTTGAATTAAAAGTAGACCTGCTCCTAGCTAGCTGCTTAAGAAATGGTTTTTTTACTGTTGAAGGTGAGTCATTGAACCAAATACAAAGCAAGAGCCATCCATCGATGTAAATCATATGGTGGAATCATTTTGTTTTCGTTTTTTCAATTCTATTTGGACAGTTACGTTAGCCTCCTCCCATGCATGCTGCTGACTATAATTAATTAAGGACTCCACGTTCTGTGTCAGCAGGTCTGCCTCCAGTTTAGGATTTCCACGTTTATGAAATTTCCTAGGACTCTTACCTAGTCTTTCTTGATTAGTATCATTAATAGGAGCTGTTTGTAGTAGTATAGGAGTAGAGTCCTGTGGAGTTAGGACCTTTGTATGAGATTCCTTATTTTTAGTCATTTGAACTCTTCTCACAGGTTCCGTGCTTTCCAAACTGTCAAGAATAATAGTCAAACTTGTGAAATTTGAATTTGAAACATGCTTATCAGAATTTTGAAATTCTGGTACCGCCTCCTCCTGGATAGAGGCCGGTTTAGGGCAACCATCAACAATCCGACATGTCAGCTCTCTAGTTGCTTGCATGGATACGTTGGACATGCGATTAGCTAGATTTTTCGGCTGCCGGGAAGAATTCTCCAACTCCAAATCAAGTAGAGGTTCCTGCCAATGGATACTTTTCTCTGTGACCACCTTCCAACCTAGCTGGGATGAATAAATAGAGTTATCATACTGCAATGGATAGGGGTTTCCTACCATCTTACCTTTAATTTTCAAAACACAGTTACGCTCATCATGCCCATTCAAGCCACAATAAAAACAGAACGTTAGCAGCTTTTCATATTGGAGATTCACTCTATATTTTTCACTAAAAGTGCCCAAAGAAACCATGGATTTCTAGAGCTTGGCTTTTAGATCCCAATTGATTAGATATTTTATTATTCGGCCTTGCTCCCCTCGAACTCTAAATATCTGAACTTCAAGCAGCCTGCCCAAGTGCTCCTCTAGTTTTTTACCCATTTTGGTTGTGCAGCAATGGGGTGGTAAACCCCAAAACTAAATCCAAAGTGGTACCTTCTTAAAGCTTTCTTTCACCTTATTAATATCCTTTTCCCATTTAGAAAGTAATAGCAACTGATTTTTAAAAAGCCATGGCCCCCTATTGAGAATGCGCCAGCAGTCCACTTCTTCTTCAAAGAAAAATTGAAAGCAATTTTCCCCTAGCTCCATAATGCGTAGCTCCTTTGGCAAATTCCAGATACTCTATAAGACATAGTTAAGTTCCCCAACACTACTATACTATCAGTTATAACTTTGCCAACAAACGTTTTGGAGTACTCTTGAATCCCATCTTCTATGCCAACCTCATCAAAGTTTACTAGCAATTTGTCTTCTAGTGCTTCAGCTCTAGGTAATGGTACAAACGCCATCCCAATGATCCCAATTTGGTTAGAGATTTGAAGGAAAATGTTAAAAGCTTCAAGTCTTAACTGGTAATTTTCCAAAGAATCAACAGAGAAGGAGAGAAAGTAAGAGAAGGAGACAGAGAGAGTTAAGGAAAGCTACTGCTAAAACTACTCTTACAGGAAATAAACTTCTCATTCATTCAATAGTTGAGGGTTACAAGCAATTGGTCCTTATTTATTGGATATACAAAATTCCTTAAATAACCCTAAGACCAAAACGGCACCGTAACAAATCTTCCCCCATGAAAACACCCTTGTCCTCAAGGGTGTGAAAGATATTCCATACTAATGGCGTAAACCTCTGCCATGATAGCTTGTGAACCTGTGTGTGAGGAAACATTGTGATTTCCCCATTTTAACCATTGATTTTCCCTCATAATAGTCTCTGTATCATCAAGTTTGAGTTCTTGCCAAAACTGAAATGTCAATTTTGGAAATAAAAGCTTCACCATATCATCAGTTTCTTCAAATGGAGAATCCAAAAAAGAAGTCTAAACCTTGTCTAACAATTGTAACATTGTTGACTTGAAAATCGTTGATTCAACTATGCTCAGCTCAGCCATTAATCCTTCATCTATTTCCAAGTTATAAAAAGAACTTCCTTCAACACATTGGTCATGTCCATTGTCTAAAACCAGCTTGAATAGTTCAGTTTTGTTACCCTTTGTTTGTGGTGAACAGCAATCTTCACAAACCTTTTGCTCTTTAATTTCCTCCTTGCCAATATAATCACGAGCATACTTCACCTTTGCCCATTCACTTTTATCTTTATAGCAACCCCCAACATTTGGCATCAGGTTTGGTGTTTCAGGAATTACATTTATTCCAAGCCATTCCTGACCATTTCTTACTCCACTTTTCCAATTCACATCATATGATCTCTCCGGAATAAGATTCTGAGCATCCTTGGTTTTCTTGACTTCCTCTATACCAACTCCAGCCTTTACAAGCCCTGTAAATCCACTTTCCTCCAACATCCCAGCATTCACATTTTTATTTACAAATCCCTCATTTGTACCCATATGACCTTTACCTAATTCTTGCAGCTTAACTCTAACAATTTCCCCACCATGCAATCTTTCAATGCCAAGAGGTTCCTCTTTTTGTTTCTGCATTACAAGGAAATCCTTACTACCAGTTGGAGTTGGTGGTTTCACATAGGTTGCCATTCCAATAGTCTGACAGTCACTAGAATTTTTATAAGAACCTGAATAAATTTCAGACCCAGTAAAATACCTTGTTTCCTGCGTTAAAGGACTAGATTGATAAGGGCCACATGCTTTTTGGGTTGCTCCTACTAGTTGTGAGTAAGAATGACTTTGGTGTTGATAACTATTACCGCAACCTGGATATTGAGTGCTGCCATATCCATGCCAAATAGAAGAGTCTAGGCATGACGTGTATGCATTGTAAGGGTTTTGGTAGTGTTGATAAGAAGGTTGTGGAAATGGATTTGAGTAGTAAGAACTCCAATATGGCTGCTTCCCAAGATTGTGGACATTGCCTCCATAATCATGGTGGTATAGATGAAAATCGGAACTACAATTTTGAGGAATTTTATCAAACATCTGGTGTGCACTAACATTTTCTTGATAACCTCTTTGAATTGCTTCTACAAGTTTGTTGATGCACTCTACCTGCATACTGATATTGGTTACAATTGGTGGTGCCTTTGGAGTCACGTTGATCTCAGGCAGCCATTGAACTCCCATAACTCCATTAATACTAGCCATTCCCTGAGCTCCAATAAATCCCCCGTTCCTAATCAATTCCGGAGGTCTTCCATGGGCTGGATTCAGATTCTGAGCTTGGTTTAGGTTCTGTGCTTGGATTTCACCATTCATGGCCCTTGAAACTTGGATTCCTACGTCTATGGCTCCAAATACACAGCTACCACTGAACTCCATTTTTTGCTGATTCAAATACTCCATTCCTCTCCGATCGAAACTTTGCTCTGATACCAAATGTTAAGAGCTTTAAGTCTTAACTGGTAATTTTCCAAAGAATCAACAGAGAAGGAGAGAAAGTAGGAGAAGGAGACAGAGAGAGTTAAGGAAAGCTACTGCTAAAACTACTCTTACAGGAAATAAACTTCTCATTCATTCAATAGTTGAGGGTTACAGGCAATTGGTCCTTATTTATAGGATATACAAAATTCCTTAAATAACCCTAAGACCAAAACGGCACCGTAAAATAGTTGGTCATAGGAAAAACCTAAATCAGAGCCTCACGAGAGGAAAAGAGCCTCACTAGGAGGAAAGTATGATTTTTATTACTACTGTACGGTTTTTGTAGGAGATAAAAGAACAGAAAATTTGGATACACATGATTTTCTGTACGTTGGAGTCCTAGTTTATATCTAACTAATTAGCTTATAAATATTTGATGGTTGCTCTTGGAATCCACAATCTGAAAATTATTTTTGGTGTAATAATCCAAAGTAACCCTATCACAATATGTCTTTGCTCCCTCTTTTAAGACTAGTTTGGTATGCATGAATGAAAATATCCCATAATAAATAAAGTAATAAAAATATAACATAATTTATGAAATATATGTATATGTATATATATATTTATATATATATATCCTAATTTTTTAGTTAAAATTTTTTAAAAATTTATACTATATATTATATATTTATTATTATTATTAATATTAATTAATACTTATATTTATTTTATTATTAATTATATCTATTTTATTATTTATTAATATAAATATTTTAGTCTAAAATTATTTAGCTAATTTATTTATTTAGCATTAATTATCTATTTATAATTATATTATTTACTATACTATGAAGGGTATTTTTGTCATTTTACTAAAATAAATAATTTTTTTATTATTATATTTTATATGATTTTGTATTATTTAATGTGATATGAAGGGTATTTTTTTCATTTGACTAAAGTAAATATATTATTATTTAATTTATATATTATAATATAATTATTTTATTAATATTCAACTTTTTATTTATTTTATGTGAAAGAATAATTTTTTGTCATTTAACTTAACTAAACTGATTCTATAGAAGTAGCAATGCGCAATCTCAACACCTAGGTGAGTTTGAGGATTCCTATTTCTATGGAATAAAATGGTAGGAATAAAATGAGTATTCTGAGGCTAAAAACATACTAAATAAAAGAATGTTCATTCCATGAAATCATGCATGGAATAGAATAGTCATCATACTTACCAAACTACCCCTTAGTTTTATTTATTAGTATTGCTCTTGTTTATCCTTTTTTTGGTATTGAAGTAAGGTTACGTACATTGCTTCTTAATTAAATCTATTGATGCAGGACTTGTCCGAGCTGTTACTCCTCCCATGGTCTCTTTCTGAGTCTCAAAGTCTCCTTCTGAGTTCTTCATGTTTCCTTTCGAGGTCTCCTTATTAGGTCACGAGGTCGTCCCCTGAGTAGGACATGTGAAATGAGTGTTTGAACTAAGATCTCATTTGAGTCCGACCTGTGAGGGGCTGCCTTATAGACATATGATCACTCTGATGCCAAAGTTAGTGCATTTCTAGAGAGATAAGTAAATGTAGGGAGAGAGAGAATTCAGAACTTGAATAAAGGAGGCTTAGTCCCCTATATAGAGGAAAGTTGTTAATCATGTGATGACAAGTGTCCCTACTTGAGTGGTGCCATGTGTCGTCATTAGATTGGATATGACCAGTCATGTATGATTTGTAACTTTTTAGTTACTGTGTCCAATTTGTGTGAAATATGAGACCTGGCTTGAGGTTATATTGCCCAAAAGTGAAGCTTTTTGGCTTCATGTGTCACTAATTAATGACTTGCAATCTAGTTTATATGTAATTAATTCATAATGTATATACCTTCTTCGAAGTCAGCTTGAGTTATCTGCTAGATCAGTCCATTTTGTCTTGATCCCAGTTGATCTTGTTTTTCTTTTGTCCTAACCCTTGTTCAATCATTCAGGTTCCACGAGGCCGGGCTCTTTTAAGCTCTTGTACCTTGGCGATTTATAATCCTAGTGTGGTTTAACAAGCTGGGCATTGTAGCTGACTCTGCCATCTCTTCAGGGTCATACCCCATTAACAAGGTTTTGACATATATAATCCTACAAGGAGCGACACAAGGTCCTGGGACTTTGCCCTATGTATCTTACTTACAATTCCATGAACACCAGGCAGGTAAGGTTGGTATGACTCTTAGGTGGGCCGTTTTGGCATTGGCAACCATAGGTCATATGGGCTTCCTTACATCACCTGGGTTTTTCTCTCTAGAGATTTTCCTGTAACTATGGCCAAGGGACTGATCTCATTATAAGATTAAATTAGATTCTCATTTAAGGATAAATATTTAATAATATGTCTCACAATTAGTAATTATGCAACAACATGTGAAATATAGTATAGTTACCCAACCAGGTTACACAAGGTGATCAATTTAATACCTAGATCCCGAGCTATAAGTCGTACAGTGTGGGCAAGGTGAATCATTAGTCCACCATGCCTTCAGGTGCACATCACCCTATTAAGTCAGCGATTGTGTTCATCTCTTGTGATAGCTCCATAATTATATTGGTTAGGTGATTTCATGAATCATATGAGAATAATTAAATCATGGCATATTATGCAACTGTGTTGTGTACATGTTAAGTGTGGTGAGAGTAGATAACTTGGGGAATTTATAATACAAATTCGCTTCCTTCTAACGTTTCAGTGCAGCCCGAGGACTGAGCACATGACCCCAAAATAATAAAATATTTATGCAAATCATATTATCAGAGTTATTAATCATAGATTGCCAAGTATATAATGTCAAAGCAATTAGGTTGTTGCACACCAGCATTGCCCAAGAGGTTGGCCAGTGTAATAAATCAAATCATGTTAGGTTTTGACTGAGTTATTATGCGTAACTGTGCATTTGATATGATCAGAACGAGGTATGTTGTCATGATATGTCTATGAGCTGAGTAAAATATAATTAATTTAGTGCCTACCTCTATGTTACTAAGTCAGTGGGGAGGTTTATTTCTTATTGTTCCCTTTTGAGTTATATCCCGATTTGTGCTTATTAATTGTCTCACAAAGTTCTTTAGGGTCGTGAGTTTTTTTCATCTTATAGTCACATTCACCCTTAAGACAATAGCTACTATGTATTCAATTATCCAAGTTCTCAGTAGTCCTTCTTTGTTCTTTCTGTTATGTGATAATATTGGCTGAGTTTTGCATTTAATGTCAAATCACATAAAACCAATAATTGTTCACTAATCATGTATATATTTATATATATTACAAATCAAATGATATTTTCAGCTAAAATTGCATCTAGGAGTACCTGTTTATTTGCACTCTATTATTCTTGATGATAAGGACGACAATAATCGATAACAATCCTTTATAATTATTAAAAGTAGTAAGGAACTTTTGTCTAAGCCGAGAAGTCGGTCATGAAGTTGTGCCCTTATGCACATGCACGTAAGTATATCGAAATAACTTGCATGATTTGGCAATTATCAAGCATAAAGATAATAATTTGAAGCAATTCCAATTATTCACTAAGTCTATACATAAATTCATTTAGGTGCTTACTCCCACGAAAACAAATAAAATTAAACATTTTTGTTGTCTCAATCCTGGGTTGGGAGCTCGGGACATATATAAAATGGTTTAGTGACCACATTTTAGGAGTTTCATCAAATATCAATTTATAATGAGTCGATAATATTTATTTGGACCAATCCTTAACTTGTTCGAACTTTAAGAAAGTTGCTTAATATTATGAAGTTATTCCAATTGGTTTACCTGTAAATTGTGATATACTAATATTTTTAAGCCTTAGTTGGCGTTGGAATATTTTTGTTTGTGATTAATATTTAATTAGGCACATAAGTAGCCATAAAATATTATAAACATGTTAGTCTAGGTGTTTGCATGAAAATACAAGATTAATAGGCAATTCAATGAAAACATGGAAGTTTGCGTGCAATTTTTTTGAAGCTCATAAAGTTTTAGGCCATTTACAAAATTTAGGGGCCTATATACAATTCTCTAGAAGCATTTAGGCAATTAATATGAATTTATAAAAATACAGGGGCATTCTTGTAAGATATGTAAGAATATTTTGTCATATATATAAATAAATTGAACTACCAGTCCAACTTTGTAAATAAATATAACGTTTGCCAATTTTGTTAATATTCGTGAAATACTCGATGAATTATATAAATTGTGAAAGTACAGGGGCTAGATTATAATTTTCCATACCTGATTTTAGCTGGGCTATGGGCTCGGGCCAAATTATGGAGGACCAATTCGTTGGATGATCTAGGCTTTATGGCAAAGCTGAGCTTTAAGAACCCAAGCTAAGCTTCAAATATATCGAGCTGTAATTCACTAGCCAGAGCCGAGAGGTTGGCATGGAGTCTATCCAAGATGGTTCCAAGCCTGAGCTGATGGTCCTGGATGAGTTGGTGGACCTGGTTAAGTTGGGCAAGCTAGGCTGCATGATCATGATTGATTGGCTTTTGGACAGAGCAAAGCATAAAGTATGGGCTTAAGGTTGGGTCTAGCTGCTCAAAAGAAACGGACAGTCGGCTTGAGGAACCGACCTAATCCAGACTTGGGCTTGGAAGCTGGAAGGTGTTGTTACAAAATTTGGGTAGGATGCGTCACATGAAACACATCAGAATAAATAAAAATTTTCATACAACAGGAATCTTAGGTGTATTAATTGGTCATCCATTTAATAAAAGGTAAGGTTAGAATACTAAACCTTGAAGCTTTCTTTGGTCCAGCTAGTTTGGTTGTTTAGTAGGGATGCTTAGAGTCTGCTTATTGGTTTCACAAAGTGTTACTCCTAACTAAACACACAAAAATCCAATCAATGTATCGGCAAGTTATTCAATTGTCTTGTCTCTAATGAAATAATCTACACAACTAATTAGATTAAGAATCTTTAAGAAAAGCTTCACAAACCTTTGTTAAATTTGAAGAAGAAAAAGATGCAACCCTTAGGATATGTGTTATCTCCCACTTGGTTGAATCTCTAATGAAGGATGAGGATCATGATGAAAGAAAAAACACCTTTGCTTCTCAATGAGGAACTCGGCAATGGTTGTTTCTTTTACCAACAATTCTTCTTGCTTCCAATTACCAAGGGGCCCGAATTCTTGCTTGTGTTTTGTTTTTTTTGCCTTAAGCTAAATCCTAGTATAAATACAAGGGATGGCCAGCTACCCTAATGTATTATGTGCTAGGGTTAGCTCTAATTGAATCCTAATCCTTATTAAGAATCCAATTGAGACCAAGACACCTGATAGCCCAAACCCAATTAGGATTCTTACTAGACTCCAAGTAACACAAACCCAATTAAGATTCTTACTAGGCATTTTCTTAATTTTCTAGAAAGCATGTCTTTTCATTTAATATAATTTAACCACTTATTTCAAATTAAGTATTTAAAATAAATGCATTTAGTAACTTACCAAAATACCCTCACATATTTGGAACTTAACAATTAACTCCAAATCACCCATTAATCCTTCAAGGCCTATCATCTAAATTAATTATGTGTAATCTATTAGCTTATCTTGTACGTTAGTAATAAATGTAATTGAAAGTTACCTAAGAAGAATGGTTAATGCAGCTCCTTTTAATTCAACATTGGTTTCTCCAAATGAGCTAATTAATATTTATAGATCAAAATTGACATTTAGCAATGCGTTATGACTACCCAAGTATAAGTGAAGTTAAGATACATTGATCAAACCTTTCAGTGCTTGGTTATCGTGTAATTTAACCTTTCATCATACATATCCCGAGTTAGACATAGGGTATGAATTATAGTGTCAACTCTAACTTTGTCTAAATTCATTAGTACTTGAAACCAAGTTTATATTTTGTTCCTCAATAAGATTCCTAAAAACCAACTTTCTTAGTCTCTTTCACTTTGCAAAGATTATGGACTAACACGTACTTGTTTCAAGTTGCCATGGGATATTCATCATTGTTGTTGAGGCTGATGAATTCTTTGTTAATCATTAATCTATCTCTATGCACTTCACTACATGTCCAATTATCACCCATTTATTCTATTTTATAGGATAAGTAAAGTGATATCAAAACATTTAGGATCACACAAAAGATTCTACATAAGATACTAAGATGACCTGAAGTCAAAAAATCGATTACACCACCAACACTTTGAGAAGTTCCATTGACACTTGGGTAAAGACTCCTGATGGTTTCTTAGTGTGGGTTAATTTAGTATACTTGTTCATCTAACAAGCACTCATATATTTATCTAGGCATCATTATACTTGTAGTTATGAGATCACTACTCTTTTCATAAAAGAATGACATAACACATGTTAATCTCAAAAAATCATTAATATCTATATTCTTGATGATTCATTAACTAGAAATATTTTAGAATAATACTATATGTATAACATAGCTCACAATAATGATCAATATTATAATCATGCATACATAGTAATTATTCTAGGGACTTTAATATGGATGTAGTAAATCTCATTTACTTTAATATGGTTGTAGTAAATCTCATTTAAGAACCTAGATAAAGAATGCCTTCATAATATAAAATGTCATGCATAGTTACAAATAAGTGTGCCACTACAACCATCATTTGATTGACTCTTGGACACTAATATTAACAATCTCCCACTTGGCCTAGAGCTAATCACTATGATATCTAAGATCAACCATATCAAAATGATGATCATGCTTTAGCTGGGGTAAGGGATTTGTAAGTGGATTTGCCACATTATCATAAGTGGGAATGTGTTTTATCTTTATATCATTCTTTCTATGATTTCCCTAATCAAATGATATTGCCGCAGTACATGATTAAATTTTGGTGAGACCTTGGTTCCTTTGCTTGTACAATGCTCCATTGTTATCACAATGTAGCTCTATTGGATTTACAATGTCAGAAACCACGCCTAATTCAATTATGAACTTTTTGATCCAAATGGTCCCTTTAGCCTCTTCAGAGGCAGCTTGTACTCAGTTTCGGTTGTAGAATCAGCTGTAGTTTTTTTCTTGGAACTTTTCAGCAAACGACTCCTTTATTAAGTGTGAATATGAATCTAGATTGTGATTTGTTATCATCCAGGTCAGACTGAAAGCTTGTATTGGCATATCCTAGAACTTTGAGTTCTACAATTCCTCTATATGTTAAAGATATACCCTTAATCCTTCTTAAGTACTTGAGGATATTTTTAACTGCCTTCTAGTATTGATCGCCTAGAACTGACATACATGATTAGCCAATTGTCGAAGCATATGGTATTTCATTCATGTGATCTCTTTCCTCTTGAGTTTCAAGAGACATACTCTTGGAAAGATGTACACCATGTGACATGAGCAAAACCCCTTTCTTTGACCCATCCATGCAAAACCTATTAAGCATCTTGTCAATGTATGTGGATTGGGATAATCCAAGCAACCTTTTAAATCTATCTCAATAGATTCTTATACCCAGTATATAGATTACTTCACCCATATAGATCTTTCATGGAGAAATTCTTGGATAACTATAGTTTGACCGATTGTAACATATGCATATCATTACTTATGAGGAGTATGTCATCTATATACAATACCAAGAATGTTTCTGTGCTCCCACTAACCTTCTTGTACACACACGATTCATCTTCACTTTTAATGAAATTAGAAGCCTTTATGGTTTCATCAAAAAGTATGTTCTAGCTTCTTGAAACTTGCTTAAGTGCATAAATGGACTTTCGTAGCTTGTAAATGTTATTATGATAGCATTTGGATACAAAACCTTCAGGTTATGTCATGTACACATCTTTTTTCATGTATTCATTAAGGAAGTCATTTTGACATCTATTTGTTATATCTCATAATCATTGTATGCAGCTATTGCAAGTAAAATCTCATTTGACTTTATCATGGCAATTGGCTAAAAGAATTCATCAAAATCAATTCCTTGTTTTTTCTTGTAACTTCTTTCCACTAACCTTGTCATCTACATGTACAAAATGATCTGAAGTACTGAAATAATTAGAACAACTCAAGTTCTCAAGTTGAATATGCTAGCTATTGAATAAGAAGCTGAGTTATTAAATCCTGAAGTTGAATAACACAATTCCAGTAAAGAGAATAGTTGAAAGAGTTCACCTAAGTAAATCAGCTGGGAGACCAACAACTGAGAGAATAGTTGACCTGCATAACATAAAGAATAGCTGACATGCCAGAGTAACTGAATAATGAAACACAATTTTTCATTAACTCACAGTAAACAATAATAGATGAGAAGAAATAATTGAGGCAAAAAGATAAGAACTATTTGAAGAATAACTGAACACTGAAATGTAACAATTCATTAATTGACAATTGAATTATAAGAACTGAGAATGTACAACAAAAAGAGCAGCTAAATTAAGAATAACTTAATGATAAAAACATGTCTTAGAAGAGCTGAAGACTTAATTGTTTTAGCTGGGTATCAAAACGCAGAGTTTTATAAAGAGCTAAATAATCAATTAAACAAAGAGTTGTCAACATAGCTGAACATAAAAGAGCTGAACATAAAAGTTGTATCATGAACATTTGTTTAACATGAACTATTGGTACCAAGCAGAGCTAAATATTGAAGAGTTGAGTTGTGAAGAACAACTTTTTTATTCCAAAATACTCAGCTGCTCTTTTACTTGAAGAATCAAGTTATTAATGAACAACAAAATCATGACAATATCTTAAGAAAAAGTTCCTAGAAATTTTAATTGTCAAATGATTATGCTCTTCATCAAAGTCGGATTATGGAAATGTTTTTTCAATAAAGCAAGGATCAAAAATATAAAGTCATATTTTCTTACATCATTTCATATAAATGATAAAGAGCTATGAAGTCGTAAATGACCTATTATTTTAGAAAAATTAAGTGGAGCATTCAATGCAAGCTTTCCTGGAATCATGCTAGTATGCCAACAGAAATATACTTATAAAAGAACAACTAATTCAAATTACTAATTATAAAATACTGGAAGCTTCTGCTACCAAGTAACAAGTTAAGTAAAAGAGAAATACAAGGCTTGTGATTCACAATTCCTTGAGATCTTCAAGCTACAGATCAAAAGCGAGGGCTTAACTGTCTAGAGAATTATTCTCTTATCCAAATCAAGAAATTCCTACTGAGCCAAATTTCACATCTTTTGTTCTCAGTGTAAAGTCTCATCAGGATCTTATTCTCTGATTGAGTATCTTGTTACACACTTGTGTACTTTTACCTCCAAGAAGGAGTAGACTATATAGGCTGCTTGTGAAGTAGTAGTAAGTCCTGGTTGTGTAAATGAAAGTTAGCTATAGCCTATAAACACAACAGGAAGATAGGAAGTTTGTTGTATCTGGTAAGCACAACAAGTTGTACAGGTTGTTGATCTCTGAGAATTCAGTGTTTTAGTGAAATACTCAAGAAGTGTTCTTGAAGGGTAAATGTAGTCAGAGTTATTTGGTGAACCACTATAAATTTATTGTGTCATTCTTAATACTGTGTTAGTGCACATGATTTTCGTGAATTGTTTCAAATACTTTTAAAAATAATTTATTTCAAAAAGGAAAACTGCTTTCAAACTATTTACCCCATCTAGTTTGCCATTTAGCTTAATAGAAGGACATCTAATTTTTGTCCGACATGCATATGCCCATGAAAGGGAAAATTAGAATGCATTAAGTGAGTAAGAATATAGAAGCGCTAGTTGCAAGGGTGAACCTTCACCGCAAAGAAAAGAGGGCCAATATACAAGTTCTTTATCATGAATTGACCATTATGAATGAGAGAGTTGATTAGTTATACTCTTCAAAACTTTTTGTAACTTCTGTTCCTCCCACTAATCCAAGGCTTCCTATAGTCTTCAAGGATCTTATTGTGCCATAGCCTTCCAAGAAATTTGCTATACTAAAGGCAAAGGAAAATGCCAACTTCTAATAGCTCTATCCTCATTTGGCAAGAGCAAATCGAGGCACACTCAGATGGTAGCCAACAGTTCCTCAAATGAAGTTCTTAGAGTCCATTTATGATTTCCAAGTTATTGTGAAAACTTTTGAGACTCAAATTATTGAGCATGACAAGGCACTAAGAGATCAGCTAGAAGTGTTTCTCCCTGGTAGTTTGCACTTGTAAATCTTCAACAGATGTAACCAATGCTATGTCTCCTTCCCCTAATTTACTACCATCTTCTAGCTTAACAAGAAATTATTAACTAAGATTGCAAATTTTAGGAGGGGCTGTAAAGGGCCTCGTCAACAAATCAATCTAAATCCCCCTTGCATTTCATATTATGTTTATACTTCTATTATTTTGATTTTACTGTACTGTCTATATTTATAAAAGTATAACATTTTTTTTATTTCATGTTTGTCATTATCTACTTTGTTATTTCTCTTTTGCTTTGTTAACTCATTTTAGGGGTTTTACAACTCTTGAAAATAGACTTATTTTATATCCTTTTAATCATGTTAGTTTAGCTACGTTCTAGAGTTTTAGTTGGTTTTTGCTTAGTTTTAGTTGAATTCTTAGTTGAGTCTTTGTTGCAGTAGTATGTTGAATCCTAGTTGATTTGGGTTAGGATATAGATGTTTTATGAGTTCTAACTTATATTAACTTAGTTTATGTGTTTAGAAGGTTTAATGTTTAAAGGAGTCCTAGTAGAAATCAAATTGGAGGTGAATTCAGGCTCAATATTGCAAAAATCGCTAAAATAGCAGTATTGATGCCAGAAGTCGCTGCGCTAAGGCGCCTAGGACATATAGTCGTTGTGGTGCCAGTACCACTGCCAGATTCTTGTGTATTCAATTTTTCATACCGACTTGAGTGCCATAACACCTAGGGCTTCAAAGCTGCAGCATTGGCCCAATAATCAACTTGAATTGAACTCAAATTCATGGTTTTAAAGCCTGTAAATGAGAATTAGCTTAGGGACTAAAAACGCACAATTAAACTAAGTTTTCTTAAAGAAAAGGAAGCCATCAAGGATATAAGAAGGCAATAGGAATGTGGCTAGTTATAGATTGAAGACCAACAACAAGTTTTTTACACCATTGCCCAGGAATTATTTTACTAATTTTAGTTAATATTAATACCAAGCAATCTTAATTTTAATTCAAACTGTTTTTTTTTAATTGTTTTTTTTCTCATATATCTTTTTAATTTTATTTTTTTGTTTGTTTTGTGAGGTACTCTAAAGATGTTTAATCAATATTTCAAACCTCACATGTTTTGCTCAATTTGACTTGGAATCATTCCAAGATGCTTGGAGAGGTTCAATTTTATATTGAGCATATGTCCCAATCATGACTTACCAAAATGGCTTCAAGTCCATATATTTTACAATGGTTTGCGTGGTAAGACAAGGACATTGGTTAATAGGCTAGTTGGTGGAGTTTAATGAATCTATAAGAGTACAAAGCTTATAAGTTATTGGAAACCTTGGGCTATCCCTTCATACTCATGAGTGAAGTCTACATCAAGTGAGAATAAATCTACACCTAGTAAGGGTGTGCCAACATTAAGTGAGGAAGCCTTTAGAGATGTCTCAAGAATGGGTACAAAATTCATTTCCACCATGTATTCACTTCATAAAAGATGAATCACAAGAGGAAATTCATGGTACCTAACCTATGGAGCCTAATTTGGTCATAAAAGAAGAACCACATGATAAAATCCATGATAACCAAATTATTAAGCCTTAATTGGTTATTGAAGAAGACTTTTACAATGAGGAAGCAACTAAAAACTTGATTATAGCAGAAAAATCACAACCTCTTGTGTTTCAATTAGCAACTGAATTTTATATATGAAGATCCTATATGGCCAAATCCTCAACCACAATCCTTAGCATCATTACTCTTCAGATACCAAGCATGTGTTACAAAGTCAAGTGATGTTAAGAACACATGCCAATTACTCTTCATATCTTTCCAAGCTTGAGGGTGTCATGAATTAAGACCCATATATAGTGTTATATGACACTTACTATAGGTAGAAACCGCTTGTTCAGGAGCACTTTTCCAATAGTCAAGTCAATGACTATAAATCAAGTACTTCTTATGAGGCAACTCAAGTTTTAATTTTTTTTTCATTTTCTTTTTTATTTATATTTTATTTCTTATTAATTATTTTTTTTATGGGCACATCATTTTTTACCTCTTACCAACTTAGGCACTATTAACAAGGCTAAGGATTAGTGAGCCTTCCACCTTGCTTCAATGCCAAGGAATTTTTCTATCCTTATTCTTTGTAAAAAAATTTACATTAAGATTAATGCTTGTCTTAAGTTTGGGGGAGGATTTTATTGGTGTGCTTGTTTTATCTTATGTGTCTTTTGCTTGAGATGTTTTATGTTTTTTCAATGATTTTCCTATCCAATGATAATATTGTGTTAATTGTGATTTTTGGAAAATTATGGGTATGATTTGAGTTTATGTTAAATTATTGTGTTAGTAACATTGTTAGGATGTGATTTCGATTATTATACACTTGATCTTTACTTAGACTTATCATACTTATTTAGAGACTGTATATGTCGTAACTAGGTATTTTAATGTTAAGAACACTTGGTATAGTAGCGTTAAGTTTTGAGGTAGTGTGCAATCTTTAGTTATAAATAATAAACAAGTATGTAAATAAAACAAAAAAAATTATGTAACAAAAAAACTTTATAAAAGGTATATACACACATACATAAATAAACAAATAAACATTATGAATATATATATACATACATACTAAAATATATATACTTTATCTTAATTTTATTGACTTTGACTTGACCCTCCTCTCATTTTCTCCACCACCTTGCTTAGTTCCCTTCCCTTATTCTAGAATTCTCTGTATTTTTCTTGGCTACCAGAGAAATTCCAGCCTTTCCTTTCTTGTGGTGTAGCTTGATTCCTCTTTATGTTACAACCGTGTGTGTGTGTGTGTGAGCTAAAGGCAACCAAGGGGTGGTCACGGCAACAAGAGCAGCAACTCTGTCTTTGCAGCCCTGTTTTGGGTTCTTTTCTAGCTATGTTCTTCCTCCTTCCTCCTTACACCGTGGCAGCTCCAACCCTTTCTCCTTCCAGCCATATATTAGCCTTTGTTTTGTATTATTTTGGTCAAAGATAGCAGCCCCAACGTCCTCTGTTTTGGAAGCAACTAAGCTGCCTTCTTCCTCTTTCCTATCCGTCTAGTTAGGTGGTGTAGAGAGGCTTTTAGGCAGCAAGGTAGGAAGCCTACAATAGCCGTTTCTTCCTTAGCAGCCACAACTCCTTTCACAATAGTAATAGCAAAGGCAGCCACCATCTTGTTTTGTTGGATAACTCAAGTTATAGTAATTCCAATTCCTTGTTTCAATTAGACCAATTGGTTTCTTCGGAGTTAAAGTTAATTTCTTCTAGTAATTGTTTGAGGGTTAAATTTAGAGAATTTAGGAGAATGAATTGAGCTTGAAAAATATGATAAATAGTGTTTAAGTGTTTTAGGAAAAAGGAAAGCTTGGAATGGATAGGAGTGTTGTTGGAAAAATATGCAATTCAAGCTTTTGATTACTTTGATTGGCTAAACTAATTTCAAGGTTGATGTTTGGAATATAAGTCATATAGGACTTGATGGAATTGTGTTGATTCTTTTAGGATATATATATATATATATATATATACACACACACACACACTTATTCCTTTTGGGATATATAATATATATATATATATATACACACATTTACACACGAAATGAAATTAAAAATGCCCTTAAGATGTTTGAAAAAATGTCTAATAGAATAAAACTTGGTGTATTTAAATCTTGGTGGTTAGGCATTATTTGAATTTGAATAAAAGTCTAATAACAAAGAGTAAAGAATTGTTGGTTAAGTGGTTAGGAAAAGGAAGATCTTGGAATTTGGTTGAATGGATACTGAAATTTCATGATTCAAGTTCTTGATTGACTTTAGCTATGGAATTTATAAACAAAGTAGTACTTGGAAATATGATTTTCAGCTCCGAAACTTATTGTTGATTCAATGACACACGTGAATTCAAAAAGGAGCAACCTTGTGAGTGGAAAATGATACCCTTTAGTTGCTAGTGTGTTGTGTATATGTGTATAAATATACATAGTTCTCAATAAATTAAGTAATGAAAGTGTTATGTTGTTAACACTAGTTTTTGTTGTATTGTGTATTTATGTGAAACTTTGTTTGTGTTTTATAAGGGCTAATGAAATGATTTTCACATACGAGATAAAATCTGGGTGCATCTAAGATACATTTGCTTTGTTTATTTGATATTTGATTAAAAGCATTCGAGTAACTCAGCCCCGAGGAGGTTATGTGAGAAGTTATATACATTTGGTGTGCAGGAGCAAAAAGGCCCCGATAAGGATATGTTTATGGTATGCGGCTACTGAGTTACTCTGATTGGCCCTTTTGTGTACTTTGATTAGTTTGTTTGCATGGCTTGATTAAGTTGTTTGTATATTGCATTTCGTGAGTTATATTTGTTAGAATTTACACTTCCATATCTATGTATGTATGAAGTTGAATTGTTTTTGTAATTCATGCTAACATGTGAATATTCGACCCATGTGTTTTATATCATGCGTTGATTGATACTAGTACTCTTAGGATAAGTTTTTCACTCACTAAGTCTCTATGACTCACCCTTCAATTGTTCATGTTTTTTCTTTTTACTATTAGGATCTCAGCAGACATCATTGGCAAATATGTGACTTGTCGATCGTGTTGCGGCAAGGTATATATTCAAGATCACCTACTTAAAGCCAAGGTATATATTCAAGATCGTGTTGCAGTCACCTTAGAGCTTGAGTCTCGGATTTTGATTTGTGTAATAGTTTAGTTTGTTATTGTTTATGGTGTGAAACATAGTGAAGCTCCTTGTAGTTATGGTTATTATTGTTGTCTGGTTATGTGTAACCAAAGTATAATATGTTTGTATTATTTTGCATGTTCCACTTTACGGGAAACTTCTGCTGAAATTTTTAATTAAATCACTATAAGTTTTAGTAAATAAGCATTTGCATATAGTTATGTTTTTGTAAAACTTTTCTTTTTACTTTTAGTTTGGACAATGGTCAAGTGTTTTTCCTTGATTTGGAGTCAAGGTTAGGGAGGTTTGGTTATCCCTTCCTCCGGTCAGTCATACCTCCGTGTGAGGGTGTGATAGTTTATGTTTAGGAAGTTCAGTTTTAGTTAAGGGCACTAAAATTTGTTTGATTCTCTCTTGAGGTGAAATCCTAGACAATACTGAGATATGGACATAATTTAGGTCATCTTTGGATGGTTTGAGCCTTTCGAGCTAACCATGTTTTATATGTTTATCCCTAGTTTACTTGTTTGAGCCTATTTGACCTTTTATTGTTCAACCACATTAAATTTTTCGCCTAGCCCTTATTTAATTTCAGTTTGCACCTTTCACTCTTAAGCATGTCTAGTCTTTCTACGAATCTTACAGAGTTATATGAAGAAAAAAAAGAAAAAAAAAAGTAAAAAAAGAAGAAGGAAGTTTACTTGTGCTTTATGTTTACCCTATTCTTCATAATAGATTGAAATAAGCTTGAGGGCTTGCAATGAAGCTGTTAAGAAGTGAATCTGTGCTATCTTGATGATGGAAGTTTTCTGTACCTTTTGTTTTTTCTTATAACATTAAGGACAATGTTAATTTTAAATTTTGGGTATAAGAATTCTTTCAAATTATAATAAAAATTCCTTCGAATTTTGAAAAAGAAAAGAGAAAAGAAAAAGGGGCAAAAAAAAGAAACAAATAAAAGGGGGTAGAAAAAAAATATGTTTATACATGGTAGAGACAAAAAAAAAAAGTGGAAGTCAAGTGTGAGTGTATTACTTGGAATGTGAAGGGGTTCTACAAAAGGTTCTAGAATGAAATAATTTGCTTAGAGTGATTTTAAGTCTCATGAATCACTTTTATCATACCATTACCTTAATCTTAGATTACAAGTTTTAAAAAGTCCTAATGATCCTTAATCCTTAATCAGGTGTTAGTCTATATTAGTGAAGAGAGAGATAAAAAGCAAACCTATGGGGTTTGAGTGCTAAGCTCTACTTTTCATAGACATAAACTAATTCGGATCGCATTGAAGTTATAGGTAAAAAGATCATGCACACACACATGACAAACCATTTGAAAATGAAACTAGTGCTTGAATTGAATCATAAATTTTTATGATTGCTTATGATTTTCCATAAGTCCATAGTTTTTAAAAATATATTTGAGGATAATTTAGAAATCATTGGATTAGTTTGATTCATCTCTTGCTTGTCATTTTCGTTTTTATTTTTGTTTTTCTTTTGCTCAGGACAAGGAAAATGTTAAGTGTAGGGTGTGTAGCATATTTATGAGTCCTAAATTGTGTTAAAGTATTTTAAACAATGTCCTAGTCCAAATTGAAGACGGAGAAGCTGAAGCTGAGCCGTGGTGTCCTTCTAATAGAATTAGAATCCTAATTGGTTTGAACTAAAGAAAAAGGCCTATAGAAAGAGGTGAAGGCTATGATTTAAAAGATACAATTAAAAATGAGCTTTTCTGGAGATGAAGGAGCCATCAAGAGTGCAAGAAGGCAAGAGGAGCTTAGGTGGATTGAAGATTGAAGACTGACAACCTATCGATTTTCTATTATTCTACCCCTTCTTTACTTTCTTGTATTTCTTTGATGTTTACATTATTTGAGTTTATGTCTACACTAGATAGCATGTGTCACACCCCACATAGAGGCATGACTGGCTAGAGGAATCAATAACCAAATCTCCGTAACCCTGACTTTTGACTAAACCAAAGCATGAAAGTAAATTTTTAGAAAACACAAGTTAACTACAAATGTTTATTTACTGAAATGTATAACAATTTACTAAAAATTTGGGCAGAGGTTTCATGTAAACTGAAATATGCCCAAAATACAAACATATAATTTCTAGTTATATTCAACCAGTTTACACAACCACAATATACACAAGGAGCTCTGCTCCATTATTCACCACAACAACAAATAACTGAACTAATATGTAATCTAAAATATAACACCAAGCCCTAATGTGATTGCAAACTTTTATCCTTTGACTTCAAGCGATCTCAAATATACCTTGGCGCTAATTATTCTGCAAGCCCAATATTGATCATTGATGTTGACAAAGATCCTGTTACTAAAAAAAAAAATCAACAGGAGAGTGGTAAGTTTTACGGACTCAATGAGTAGAAAAACATACCTAAAGAGTAATAGCATCACTCTACACATGAATATAATACACAATCAATAATATCAACGTAATATGAATTTCAAACAGATAAATGTCATACGTCCACAAATATGGAAACATAAAATATCATAAACATAGTTCAAGTAATATACCATGCAATCAAATCAAATCAACCAGAACACTCATAGCACATAAAGGGCCAATAGAGTAATTCAACCTCGCATAACATATATCCTCCCACTATGAAGTTTTTGCCCCTGTGCACCAAATATATTCTCCGCACACATCCATCCATCTGGATATGAGTACTCAATCATTTCAAATCACTTATCAAATTAGAATATCTCAAAATATCCTACTTACACCGGAATTCTATTTCATAAGTAAAAACCATTTCAGAGAAAAATTCATTTTATTGGCCTTTATCAAACACAAGCAATTTCACATATCAAACATAATTCAAATAACTCAAATTAAACACTACATATTCCAAAATATAGCTGAATATAAACAACTTTAATCAAATACACATAAACAAAAGCATATAATTATCTGGCAACCAAAGAGCACGTAATCTACTCACAGTGATACGGATCCCACTCATCGTTCCTTCTTGAATCCATGCCTCTCATTGATTTTGATAATATGTTTCGGAACTGAAAACATATTTCCAAGAACTATATGGTTTATAATTTCGTGGTCATCGTCTTCTAGTTACTAATTTAACTACTAAAACTTTATGTTGATCATCTCATATGCATAAATAAAAAATTAGTTTCTTTTAAACATTTTATCAAATGTATTGATGACAATTTAAACTCTGTTTCATGTATGTATATACATAGTACATACCAAGAAAATCAACACTAATTCCTTAATTCAATACTACTTACATTCTAATGCTAAGTTCATTGTTTAAAATCAATAAAGAGTTTGAATTATATAATTCTAATTTCAATCCAACCAAGTTCCAAGATTTTCCCTTAACCACTTAATCAATAACACTTTACTCTTTGTTCATAGATTTTTATTTAAATTCAAATAATGTCTAATCTCCAAGATATCAACTTCCTAAGTTTTCTTCAAATTCTATTGATTAAATTACAATTAATTTCTTTAAAGCTTTTCAATAAACAACTTATAGATAACTAATTTTATTTCTTGTATATATCTATATATATATTTCTATCAATAAAACTAACCTAAATCCCTAGAATTCACATTATCCATTTAGAAGTTACTTCTAGTTTAAATTATAAATTTTTTGAACAACAAGCCAACATTACATTCTTTACTAACCTAATTACCAAGTTTATGAACACCCTTAACAATACTCTTTTACTCAAACTCTCATTCCAAAATCCTTCATCCAATTCCCATACATAACCAAGAAAAATATTAGGTAGATTCCTTTAGGCATTTCTATTAAACATTTTAACAGCATGATTACTTTTATTTCATAGGTATGTATATATTATATATATATATATATATATATACACATCATTCATATTCTATGCTTTGAATTTAAAGTTATGTTTGTATTTTTCATAAACCAAAGGCTTAATTATATAATTTCATCATCGATGTAACTAAAATCCCATTCTTTCCCTCTTACAATAGTTATTTAAACATCCAATATATACCTTGTTTTTTTTAAAAAAAATAAAAAAAAAAAAAAATTATTTACAACCCAATTAACCCTACACCTAATTCTAATTATATAATGAAAGAATTAAAGTTAAACCTTAACTTAAAGGAAAATAATTGAGGTTAGAGATAATTTAAACTACTTAACACCCACAACTTACTAAATCCTTGATGTTGTATTGCTGCCTTTGCAATTTCCCTAATGGCCAAGTACCCATGCTTCAAAAATCTACCTCACAACTCCCTCCAAGTAACCGAGTAGAAAGGGGAAGGAACCATTTAGGTGTAGCCCCAAAACAAGGGATGCTTATGTCTTAGCTGCACCTTCACTCAAGCTTTAGACCATGCTGCCATCACACCCATATACTAAACCTCACGGCCAAGCAACAAACATTCCCGAGCATGAA
This sequence comes from Quillaja saponaria, assembly GCA_029379385.1. Classification (NCBI taxonomy): domain Eukaryota; kingdom Viridiplantae; phylum Streptophyta; class Magnoliopsida; order Fabales; family Quillajaceae; genus Quillaja; species Quillaja saponaria. The sequence continues at coordinate 19,867,972 of CM055607.1, read as the reverse complement.
AAAAGGTTAAAGTCAGGAGGAAATCAACTGCTAAACCACATAACTCACGACTAAAATAAAGACTAAGATGCATGACCCAAAACTCCTTAAAACAAAGTTAGTAAACCCAACTGGTTGCCACTAAATTGTTTTCAACCACACATACATGACTAAGGGAAAGGGAAGGAATTAAGAACCAAAGTAAGGGTCATCAAAGCCAGCCCGAAGAACCAAAATCCTTCAATTAAAGCTAGTTGTCAATGGAGGGAAAGGAGTACAAATCATGGCTACAAATAGGAAGGAAAACGAGCAAAACAGAAAGTGATTCTCTTTGCTATCCAAAGGAGTAAGGAAGGTTCAAGAACAGGGGAAAAGAAAGAAGGGTCTCCGCTAGAAAAATGAAAGGAAAGATAAAGACGGTGGATAAAAAATAAAAAATAAAAACAAGGGAAAAGAAAGAAATAAAAAGAAACTCTTGAGTCAAAGTCATGGTTTACTTGTGTGGTCCAAATTTAATCTTATCACATGTGTTTATGTATATATATAAATAAATGCTTTTCTAGTCTATTCTTTGTTTACACACTTGTTGTGCACATCAACATAATTATACATGTAAGTTTTCAACTTCCAAGTCAACCAATAGGGTGATGAAAATTAATTTACATATATATATATAAATATTCTTTTGTTTTAATTTACTTTATGTAAAATTATTATTTACTTAGTTATGACAATTTATGTACAAACATCCTAAAGCTTACTTTAAGTTGTCGAGTTATAACAACGTGAAGTAATTTATTCTCTAGAATTACAATTGAACTCAACATGTAACTTGATGGTTTTTATTATTTTTTAATTGCATAGGGTTTTGGTATTTTGAATTATTTATTTCACTCTTTGCTTAATTCTTCTAGTTGATTAGCTACCAATTAGATTTAATTAGGAAACCTAAAGGAGCTTGGAGTTTAGCCTTGAATGAAATAGAACTTTATTGAATTCAGAATTTGATTTGTGTATAGGATAGGAATATACCTATATACCATGTGTAGCCAATTTAGGTCTAATCTTAATGAGTCTTGCTGAACTTAATTCTCATAAGAATATAGTAAATTGGTTAAGTGAGATATCTATTTATAGGACATAGGAATATGCTTACAATTGAATTAGAACCCTAAGTTAATAGTTTGATACCATAACTAAACAAGATAAGATAATAATAAGTCAAGTGAAGTGCTGAGGGAAATTATAATTTTAGGCCTTTATCCATTGAATTCTTCAGTTTAATTTGTCATTAGTTAGGTTTAGTTTATTATTAGAGTTTGAATCTTTAATTTGATTGTTTGAATAAAATTAGGATTGTGTTAATTTTAGTATTGAGCTAAATATTAATTAGAATTCCTCATAGGATTGACGCTCTTTTTTACTATATATAGTCAATAATACGTGCACTCGTGTAATTAAAATTGACAACAAACAGCTACTGTCAAGAGTTGAAGTTAGAAGAGTTGTTGCTTAAAGAGCTAAAATTTCAAGAGCTGCTTGTTCCAAACACATCGTTTAATTAAACCAACAGCTGCTCCTCACGACAAGAGTTGTTTGTTCCAAACGCACCATTTCATCAATCAAACAAATGCTCCCCAAGACAAGAGATGTGAAGAGCTGAAACTTCAAAAACTGTTTGTTCCAAACACACAATTTCATTAAGCAAACAGTTGCTCCTCAAGACTAAGGATGACCACTAAGAGCTGCATTGAAAATACTAAAATGCATTGTTTCATTTATTTCAAGTGATGAGTCATAAGAGCTAATAGCTTATACTTTCTGAAGAGCTGAAGACTCAAAAGTTGAAAGCAAGAGAGCTGAAGTCAAACAACTTATCTTTCAGAGCTGTTTCAGCAGATTTTCTATCAAAGCTGATCTTTTAGAGCAATTATTCCTTCTGCACTTTTGTGCATATGAAAGAAAATCTTTTATACCTGTCTAGCGTGTCAGTACTGAAGGTTGCATACTATCCTTTGCACAAATTGAAGAACATGCCTCTTGCTTAAGATATGAATTCATTGATGCCACCATGTGTCCTCTTAGACTACCTTCAATGACAAATGGCATCTTTGAATGATCTTATATAAAAGGATGCCTCTAATAATAGTAACGAAGAATTACACATATTAAGCAAGAGAGACAAATTTGAAGAGAACCTTTTTGAATTCAAATCCCATAATTTCCTAGCTCAAGCACTTGATAGAATTCTTTATCTCTTTCACATTCTGAGATTGAACTTACTGTTTATTCTTCTACTGTAAATTGAAGTAATCTCTGTACTAAGCTAGAAATTTTATATTTTTTTGTAAAACTCTACAACTCATAAGTTTTGTGCTTTTTGAGATCTTTCTCTCTGGAACTTGTAATTCATCAAGTTTGGAGAAGACAGTAAGAGGAAAAACTTATAAGACTTGATTATGTATGGTTTATGGTTGAACCTGTAAAACTAGTGATTGTAAAGGTAGCTCCTTCCAACTGATCAAGAAAATTGTCTATCCTCAGAAATTGATGTTAGTTTTAGTGTCCAAGAGTTAATCAATAGTTGGTTGTAATGGCACGTTCACTTGTATTTATGCATGACACTATTTATAACCATGTTTAAAGCATCTACAATAATAACTGTGTATGCATAATTATGATGTTGATCTTATTTGTTAAATGTGTCATACATATAGTATTATTCTGAAACATCTTAAATGTGTATGCATAATCGATACTAGCATATGTTATGTCATTCTCTTATTAAGAGAGCATCAATCTCATAACTACAAGCATGGTGATGCTTAGAAAAACATATGGGCATTTGTTAGTTGAACATGTACATTGAATTAACCAACACTAAGAAATCATTTGGAGTCTTTACTCACATGTCAATAGAAGTTATCAAAGTGTTGGTGGTGTAAGTGATCCTTTAACTTGAGATCATCTTAGTATCCTAAATGCGAATCTACATATTTTGGTATCACTCTACTTGTCTTGTTAAAAGGATGATACATGGGCAATAATTGGATATGTAATGAAGTATATGAAGATAAATGAATGATTTACAAAGACTTCATCATCCTCAATAATGAAGATGAATATCCCATGGTCTCTGAAACAAGTATGTCTTGTTCTGGGAATCTTTGCAAAGTAAAAGAGATTAAGAGTAATATTTTATTGAATCTCTTAAAAGAACAAAATGTAAACTTGGTTTCAAGTACTAATGGATTTAGACAAATTTTGGGTTGACACTAGAATCTATGCCCTATGTCTAAATCGGGATATGAATAATGGAATGATTGAATTACACGGTAGCCAAGCACAGAAAGGTTTTACCAATGTATCTTAACTCCACTTGTACTTAGGTTGTCATGATACATTGCTAGATGTCAATCTTAATCTAAAAATTTATCTTAGTTGGTTGGTGGAAATCAAGATTGAATTAAAAGAGTTTTAATTTAACTATTCTTTTCAGGAAATATCCAATTACATTTATTACTAACATATGAGAGAACCTAATGTGATACATACTATAATTGATTGAAGTTAAGAATCTTAAAGAATTAATGGATATTTGGAGTTAATTGTTAAATTTCAAATATATGAAGGTATTAAGGTAATTTTTTATATATATATATATATGGAAAGACTAGTTTTCTTGAAATTAAAAAAAGGCCCAATGAGAATCTTGATTGGATTTGGGCCACTTGAAGTCTAAAAGGCCCACTAGCAATCTTAATATGATTATGAGTTATTAAGGGGTCTTGGGCTTTGGATTTAATTGGAATCAAACATATATGGATCCAATTAGATAAACCCTAGCCACCACCTAATGTCTATATCATAAGGAGAGACTTAATTTCAGCCACTAAAGTTTTTGGGCAAGAAGGGTTATAGTTTAAGCTATTTACCATAGCCGAAATCCATACATTAATGCAAAGGTGTTCTTGCTTCAAGATTAACCTCCGTCCTTAGAGATTCAACCAAGTGGGAGCTAACACATATCCTACAAGTTGAATTAACATCCTGCAAACCTATAGAAAGGTTTGCAAACTTTTCTTAAAGTTTTTAATCTGATCAATAGTGTGGAATTTACCATTAAAGGCTATACACCTGAATAACTTACTAATACATTGATCGAATTTTGTATGTTTGGCTGGGGGTATCGATTTGTGAAACCGAGAAAGACTTTAAGCATCCCTAATAAACAATCAGACTAGCTGATTCAAGAAAAGCTTCAAATGTTAGTAATTAATATTTGACTTTTATTTATTGTATGTTTATTTGATTTGCCTAACACATCCTGTTTTGAAAATTTTTAATTATTCCATTACATATGCATGTGATGCATCATGCCTAATTTTCCTGACAAATATTTTTTTTTCATCACTTGACCTTGTTCAATTGTTTGTAGATAATACACAATCTCATAGTCTTATCATTTTTCTTCACAAAGAGCACAAGTGCTCTCCTAGGTGAAACACTAGGCCTTCTGAAGACTTTTTTGCAATAATTATTATATCTGTTTCCCTAATTGCTCAAGGTCCATAAGAGCCACTCTATATGCATATGTTAAAATGAGAGTGGTACTAGATAGTAACTCACTAGAGAACTCTACCTTCCTTTTAGGTGGTAGTCATGCAAGTTTCTTAGAGAAAATTAGGAAATTCTTTGACCACTATAATAATTCTTGTATTCTGCAAGTTCATTAGCATTAAGAGCACAAAAAAGTAAGTTTGTCGTTTTAATATTTAATTAAGCTTTCTTCTTTTCTCCCTCAATCCATTTGCTTCTTTCTTTATGAACATGTACATCGTTTTCAAGCTTTATAGAAACATAACCATCTAAATAATAACATCCCATACTTTAAAATCAATAGCTTGAACAAAAGTACAAATGCAATTTTTTAGCATCCAAAATTTTGACTGCTAAAAAAAGGAGGCCTAGAAGAGGATTGACCCTCACCAAGTATAACACCTGAGTTTACAATTTGAACTTTTCATAGAGTTTTGCTAAAAATGTTTCTGAAAAAAATATTCTGACTAAGCTCTGATACCAATTATTGGTCCAAAAAGAAGGGTGAATAGGTTTATAAAACTAACTTTTTTGGCTTATAAATCACACAGAGAATAAGTAATCAATTAACTTGTAGTGGAATGAAATAGTAAGGTTAGAAAGATTGCAAATAGTGAATTATAGTGGTTCACTAAATCCTTTGTCTATGTCCACCCCTGAAGCTTCCCTTGAGAGTTATAGTCCACTAATAGACAAATTACAAGTCTCAACAACCTTATACAAACTGAATTACAAGACTAAGAAACCTTTACAAGTTCCATCGAACTCAAACAAAGTAGAAATATACTAAGCTTAATCTTAAGCTCTAATTTCTCACTCACTCACTTTACAAAAAGAGAATTTATGATTCATAAATCATGGACTCTCAAAGATACAAAGCTAAATCAAAGATATGAAAGTGTTTTACTTTGTTCTTAAGTAATCAGAGTCTTGAAGAAGGAATGTGAAAGTTTTCTTCTTGCTATGTTTTTGGAAATTTCAAATTTGAAAATGAAAGCTTGAGAATTTGAATTTTCCAATTAGTGGTTTTGTATTTGGTTTTTTCTCTTCTCAGTGTCTTAGACCTTTTCATAGATTGAGTTGATCTTTAGAGATTTCATTTTGTTTTCTCATATTGTGCAAAAGGGGAATAAAAGGATAGCCGCATATGTAATTTCTCTGAAACTTTTTATCATGTGTCGTATTTCTCGTGAGGTAGTTCTTGGTAGTGTTATATACATTCGAGGTAGGATAGTAACATTGATATTATCTTCTTAGTTGTATGAATTTGTATGCATCTGAAAATGGAGCAAAAAGTACATTTGATCAGACCAACTGAGGAAGAGGATGAAGACTATCAACTAACTGAGTGAGTAGCTTAGCTAATCAAGATATGAAGGTTTAGTTAGCTGACTTCTAAAATGTCATCATTTAGACTGATCTTCTCCAGTTAGAGGTTAGAAACACAGCTGAGGAACTTTAGTTGACTATTTTAGTGGAACAACGTCATCTGGTCCTTTCAATTGACTGAACTGAAAATAACTTTTTTGTTCAAATAGGAAAATTAGAGAAGGGTGAATAGTTTGGTTTATAAAATTTCTTGTTAAAATAGTTTGCTTTCAAAATTATGTATGTAATGGACAGTTAAAATGAAACAAAAGGAAAAAAGCGAGACGTTGAAATTTTTATAGTGGTTCACCAGATAACCTTGTCTAATCCACTTATTAAGATTTCATTACTGATGAATTTTTATACCAGGGATCAATCCTATTTTTACAACAACTGAACTTCCAGGTATCAATCCATCTCCTTAATTTATCACAAGATGGATTTACCATTTCTCACTAAGCTACTTGACTTGTCTTTTCCCTCAATGAAGACCAAATTTAGCAAAGAAGAAATTATTCAATTACGAAGACTAAAAGCTTTGGATGAGATTTACAAAGAGCTTTTTGGCTCTTTTCTAAGACCAAAAATAAATTGTCTTAGTTGGTATGAGAAATAGATAATGTATGAAAGTTAGGCTATGGGAATTCTCAAGGTTTCTTGCAGATTGTTTGTCTTTTCAAACTCTTGGTTTTCCTTTTTCTAGAAGAAAGTTGCTTAGGTTGTCTATCTAAGCTTTATAGACATGCTCCAATATTGTAGTCATTTCTCATTAGAAAAAAACCGTTGAAAGAGTTTAGCTTAGACAGGAAGCCTTGGGCAACACTTTTAAGGTTGCTCTAGAAAATATTTGCCATTTTGGTGCAACTTGCATTCTTGTGCGCTTTTTGCCTTTGTCCATTGCAGACTTTATGTCATTTTTGGCTTTCTTCAAATTCTAAAACATACATATCATCTTTTTGAATATAATAAGCTAAGAATGAGTTTGATAAGTTTATGGAATACTTGAGCTTCAGCATATAACAAATGTTCAGTTGATTCTAGAACAGATGTTGCCATTTAAATAACGGTGAGTTTTGCTAGCTCTTAGCTATTAATAGGCTTTAACTGACTAAAAATTGAGAGCTTCAGCAAATGCCCATTTATTGAAATGATGTGTTTCATTCTTCAATTTTTCATTCTTCGGCTCTTTATTCTTCAACTATTCACTATAACATTCAATGGTTAACTTTGTAGTTGGATGCTTCTTTAGTAGATAGCTTCTTAGCAGATTAAGTTCAGCATTTAGCTTCTTAGTTAATTAATTCAGTAGATAGTTTCTTAGTGGATCAACTCCAACATATAGCCTATCAGTGGATCAACTTCAGTAGATAGCTTGTTTCTGTAGCTAAGTAACTTTCAACTATATGATTAAGCTACTAAATTGTTCCTCAGCTAAGTTAGATTTCTTGCATTAGGGCATTGATTTTCAGCATATGCATGATCAAATTTGCATTTGATTTAACAAGTCTAGCTGATCGAGATACAACTAATTATGAAAGACTTCCGCTAACTATCTTAAAAGAAACGTTTTCGTTTGTAAAATTTAGCTGACTGAGAAAGATTTTCAGCTAACTATCTTAATAGAAACAATGTTTTTTGTATACTTCAGCTGGCTGTGAGAAATCTTCAGCAGTCTAAGGAAAGTTTAAGCTCGCTGAGAAAGATCTTTAGCTGGCTATCTTAAAAGAAATGTTATTGTTTATATACATCAGCTCATTGAGAAAGATCTTCAGCTGGCTGTCTTAAAAGAAATGTTGTTGTTTGTATACATCAGCTAACTAAGAAAACATTTCAGCTAAATGTGAAAGATCTATAGTGGTTTAATGAAAGCTTTAACTAATTAAGAGAATGCAGTTGATCAAGCATTAGTTTCAACTGATCAAGGTAACTGATCTTCAACGGTATGAGATAATATAGATGACAACTTCCAATGTTTCAGAATGATGACCTCTGTTGACTTTGATTTTTCAACTGATAAGAATTATTGACATTTGTTGACTTAAGTAGTTTCAATTGATCGTACATGCAATAAATAATATTTTTTAAATTAGTTTCTATGTTATCGAATTTGTATAAAATTATTAGTTATCATCAAAATCAATTAAAGATATTTTAGAATTAAATTATCCAATTTTATCCAACACAAGATGAGTATGTGCTTATTGGTTCTCGACTAACATTTTTTATTGTAGGACCTTGGACGTTTGTGGATTTCTATAGGAGAATTAGAAAGTATTCTAATATTAGATATGATCCAATATCAGGTATGCAATATACCACCCACTGTCATCTCAGTATAGAATCTAAAAAGTCCTGCCAATACTAGAATTATCTCATATAGCGATATTTACTACATGGGTAAATGCATGTGTGTAATTAAATAATAATTTAATTACTATATTTTAGTATTTGAAATACTTAAATTAAATATGAGAATAATTGGCAATAAATAAAATGTTTATTTATTAGTCATCATATTTTCATAGTTGGAATACTAAAATTGGATACGAATTAATTGGCAATAAATAGAGTATATATTTATTTGTCATGATAATATTTTATTATATAGAATACTAAAATTGAATATGAGGATAATTCATAATATATAGATTTTATTGGACAATTACAATAGTTGTTATTGAGCATGAATTCTAGAGCTTAGTTGTGTAAATGCTAACACTTATATTTGGCATTGGTGTTATCATATTTAAAAGTTTATTAACATGCTTTTAATTTTAGTTTATATCAGAATTCTCATGGAATGTAAGCAATGAAAATGAGCATCATGCTAATGGGATACATTTCCTAAAAGCTTCATTCCAAAATTTTCTTAATTGAAAAATTTAAGAATAATATTAGTGATCTAGTTAGATTAGTATATATTTTGTTTTCTCATTTGGAGAGTGATTGATCTCATAATCATTAGTGTCGGGACACTAGAACAAGAAGTGTAGGTGCTTATTGGATAAATAAGTTCATTGAACGAGCTCACACATAAGAACACCCCTAATCTCGAAAAGCATATAGAATTGACTGCTTAAGTAGGTATGGCAGAGGGAAAAGAGAGGATTTCTATTGAGTGTAAATATAAGTATTAGGGCTAAAGAAAATAGATGAGGATAACTTGTACATGAGTGTCAATAGGAGTTTTTATTGTTACAGTTATGCATGTGACCCTTAGACTTGAGGCACCACAGATGTCTTATATGTGGCTCATCGTAATTAGAAATAACTCGACGAATGGTCTATTCATGATTGAAAAAAAGTGTTATTGCTCAATATGGTTACCTAGGCATGAAGGCATGTGACTATAAAGGATTTGTCACCCTCAATACAAAAAGAGATGATTTATGTGATCTTATAAAGGTCGACTCGAAAATCCTTGAACAAGATGGTGTGAAGTTAAATTTGATCTAATTTTCACTGATGAATCATTGTTAAGATCGAGCCATCTCTAATTAATTTATTAAAGTTTGATAGTTTTCCATACCTTAGACTTAATCAGGAAAATATGATGAAAGAAGGATTGAATTTCATAGTAAACTATGGAAAGGTTCTTTCAATCTGTTTAGTTCTTGACCAATATTCTTTGCTGCATGGGTAGGTAGGACCTGCTGGATGCTTCCTCATTGTTGCATGGAGGCCTTTAGGTCTGATTTCTTTGGCATTGCATTATTTTATGTAAAAAACATAATCTCCCTAATTTATTTTTATTTGCATTATCTAAAGCGTTTTTTTTTTTTTTAGGAGAATCTTCTTATATTTTTCTAACAGCGAGGCTTGTACAGGGGAGCATCCTCTTCTTTCTCTTTGGTTCCAGTTTAGGTCCCTTCCTACCTTAACTTTTAATTTTAAGTAATAAAATTGTGGATAGCACCATTCCCTCTTTTTAAAAGATATATATTGTATATACTAAGATTTTCACATCAACATATTCTGATCCATAATTTTTTGAAATTCGTTTAGTAATACTCAAATAACCTTTAAATCTTGTACCAGTTAGGGTTGCTTGCATGAATCCTTTTTCTCCATTTGAACCAACCAAGACATTGTTTTCAGTGATGCCAAAACTAATCATATCCTTCTCAAAGAATTTCTTCCCATGCAATTTGTGGTCTCTTTACCCTGTCTGACCCCTTAATTCCACATGCATCAAGTCACATTTTCTAATCATGGCATTCTCTGTTTTGCATTGGATATGTCCAAATCATCGTAATCAGTTCTCTCTCATTTTCTCTTCAATTAAGGCAACCTCAACCTTCCAACTTATCTCTTCATTTCGTAATCTATTTTTTCTTGTGAGGCATGTAATTCATCTCAATATTCGCATTTTAGTCACTCCCATCTAATGCGAGTGTTGTTTCTTAATTGCTCAACATTTAGAACCATACAACATCAATGGTATCATGGATGTCCTATAGAATCTATAGTGGGCCTAAACTTACACTACATATAATCGATTTTCCGTCCAACTTAATCTAAAACCTTTAGATTCTAATGTAGTTATCTATAATTCTAGCTCAGAATTTAGATTTGATTTAGTCTCACCTACCAATATGATGTCAACTATCGACAAAGAGCATGCACCACGAAACCCTATCGATCCTGATCATGGCCTATGTAAGTTCGTCTATGACTATATATGACTAAAGCAAATAGATAAGGACTTAAGGATGATTATTGGTAAAATCTTATTATGCTTGGGAACTTTCTAGTCATACTATTAGTTGTTCGCACATTAATCATTACTCATTCATACATATTTTTAATCATTTCTACATACTTTTTTCTTGTTGCTATAGATAGGAGCTTCAACCCACTTCTACTTACTTAGTTGGTACTTTTTTCTTCTCAATGGTCCACCACAAAATTATTCTCAACACTCTATCATATGGTTTTTTGAAATCAATAAAAACAATATAGAGAACTTTTTTACTTCTCTCTATATTTCTCTATTAATCACTTAAGTAAGAAAATAATTTTCAACATATATCTCATTAGCATAAATCCAAATTAATTATCTGAAATGAAGGTCTCCTATATTGAACTTATGCTCAATCACCCTCCCAAAGAATTATTCTTATCTGAGTGTATAAAATTTTTGAAGTGATATAATTTTGTGTAACGTACATTGTTGCGAATGAAAAAAAGAAAAATTGGACAATATAAAAAAAAGAAAAAAGAAACTTTTAAGTACGCGTGCATGAAGCTATTTAGTGTAATATATGTGAATGCAGTCCCGTGAATTGGACAACTATCATCTTACGTACAAATTACATATATTATTTTAAGATTTAGAAGGTACTCTGCACGAGAAATATTAAATCCCGATCGTGCGTACGTACAAACACAGACAAAAGTTCAACATATATGTCTGTCCACTTGATGGCCCACTGCTAAAATATACCAAAGTAGAATTTAGCTGCCAAGCAATATTGGACTTGGCTTTCTAATTCTTGGAACAAATATATTTAATAGTATAAAAGCATGCATATATATATGATACATATCGACATCCACATGAGATGAGCAATGTGGGGCAGGATGGTGGTGGATGTAGACTGTAGAGTAGTTATGCTAATTATTATATCAATAAACTAATTAGTGCAAAAGGTTGGCTCCAATGTCTGATGTGGATTGCAAATTTAACACCCGTCCAAAGATACAAAAAGACCACCTTTAATTTCTACGTGGCCTTACGTGAGATTTCCACTTGGATGGCCTCATGCTTTGCGATCTATACACGTTGCACACGTCACAATCCATAACTGTAGGAAAAAAGCAACACTTTATCAAGGAGAAGACTTTTAATTATTTTTTGAGATATACTAAACAATAACGTCTCTCTTAGATATCTAGTAGAGATTTAGCTACCCAGTGGGACAGCATTGAAGAAAGGCAAAAGAAAAAGTAACTAGCTAGTAAAACGAAGAGAGAATAAACTATTAAGGATTACGAAGAGTAAAGAGGAGGAGGTCATTGTAAATTTACATGTGACTGAGAGTGAGACCTATATGTTTTTAACAACTATATATATATATATATATATACATTGGTAAGTAAGAGTTTTTGAACAAAGGTTCTCAAAGAGTTTGTATAGTTAAGACTTGCGTAGCGACGCTGGGAGACTTGTGCATGCAAACCCCCATATATAATCATTAATTAGTCTTGGCAGGAGAGGAATATGTATTGTGTTGTTTACCAAAGAAGTTGAGAAACTTCTTTTTGTAGCTAGTCTGAGCTATATTTAAGGATATGGCCTTGATAACAAGTGTGGTCAAGCTAATTTCTATCTTTTTCTTTAATTCACTAACAAAGTTTTAGTGTAGCAAAAACAAAAGAACAAAAAAACAAACAAAGTTTTAGTATATACATTTGCTTTGATAGAAAGGTCGTGATATGCATGTTGTATGTATAATTAAATATTGTTTTATCTGTTTTATGGGATACTCAGCACAATTGGTTTTGAGCTACATAACAAAAATAATTATATCTCTTCTATTATTAATTGAAATTGCTCCTCCCTCACCACAATTCAATTCGAATTAAGTCTCAAATATTTTTAAATTTTGAGTACCAACTCTCTTGATGTTCCAATTAAATGTCTCTTATATTAATTTTAATTATTGAGATATCTCATTAAAAAATTTTAAATGTTTGTTTCTCACAAGGAATGGAATTGAAATTGAAATTAAAAATTACGGACTTATTTCAATTATGTACATTATTTGAATTTCATAAGAATAAAAATTATAAGTTTGGATCATAGTGATAATCAAAGTCAATATAGTACAATTCATGTGCTTAATTAAAACTTTGCTCGTTTCAAGTCAAAGTAAAATAATAATTTGGAGGTGTTAGTTGATTCAACATAGTAAAATCTCTTGGTGTTATATACTAAAAACTTGAAATCAGATCTTGTATTTACCTGAGATGATCAGGAGTTTATGGAACTTAAGAGTATCATACGGAAAAAAAAAAAAGGACAACTTAATTAGTTATTCGGACAGTTCACATCATTGTGTAGCTTAATTATAACTTCAACCAGCCTCCTACGTACACACACAAAAAAAAAAAAAAAAAAAAAAAAGGACAACTTAATTATTTGGAAAATCCACATAATTTGTTTAATTATGTTGGTTAAAACAGAAAGCATAACAATAAGCGTGTCTGTACTAGCTGTTTAACAAGCTAAGAAAGCTAGAGTTTAGAAGTTATTACCAGCCTTACCAACCACTTTTAATATCAAAGACAAACAAATATATATATATATATATATATCTGACCCCATGGCTTAATAGGAAGGACAATAAACCTTATATCATCTTTTATATCATGGGTTTAGTCCAAAGCTTTACCTAACCTAAATTCAAGGGACAAATATAAAAAGGAGGAGTTATAAAACTGAAATGTATGACATGTGGACCTAATTATCATATTTTTATAGGATTGAATGATGACAAATTAAAGGGTTTAAATTAAACTTATTATAAAATTAATTAATACTAGTAATATTCTTTCTTATATCAATGCCAATGATTCTTCTTTCAAAATGTCTTTGGCACAAATATGGCCTTTTATTTTAGAAAAAAAGTAGCAGATTGACAGAAAATTGTTGATGAAAATTAACATAGATACATACATATGGAAGTAATTTTTTTTTATTTAGCAGTTAGTAATATATCTAAGTTAGTTTATACACACCTTGACTAATCATTTTTTTTGTACGGTCAATGACATGTCATCCATGCCGGATTTAAAAAATTAATAAAAATTTTACTCTCCATAATATCTCTCCAAAAAATTCAAATTCAAAAAGCTAATAAATAGAGTACACATTTTTTTATCACCAGGCTAATAAAAAGGGCTCACCCGGTGCACAAAGTGCTCCCCGGCTATTGCTGGGGTAGGGAGAGGGTGGGCACACATGTACGCAGTCTTTCCCTTATATTTTTACAAAGAGGTTGTTTCCACGCCTCAAACCCGTGACCTTATAAAATTTTTTAATTAACTCTATATGTGGAAAGTTAGTTGTATTTAAATTTATTTATTTATTTATTTTTTTTATGGCTTCGACCAAAGTTGCATGTGATTAGAGAGTACAGGAAGTTGCATTCTTGAACAGGAAAGGATTGAGTCCAACTACGCTATTAATTGGGAAATATAAGAGCACATGATCTAATTTTATTTCTACTGTTGATTTTGATTAACATGTAATTAGCTATTTTTTTTAATTAGAATTGTAATAAAGAAAAAAAAAATACTACAAATATACATAAGATGATATCAGGAACATTGAAACTAATATAATTCTTTAGTTTAATGTCTTTCAGAAAGATGGATTAGCAGGTTTAATACTGATCACCCTTGACTCGTGATGAACGAGTCAACCCAACAAAGAATAATTATAATTAAAATAATGTGATAAATAGGTAAAGAAAATTGGAAAAATTAAATGTGAAGACAATATATATCTATTGAGCCAACCTTAAAACCAACAAGACAATGTCTAGTTCTGTGTAGCTTAGAAAAAAATAGTGAGAGGCCACATATGGACAGGAATCTTATAGTATAATTAATTTGTGGTCCTTTCTATACCTCTCTTTTTCCATTCTTTCCTTGCTTCTTTATTTTCTTACTTTCTCGTTAGCGATCAATGATTATAGTCTTTGCAAATTTATTTTATACTTATATATAAATAACTAAGTGATCACAAAGGTGCTTATCGGAAAAGGAGGGGGAAAAGTAATAAAGGGGATTGAAAAAGGCCCTATTGATGGTGCCGCAAAACAATTCCCGCTAAGCTAAGTTATGAAAATTAAAACCGTCTTCAACTCAATATTTTCTTGTTTTTTGTGACAAATAACACAAATAATAGAAAATTTAATCATTGCGAGATTTGAACATAAGAATTTTTAGTACTAGTACGAACGTCTTAAATAATAAAATTAAGATTTTATCGGTTGATTCACTAAAATTCATTTAAAAAAATTCATCTCTTATTCTATGATCTCTACATAATAATTAAGATTGTTCTCTCATTTAAGTTAAGTAAAACAAATAAAACAAAAGCTACCAAAGTGATCAGTTCTTGGAAGTAATGGTTGGGATTCATCACTCAATCCTGTAGTTTTCAAAGTTGTTCTCTCCTTTCTTTTTGGTAAAAAATAAAGAGTAAAAATAAAAAGAGTTATGAAAGCCACTTAATATATTTTTTTTCCTCATATATTACGAAAACTAGTTGGCCGGCTTACAATGTGAAGCCCAAACTTGAAGCGTGAAGGCAGAATCTGCGAGAGTTTATTAAGTTCCAATGTCTTATAGAGTCACCAAGTACTAATTCCATAAAGAAGTCCTAAACCAATTTTTTTACTTTTCTTAGTTTTATAAGATGATAGTAGGTAATCTTACGGAGTTGATCTAATGGTTAAGAAAATGTATTCCATTGACTTTTTGAATTCGAAGTGAGGTAGTAGATAATAAAATTATCATAAATTTTTCATTATCGACATAAAAAATTTATCTTTGATAGAATGGAAGAAGTGATTAGAAAAACAAGATAGAGAATAAGTAAAAGACAGTATATAAATTACAGCCGGCTAACTTTAAAAAACAACCCTAAGTTGAAGCGTGAAGGCACATGTTAACATTGTAATTACAAAAATTTAGATATATATATATATTCCAAAGGCTAAAAGTTGACCTATGACTTAAGCCTAAGATTACTAATTTAATTAAGTGGATGTAATTACTGTCAACAACTAGAATGATTCTATGAATGTGACATAACTAACTAGTTTAGGTTTAATTGGAATTACTGTATACACTCATGAATCATAGTGTTCTTAAACTAATATAATTAAATTTGCCATTTACATCATACTTAATTATATTCTCTCGTAATTATAATGATATGCATTTCATGTCCACATATTTTGTACGATTAATTTCCTATATCTTTTGATTTGGTTTGCCATGGGTAACAGTGCTATTGGAAAAGAAAGTTGTAGTATATAATAGGACACAAAAAAAAAAAATAAAAAAATAAAAAAAAAAAAAAAAAAAAAAAAAAAAAAAAAAAAAAAATAAAATAAAATAAAAAGAAATTAGCAGAAAAGAAATGATAATGAAAGATATTTTTTTGTGTGTCAGTGTGTGGATGTGTAAAAATTAGTTATATAATTGAAGAAAAATCTTATTAGAGATCGAATCAAAATAATTGAGATATTGAAACAAAAAATTAACATATTTAACTCATCACAAAAAAATGTAAAAATAAAATGAGTGTGAAGTGTAAAAATGTTTATTCCGTAGACAAGTCATCACACAAGCCGTAATTGTTTTATTAGAGTATATCAATTTTCAACTAAAACAAAAAAATAATTTCAATTCACTAACTAATATGTTAACTCTCAAAAATAATTCTAACTGTGCTAACTTACAATTAACAAGAGCCCTAAAACTATTCCTTCAAAAAACCCAAAAACATATAGTAAGAATAAAAGTTAAAAATTGCCCCAAACAGATAGTAGATGGTTAAAAAATAGGTATTGTTTGAAAACATCACTGTAAATTTTCTAGCAAACTCCTATTTTTAGACATGGAAACTTTAATCAAATAAAAAAGAAGAGAGAACAGAGGAATGGGTGGTATTGATTTTGAGTAATTAAAAAGTTAGCGTGAGAAATGAAGTGAGCAATAGAGAGAGAGAGAGAGAGAGAGAGAGAGAGAGAGAGTATTTATTAAATATTATTAAACAGGGAGGGCACACAGTGGAAAAGGTAATGCATGAAAGCTGAAGACCATTGGTGAGTGGTGTGTATAGTTCCATTACACTTGTACGTATTTATTGCCATTCTCTCTGTCTTTCATTCTCCCCTTCCTCTCTTTCACACACACTCTCTCTCTTTCTCTCTGTGGCGTATTTTTTACTTGAAATTGTACCGACATGGTTCCAACCGAACGGGGGTTTCTGTGATTGAGCTAGCGTAGAATTCGAAGTTGCTCCTCCTTCTTCTGCTTCTATGTCTGGGATGTGAGTACTCTCCTTTTTCATTCGCTTCTTCTTCTTCTTCTTCATAGAATTGGGATGGTCTTGTCAATTCAATCTATTTAGTTTTAACGATGTACATGCTCTGGTTTTTTCCTTTTATTTCTTTTAAGCTTTGATATATACATATATCTTTTTCACTGTGATTCCTTGCTTGTGCTCATGTGATACGTTTTCTCTGTATTTGGGCTTTACATTTTTTGTTTTTTTCCAGTAGAACTTGTATACTTCTCTGTTGCGATTACTGGGTTATATTGCTCTTAGCTCGTTTAATTCTTTATTCCATTATTTTATTATTATTATTATTTTTTCACCTTGTGGATACATAAAATTTCCTTTGTTTTTTCTTGTGCAAGCTATGAAAATTGAATTTCTTTTTCTCCTTTCCACTTCTCTCAAAATGCTAGAGCATCAATTCAGTTTTCGTAAGTGGTGCTTATGTTCATGGCTGGATTTTGAGGTAGAACTCAACAGATTCTAAGCAGATTCTTTTTCTTTAAGAATAAAAAATAAAAAATAAAAAATCCTTAATGGAAATCACCCAACATAATTTTGTTACACAATTTCATATTTCTTTGAATTTAATTTTTGTGGGTATTTTTTTTTCTCTTTTTGTCCTCGTGTGTTTTGTAAGACTGATACGTGTACTAGCGATTATATTAATATAAAGCTTCGATTACAGGAAGTAGTATGAACATTTCAGATAAAGTTTCTTAGAAATCATCAGTTGGATCAATATTAAGGCGAAAAAATGGCCTTGCAAACTGTTTATTTTAAAGAACATGAAGGAATTGTCCAGAATTCTGTCGGCCAGTTGTCATCTTTACCTTCTGCCCCATGGTGGAGTGCCCTTGGATCCCCATCAGTTTATGGGGAGTCCTGTAACCAAATGAAGCCTTTTTCACTGGATCATGCCAGCTGTGGAGACCAACTCAGTGCCACTAAACAGTCAGGAAGAAGTGCTGAACAAGGACACGATAAAGGAAATATAACTCAGTTCACTATTTTTCCAGGTAATCACACTGTTTTCCAAAATAAATGAAATACCTTATTTTCAGTCTATAAATCAGAAAACCAAGATTCCACTTACCATTTTGTCCATAAAAAAAATTTCGATTTACTCGCCCTGTAAATTAAGAAGCATATGCAAGATAAGATTCTATATCCACTTTCAATGTGTACCCAGAGGCACCGGAAATCCTACCTCATTCCCTCCCCCACCCCAACTTTTTGTTTCCAGTTTAGATGGATTTCTCTCTTATATATAATATGTACTTCTTTTGGCTTTTATGTTTGACACTTGAATAATTAGTAAATCTTTAGAGGAGCCTAGTATATAACTTTTGGCATATAGATTAGAATGTGTAGATAGCATATAGTAGTAAGTCAGTGACTCATATATATACCTCAATCCTGAAAGTTTGACAATCCAATAGACATGGGTTCAAACTTTAACAAGAGAGTGGGCATTTGTATGAATGAACAAATATAAAGGCCAGTACTTTGTAAAGTTCCCATGTATGTGCTAACTTATGTTCTAATGCTTGTGGTAGTAAATAAAAAAAACGATTTGTAATTCTGTGATGCAGTTTGTTGCAATGGATCATGAAGTACTCAACTCATTGTTTTGAGATAAAAGAAGCATTCTTAAATAATGTAAAATGTGAAAGTTTGCATAGTTAGATAGCAATACAGTAGTTCTAGTAGGTCAGAATGTGAGGAATTAAAAAAAGAAAAGAAATTTATTCCATTTGATCATTACAACATCCTAGATCGTAATATTTGTTCATCACTCTGGTAGTACCTCTGAACTGTATCAGACCTGTGGCCAAAAAGTACTGTATTCAACTCAAGTTGAAATTGTAACTTATCTATCTTCCTTTTCCGGAATATCTTTTCTTCCATGATACGATTGTTGGGTCTTCATCTGAATAGTTTTTGGCCCAAATATTTGATTTTTAATTCTTTTAATTAAAGTGAGTACTTAGAATAATTTTGGATTCTTCCAGCTAAGTTCATTTCATATTATCCCTCAAAACAGAATGTCTAACCGTAACCTGCCTTTGCTCAATTAAGCAACTTGCTTTAATGCACGGTTTTATTTACAAACTATACTTTTGAGGCAATGAAGAGAAGACCCGTCCGTATTCAGACCTTAAGGTTATAAAAAGTTGTTTATTGTAACTTGCACGCTTTTGATTATTTAGGTACATATCTGGTCTGTAAACTTTTAAGTTGGCTCAAAGATTTTTTGTGCTATCCCTTTCCAGTGGAGAAATGAACGGATTTCTACTGAGTGGCAACATCTTCTACCCTCAACCACACATTTAAAGTTTAACCTTTCTTCAATGACTATTGACAGAATGTTTGAAGTATACATGATGCTTTAACGTGACTAGTTTCTTTAATTATGATCATAGAGAAAAACATCATTTATATGAAAAAAATTCTGTAGTAGTTACTACATGTTTTTATGGTTAATCCATTGCTTATTTTCTTATTCAGATTTCTATAAAATATCAGGTGATGTGCTAAAACCTCAGGCAGAAATCTCCCTGCAATCATCTCTTCCTGATTATCGTGCTCGTTTCGAGCTGGGATTTGGGCAGCCTATGGTAATATTTTATAAATGATAGCTTTTAATGCTTTATATTGGTTTCTGGTTACGAATCCTTTAACTAAGCTATCTATTCCTTTATAGATATGTGCAAAGTATCAGTATGCAGATCAGTGTTATGGACTTTTGTCAACATATGGACCTCAATTCTCGGTTTGTCTTTACTCCTTTGAGCTTGCTAATTTTGTGAAGCTGAAGTGTTTCTGCTTTTAACATACTTACTTGGACAAGTATCTTTTACTGTACATTTTATCCTCTGGCCCAACTCCAACACCCGATTTCCTGATGCTCAGAGAGATTCATTATCAATTCGAGACAGTTCCAGTGATTATGTTTTTCAGACACTATCACTGTAGTCTTCATCTTATTGTTGATGATCTGCTTCAAATCTAACAAAACTTATTGATGTACTTATCCTCTAATGAATTAGGGCCGAATTATGCTCCCAATGAACTTGACAACTGATGATGGACCTATATATGTTAATGCTAAGCAATACCATGGAATTATTAGACGTCGGCAATCCCGTGCAAAGGCTGTAGTGGAGAATAAAATTACAAGAGTTCGTAAGGTATGTTCCCTTAATTTGCTTCAAGCTTTTGTCATCTTTAGACACTCACATGTAACCTGACAGTGTAAAATTAAAGAATAGCTGTGATAGGTTGGTCCGAACAAAATTCTTAGAACTACCTTACATTTAGATTCATTATGAGGGTGCAGAGCATTGTATGCTTCTATGCAAATACAATGGAAAGTGGGATGTTTACTTTGTTTGCTATATGCATTTGCAGCTTCAACTTGATTATATTTTCTTGTATTTATGTAGTTATAAATAATAAAAGAAACAGCATAATGTTTTTGTAATTCTTTTTTGCAAGATAAATGGATAATGAATGATTTCTGAGATACAACACTATATTTACATGATACCAAGTGCTGATTTGTAAACGAGATTCTCATTTGATTTCCTTTCATTGATCGATACCTGTTTCGTAACTTTAATTTCCTAGTTTTAACCCAGGTATACCCCCTTTTTTTTTTTCTTTCTGTATGGGGATAAAGAATTAAGTTCTTAGAATTTATTGCTGAACTTAAAGTTTCAACTTTTTGGAGATCCAGACAGTGATTGACCCATGGATCATGTTGTGTATCCGAATTGTCGTTTATGTACAGTACAGGTCAGGTAGATGACTATTTAAGTTAATTTATTAACCGTGATTTAGAAAATATTGATCTGTTAAAACTAGTGATTTATAGTCTTCCATTGGGTCCTTTGTTGTGATAGAAAAAGAAGTTTGGTAATACGAATGGAAATTGTAGATGCCAATGGGCTGTAACACACATCACAGGTATTGGTGGGTGTTTTCAGGTGTGGAAGGCTTCCCAGTATCACATATTGTGTATCCCATATCATGAGCCAAGGGGGACAAGAAAAAAAGGAGAAAGGAAAGGAAGAACTAGGAGTTGGTTGATATGTACATTTGAGCCATAAGTGTCTCATTGGATAAATTTCCGGACTTCTTGTGGCCATATGCTGGAACTTCTGGATAATGGTGACTTGGTTCTGATAGAGCATAAGTCACACAATGGATGAATTTACATTGAGTGACTTGGTTCTGATAGAGCATAAGATTTTACTGATTTTCTAAGGAAGCTTAACTGTTTGTTGCAGTTCAAAATTTTCAATTACATAGCATTAACATTAGCCAATATCTCTGAAGTTAAAGATTATTGTCATATTTAAGACCAACATGCCCTTCTACATTAGTCAACGGGATAGAAACTGAACACCATTTCACGAGGATTCTGACTCCTTTAAAAGTGCATACCTTCCATTCACTCTCACTGCAATTATTCAGGTACTGTGTTTGTCTTACAGCCTTATATGCATGAATCACGCCACCTTCATGCAATGCGCCGACCAAGGGGATGCGGGGGTCGTTTCTTGAATGTGAAGAGTCTGGACAACGGGAAAAGCAGAAGTGAAGTGGACAAAGCTGGTGACCTACAACTGTTTCAGCCTACAGGTTCTCAGAGTTCTGAAATCCTGCAATCGGAGGGTGGAACTTTAAATTCATCAAAGGAAACCAATGAAAGCAGTTCAAACCTTTCGGGGTCAGAGGTGACCAGCATGTACTCAAGGCGAGATCTTGGTCGGTTTCCAGTCAATCATCTTGGGTCATCTGTCCTCTCTCTGGCAGACATGATAGATCGAGGGCATGTTGTTATGCCCACAAAATGGGTTGCAGCAGAAGATAACTGCTGCAACCTTAAAGTTTGATTGGCAAGGTACCAACTGGGCTTGGTGTAGTGTTATCAAGTCCCACCTTGCCGTGGCCAGATGGAGAAGCTTTGTGGCAGTTTTCTAGAGTTTAACGTGTCAGGTTTCGCTCTGGAGGCTTTCCCCACCATCTGGTTGCTTAAAGGCAAATCATTCTTGGCTCATTATCTTTACTAAGGCTGTCTGTCTTTCCACGCAGTCTCATGTTAGCGAGGTTAGACATGCTGATGGCTTGAAATCCTAGTATAGTAAGACTATGAATGTGTCTGATTTCATGTTAGAATAAGTGTGTTAATGGTCTAGAAGTATGTGTGATCTAAAACGAATGTATCATATAATTATGAACTACCATCCTGTATTTTAAAGCACAAAGCCTTGTCTCCAAAGGGATAGATTTACATTATTAGATATCCTTGTCCAGATGTAAGTGTGATACAGCAAAGCGTGGTAGTTTCTGATGTTATGAAAGGATTGTTATTTTTATTACCTCGTTTTTTTATTTAGTAATATTAAAATTATGCAAATTTATTATTTGTTTGGATAAATGATTAACTAGCATCTGTACTATTTTAAACGTCAGAAGATCTTTACTTAACAATTATTATCTTCTCAATTTCTCAGTCACTCGGCTTCTCCTACGTCAAAAAGGGAACTGTTTAATGAAGAATAGGAGAACAAAGTGCATGCATAATAGACACGGCAAAAAATAAGCGTGGAGGATATGCAGCCACGCTTATTACTTCGCTTCTTAGGCCAAAAGCAGAGATAGATTGATCTATCTATCCATCGAGTATGATTTTTATTTTTATATCTAAAGCAATAATCGATTTCATTCAAAGAATTGCGCTTAGTCCCCGCTCATGTGATAGAACCAAATGATCAAGAATGGGTTTCCAGTAACTACCGAAGAGAAAGAAGAAGAGAAAAGAGAAACATAAGGGAAAATTCTATGATAAATTGCATAAGAAATGAAATTACACAGACCAGTTCACACATAGCCGTTGTAGCAGCAACAAACACTGATTTAGCTAACAACTCTGCCATGTGGAAGAACAGCCTAACCGAAATACAGAATCTAACTAATAATAAAAAGACTCTTCATCCCTTAATACTAGTGATAATCCCAAACTTGGAATTATACTGCTAACAAATACTCCCCTGAAAGAAAACACTTGTCCGCAAGTGTTACTGATAAAATTTGGAAATTTTTGGAGAAACTGAGTCTTCCCAAGTAGCATCCTTTGGGAAGGAATGAGCCCATTGCACTAGAATTTGAGTAACAACCCTGTTCTTCTTCTTAATGAACCTTCTATCTAACATAGCTACAGGTTGTAGCACCATAGTGCCTTTAACAGTAAACTCAGGTAACTCAGCTTGCACAGGTAAGTTACCAATGTGTTGTTTCAGCTGAGAGATATGAATGGTGCTGTGAATCTTGCTTGTAGGTGGTAAATCCAGTTAGACCTCCTTTTTAGTACCTTGAAAGGCCCAAAGTACCTATAAGCCAACTTATAGAAAGGTATTCTAGAGACAGACATTTGCCTATAGGGTAGCAAATTCAAATAAAACCATGACCCTTCTTCAAACTCCTTATCAGACCTGTGCTTATCAACTTGATTCTTCATTCTGCCCTGAGCCCTTTGTAAATGAAACTTCAATAGCCTAAAGTAGACAAATGTTCTGTCTACTGTGTCATTGTCAGAATCTCCAGGGATGTATGGTAAGTGTAATAGTGGTGGCTAACTATACATAGCCTCATAGGGAGTAGATTGAATAGATGAGTGGTAGATGGTGTTATACCAGTACTTAGCTAAAGGCAACCCACTTAGCCATTCCCTAGGCTTGTGTTTCAGTCATGCATCTAAGGCAGGTTTCCTGACATCTATTTAGAATCTCAGTTTGTCCATCAGTTTGTGGGTAATATGCAGTGGACATATTGAGCTCGACACCCAGTTTAGACATTATTTCACCCCAGAATTTACTCACTCACAAAGACTCTATCTCTATTAGAAATAACAGACTCAGGCAGTCCATGTAATTTAAAATGTTATCAAGGGAGAGTTATGCCATAGTAGTAGCAGTGTAAGGATAAGCTACTAGTATGAAGTGGGCATACTTACTAAGCCTGTCAACAACCACCTATGTTACTTCTTTCCCTTGAGATTGAGGAAGGCCTTCCACAAAATCCATAGCTATATTGGACCAGACCTTGGTTAGAATTGGGAGTGGTTGTAATAGACCAGGGCTAGCAGCAGTGACATACTTGGATTTTTGACAAACCATACATTCTCATAAATGTTGCTTGATGTCTTTCCTCATCCCATTCCAAAAGAACATTGCCTGCAGTCTACTTAATTTGTACTAGCACCCTGAATGTCTAGTCAAGGCACTGTCATGGAAATTAGTCAAAAGTTCTTTTCTCAATTGCAAATCTACTCTTACCACCAGCTTGCCCTTCCTCCTCGTTGGTTGTTTTCCCATGTGAATTTGGGAAAACTAGATCCATGCTGCTGCTTATCTAGAATAACATTCTGCAGTTGAGGGTCCTTAATCCAAGTCTGTTGAACCAAATGTAGTAATTCAGTGGTACTACCACTTATTGCCATGACCGTTACTTCCTCTTATGTCTTTTCACCTTCTCTGCCATGCCTTACTGAGAGTGCATCCACAGCTTTGTTGGTTCTACCCTTCCTACACCTCACTTCATAGTCGTACCCCATCATCTTGGCCAACCAGTCTTGTTGAGTCAGAGTAGTTATCTTTTGTTCCAGCAGGTATTTCAAACTATGATGATCTATTTTAATAATGAAGTGTCTACTAGACAGGTAAGAATGTCATTGTTAGCAAATACTATGGCTAACATCTCTCTTCATAGACAGAAAGTTGCTAATGTTTGATAGATAGTGCTTTACTGATGTAAGCTAATAGTCTTCCATTTTACCCTAATACTGCTCCCATTCCTTGTCTTAAGGCATATGTTTCAATATAGAAAGGTTAACTAAAATATGGCATTGCTACTACAGGTGCAATACACATTATTGCCTTCAAGGTATCAAATGCTTCTTGAGCCTTATCAATCCATCAAAAGTTATCCTTACATAACAGATTGGTCAGTGTTCTAGCTATTTTCCCATAATTCATGATAAATCTTCTATAGTAACCAGTTAATCCAAAAAGCCCTCTCAGCTCTTTAACAATTTGGGGTATTGGCCAAGTGGAAATGCTTTCCACCTTCTTTCTACCCATAGCTACTCCATTGTAGGAGATAATGTGTCCCTAATTACTCCACCCTTTTTGTTCCAAAGGAGCATTTATTTTCCTTCACAAACAACTGGTGTTCTCTTAGAAGTTAAAAGGCAATTCTCAGGTGTTCTAAGTGTTAAACCCAATCCTGACTGTATATTAGGATGTCATCAAAGAAGACCAGTATAAACTTCATCAACTGACCTCTAAAAACTTCATTCATCAAGCTTTGGAAAGTGGATGCCAAATGGCATGACCAGAAACTCATAATGACCACTATGTGACCTAAAAACAGTCTTATAAATGTCTCTAGAATGCATCCTAATCCATGGTAACCAGATTTCAAGTCTAATTTAGTGAAGATAGTAGCACTATATAGTTCATCAATCAACTCTTCTACTACAGGAATGAGAAATTTATCTTTGATAGTTAACTAATTAAGATGCCTATAATCCACACATAGCCTCCAAGTCCTATATTTTTCATTTACCATTACTATTGGAGAAGAAAAGGAGCTGGTGATGTTCCTTTTAACCCCAGAATTTAGCATTCCCATTATCTGCTTCTCAATCTCATCCTTTTGAATAGCAGGGTATTTGTAGAGCCTGATCTGTACAGGCTGGAACTCATCCTTCAAATTGATTTTGTGATCATGAGACATATTAGAGGGTAATATTGTTGGTTCTAAGAAAATATCATGGAATTCTGACAGTAATGTCTTAATCCTGTAGTTATTGATTTCTGGTTCTGTGGTCACTTCCACTTTGCTACAACTCACCCATTCATCCCACTTAAAGGTATTGTAAGTTTGCACTCCACATATTTATGCTATTGTTGCAGGTGAGTTACCTTGCAACAATTTAGATATGCTTTTGCCATCCCTTAATTCTCTTTGAATTTCCTAGATTGCTTGTAAAATGATGCTTTTTTGTGCCCTTTTTGAAACACTAAGTGTTTCTTACCATAATCCAATAGAATCTTCTTTTGAGTAGCAAACTATTTCATACGCAATACCATATCACACCCTTCCAATGGCGTTACTATAAAGTTGTTTGTGATCCTCTCACCTTGCACTTGCCAACTTAGATTCATACATCTGGCCTCTGCACTACCATCACTTTCATTTTAGCAATAGGTTGTAGTTTACAGTTCAACTACTTAGCAGTGGCCACACTAATAAAATTGTGTGTACTCCCTGTATCTAATAACATAATGATAGTCTGTTTCTTAATATGCCCATGCAATTTCAAAGTTTTACATTCTCCTTAACCCAACATGGCATGAAGAGCTATAGCTAGGTCATTTGCTGCAGGTTCCTTCCCTTTGTCACACTTACTACTGTTCAACTTAATCTCCTCTTAACTAATTAAATTACCCTGCTCACCCACTTCACACTCATCCCTATCAAAGTCAATCAAGATCTGAAGTAACTGAGCCTTCTTACATTCATAGCCTGGGGTATATTTTCATCATTATCAAACTTATTTACATTAAACATAAACTCATCTGTAACCCTATGATTCTCAACCCTCTATTGCATCAAACTATTGTCACCCTCAAACTAAGTACAATCTTCGTCCATATTTTCTGCTCATCATAATTTTGTAATTATAATGATTTCATCTACCTATTTAAAATTTCACATGTTCCATTTATAGAAGTAAGCCTCTATGTCCATTAGAAATATTAAAAGAGGCATACACATGCACAGATCAATATTATCTAGTACCTTGCATTAAAAAGCAAAAGTTTGCCTAAAAATCATTATTTGTATTATACTTACATCTTAATTCACAGCTCAAACAAACTTAGTAATCAGCATTTAGCATAGACTAAAGAAAGATATAAAATAAAATAAAACCATTAAGTAGGGTATCTACTCGCAAAAACATAAATAAAATATAATTGGTTGTTATTCTAGAATATTATTTATTTACTAATTACAAGATCTGACTATACTATAGATCCATTTTAAGTCTTTAAATTCACTTTCACTTCAAGTCTTTACATTTATTGCTAAACATGGTTTTTGTACTTATTGTATAATTAGGGAAGAAGCATCATTAGAACACTTCAATTCTTTACACAATAGCTCCAATTAACATTTTCCTATCTACACCATGACTCTTGCATGTGAAAAAACTAATCTGTTTAAATTAAAAAAAAAGTATGTAATTAACAGTTTTACAACATTAACATAGCGAAAAGAAATTTGAGCCCGTTAAAATACCTTAATAATTGAAGTAAGACACGGATGAATATGACTACTTTGCATAACTTTCTTTCTTAAGGACGTGTACTAGAACTTGTCGCATCAAATGAAAACAAAAAGTGGAGATATTTAGCTTCTAACATCACTCCTAAGAAGCCCTAAACTTTTCTTAATTATGAGCAATATATTGAAAAATAAAAGACAATTACAACTTACATGTTTGTTGAGGTTTAGTTTTTGCAATATCCAAGTTTACTCGCAGACATATAAGAACCAAGAAGACAAGATTGAATATCCAATTCAATAATGTAAACTGTTATATAAGATGCTAACAACTTTTCTGTATTTCATATGATCTATGTAAACATTTAGATATTTAGCTAAACAAATAGAAAGAAAAAAGAAATAAAGAAGAACACAACCAATGATTTATGACTTAGGCAATGACAAAGTTATATCAACTCCCTGGTCAAAATTACAAAGAATATTTCATATTCCACATTAAATCATTGGAATTAGGTAACATGAACCGCTTTCAATTATAGTTTTCTGATTTTTTAAGTATCTTCTTAGTTTTTACTTTTTTAAATTGACATGGTACCTTGATTTATGCAACTCTATGCTTATGTGTTCATATGCACAAACCATCTTTGGCATATGAATCATATTAGATTACTTTACCATAAGAATAATGATAATCTCATATACTAGTTTGTATGAAAATAAGTAGGGGTAGAAAGCCATTAGACACCACATTTCCGACCTTATTGCATGTTTGTGTATGTGAGAGAGCAAAGAGATGTGGGGGTATACAGGGTATCATGTCAAGTATACATAGAGATGTAACCATGTATGTACTATTGTCAGAATCTAAAGATATTGACATTATTTGTGATTAACTACCATATATATTTATTATTACCAGAAAGAAAAGAAAAAAAAAAAAAAAAAGCCTATTTAAGATTAACTAGCATATATAAATATTATTACAAAAAAAAAAGCAGCAAATTGTTTTATAGTTCAAGCTACACAATTTCTGATCATCTTGGTGGACATTCTGGATTAATGTACATGATTGTTTCAACTTCTTCTTCCTTTTTTTTTTTTGGCAAGCAAAACCATTGATCTATTTAAAAATCTAAGTAAGTTTCAAAAAGTAGTATGACATCAATTTTGTTGGAAATTCAACAAAGCCAAGTTGGAAATTCCATTGAGTAGCTTGCCCAACTTAACTTGTTTACCATTATATACAACTAAAGGCACAATCTGACTAAGAATTATTATCTACTTTGTTTGCCAACCACTTTTGGTATAGATTTGAGGCTATGACACGCTTTCCCACTTTTGGATTCTATATATCTTATATTATGTTTCCAAAGTCTAAACCCTTTTGAGGAACATAAATAAAAAGAGAAATAATCAAAGAAATGAGAGGAAAAAAACAAGGTGAATACTAGCAATAAACAAAAAGAAAAAAAATATCATAGGGAAAGAAAGAAAGCTTATTTTTGTTATACATGAGACTAATATATATATATATATATATATATATATATATATATATATATATGATTTACTTATATGTCATATTTTTTTTTATCAATAAAATTTTATATCATTTGTAAAAATCGGATTATCACTTCCTGAGAAACTTGGTCTATTGGAAGCAAGAAAAGTTATGCTTTCAATTGAAACTTTTCATGTTACATGTGTGTAGGGATTCAAATCTGTTTTAACTATGACATTAAAATAAAAAAAATTAGAAACTCATTTCTATTTAATGTACTATTCTCTTTTATAACCTTTGTCCACAAAACAATTTTATTCAGATTTTTTTCTTTATGGCGTTGAAACTCAACAAAAATACAATCCTATGACGGCTTGCTATAGCTATCCTAATTAGCTATCTTTAAGCAAAATGAGATTATTGCTAATTTCCTAATGCATACTTACATACTAATTCAAAAAGTTTGTAGAATTTATTTGAAGATAGCATTTTTTATTTTTAATATTTGATATAATATCATTGTATTTAATTTTCAAAGTTAAGCCATGACAGCAAGACAACCAATTCTAAGTGACTGACCCACCCTAACCAATCTCTCTATATAAAATACACGCATTAATAAACATGGTATTTCATCTTAAAATCTAATACATTGTCCTAAATTCAAAAACTATATAATCTAATCATCAATATAACATACTATAAATAGAAAAATAAAATAAAACAACACATAAATCAAAGCACAAAAAAAAAAAAAAAAAAAATCCACATATTTTAGTGGCCGAGGGAGTTATTTGGGGCGGCAAAGATGATGGGAAACAGTGAAGAAAATGGCAATAAGGGAGAAAGATGGGCTAATAGAAGTGATGAACTAGATCGCCTCTTATTTGAAACCAACCCACTGTTTGAAACAGAAAAAAAAAAATATCAAACAACTGAGAGACAATAGAAAAAGAAAGAAAGCTTATTTACCAGAACACACCTTTTCTAGATCTGCTCACCCTCCATTTCACTTATCCTCTGTGATTGTGCCTTTGCTCTTCTCAATGGAAAGCCTTTGAAATTGTTGCCTTTGAAATTGTTGACTCTTTCCTTGCTGCTTAGGAGGTGGGTGTTTATGAGATCAGTGGGTATTCATGAAGATGGAGGAACTAAGCAAAAGAAATCGAAATAAAAAGCTACGCGAGAAAAATAGGATTAGGGATTTAGAAAACATGTTTCAAACTAAAAAAAAAAAAAAAAAAAGAAAAGAAAAGAAAAGAAAAAAAGATAAGAAGAAAAAGATGGGTTTCAACCCAATAAAAACACTTTTCTAAAAACAAAACCCAGTAAAACACTTTACCAACCAACCATAGTTAGTTGGTAAGTTTAAAGTATCCATTACCGACTAACCTTAGTTAGTCAGTAACCATCCAAACCCATTCTTGGCAATATATCGACCAACCTACCGACCTAAAGTTGGTCAGTAATATATTAGTTCTATATTTTGGTCATTTAGTCATTAGGTTGGTCAGTATTTCTATATTTTACCGACCAACAATAGTTCGTAGGTAATGCTTGGTCGGTATTGAAGAGTTTTCTTATAGTGGCTACACAAGAGCTAGCACTTTGCATTCTTCCTTGCTCTTGCTATCCTATTGTTTTGCTTGGTCGTGTAAGGTGATTAAAGAGTAAACTTGGCAGTCTTTTCATACCTTGCTTCACAAAGTAGCATCTTGATTTAGCTCTTATAGCTTTTCTTCGTCTTATCCTTCTCTATTCTAGAGTATAAAAGGGTTCCAAATCTATCTCTCTCTTCCCCTCCCTCCCTCATCTGAAGTGAATAATTCAACGACCAAATTTTCCTATTATTGCGAATTGGTTTGCAAAAAAACATGGTGTCAAGGTTTAGTGGTGATGAAACAACTCCATTCTTTGGTTTCCTTGGAGCCACGACTGCCCTAGTTTTCTCCTGTATAGGAGTTGCTTATGGTACTACAAAAAATGGTGTTGGGGTGGCCTCAATGCGTGTATTGAGGCCAAAGCTTGTGATGAAATCTATTGTGCCCATTGTTATGGCTAGTGTGTTAGGTATTTATGGTTTAATCACTGCGATCATTATCAATACCGGCATTAACCTTAAGGCTAAATCATATTGTCTATTTGATGGTTATGCACACCTTTCGTTCGGTCTTAGATATGGCCTTTCTTGGCTTTCTGCTAGTATTGCCATTGGTATTGTTAGTGATGCTGGTGTTAGGTAATCTTTATTACACCCACTCGTTCAACTAATCTATTTCTTTGTTATATCGTTATTTACAATATTTGATGTTGATGTAATTTGTAAGTTCATATTTTATTTTATTGTATCTTTTTACCTTTTTGCTTATTGAACTTAGGGTTCTAGACTTTATTTTCTCTTAGACATCCAAAATGGAGTATTTTAAGGAGTAAATTCATGTTATTACTTGACCCTGTTTAGACTTTTGGTTGAATTGTTTTAACGTTTTTCCTTTTTTTCACCATAAATGAAGTGAAGTAAATTTTAGTACTAGAAAGAGGCTGAGTGACTAGTAATTTCTTATTTGTTGGCTCTCTGTTATCATAATGCATGCTTATCATGTCAGTTATCAAGAATTACTGTCTGGAACTAATGTAAATGGACCTATAGCAATATGAACTAGTTAGTTTGCCAAATTCCAAGTGACAACATCGGGTTTCGTTCTAAATTGCTAGGTCTGTTCTGTGATGGTCTAGACCGTAGCCTACCACCAGTTATTTGAAAATATAAATTTGAATGACACAACTTTTGGCGGTAACTTTGAATGTTCATGGAAGGCTTAAATAAATCCAGAGGGGCATCATCATGTGGTCAATTAGTACATCTTGGAATTGTTGAGGATGATAGTTATCTTGTAGTAACTTATATCTAGTCCCAAATATGAAGTAATTAAGGATGGTTCTTTCACACTTAATTTTAAGTATTCTAGTATGGTAAGTTGGTAACATTGGCGCTGCCTCTATATTTTAGGGATGTAGAATTTAGTCTTTGCAAGTTATTGATCAAGTAGAAAAGAAGTAAGGATCTGCTCAGTATTGGGTTAGAAATCTAGTCAACTTGATAATCATCCAAAATGAACAATTACTAGGTTTAGGTTGTTCATCAAGGTCCAATAGGTTCACTCTGGTTTAAAAGATTATCAAAAGTGGTTAATAAAAGGGAAACTGGGTCAGATTTTACAAGTTAGAGGAATTCAGTATTTCGGGTGTTTGCGGGAATGAATTAATTAGGAGTTTTAAAAAGAAAGTGTAGCTGATGGTTTTGGGATGATATCTTGAAAGTTTTGTAAACTAATGCTGGGTATATTTATTGTTAGAGCGCTTAGACTACAATTAGGTTCCTGTAGGATTTTAGGAGAGCTTCAATTAGTTCGGAAGACTTTGTCGGAGGTTGTGGTTTGAATTAGCTTAGGATTTCTAAATAAGAATTGTTTCTAACATATTAAGAGACAATTCTGGAGTTTTTCAAGTTTTAATTCCATGTTATGTGTATTTTGGAGATGTTGGAAGTCATTGTTGTGATTTTCCAGTCCTGACTATACCTGTTTTGATGCAACTAATGTTAGGGGATCATAAAGGATGATTTAGGAATGGAGTGCTGAAGATGAGTGTTTCCTAAAATTTTCATAAACTAGACTTAAAAAGTTTCGCAATTTAATTCCCAACTATAAGAATTCTACAAGCATTGGAAGGTTAGGTAACTAAAAATTGGTATGTGCCCTATTTATGTACTTATGGGAATTTGAGTGGGTTCAAGACTAATTTTAGAAAAAGTTTCTAAATAAAAAAGATAGCTAGCTTCATAAATATAATGTTTGAACTTAGTTTTATTGAAATTTGTTAAATATGTAAGTTGAAAACAAACACATCTTCAAGTTGGTTATGAAAATGACTAAAAAAAAGTTAATTTTAAATAAATACATGAAACTTAGTATCTATAGATTTTTGTAATTAAAAGGTTAAAACCTATAAAATTGTCAGACAAAGTAATACTTGAAAATTTTAATTGCAGTTTTAGAACTTGTTGAGCCAACGATACTCGTGAACGCAAGAGGGAGTGATAAGTAAAATATGTAAATGTGAATGGATAAATGTTACCCTTTGGTTGCAAGATTAATGTATTTGATTGTTTGATGTATTTATGTATATATATTTTATATAGTGTTAGACCAGAATTATATTGTTATAATTGACTTAAGTGAATTATGTTAATGTGTGATTTTCTTTATGGTTGATAAGGGCTAATAAATTTTATTTTATTTTTTCGAAATAATTTTTACTTTCGAAATAGAATCAGGGTGCACCTAGAATATTTTAATTCTGATAAGTATTTTAAAATGATTGAGTACTCAGCCCCGGTATAATGGATTATGTACGGAGATTATATTTGGTATATGCGAAAAAAATGCCTGGTGGGAGGATATGTGGTGTGTGGGGATGGGTTACTCTATTGGTCCTTTGATTGCTTTGATTATTTTGATTGGATTGTATAGAGTACTACTTGAATTGTGCTTATTAAGTTTTATGTTTTTCATCATTGTGTATGTATAACCTTAGATGTTTTGAAATCTATGTTATTTTGAAATTAATTGACTTATGTATTCTATTCATGAGTTAAGTGATGCCAATAGCCTCTGAGTATGTTTTTTGACTCACTGTGTTCATGGGGCTGACCATTCTTCAGTTGATATCTTTTTTTTAGTAATAGGATCACAAAAGACATCAATTACCGATATTGGGCCTAGTGTTTGGCAACAATGTATATTCAAGATCACTTGCTTGAAGTCAAAGGATGAAAATTTGCAGTCAATTTAGAGCTTACGTGCCTGATTTTGTATTGTGTTATAGTCTAGCTCATTTGTTATCGTGGTTTAAAATGGAGCAGAGCTCCTTGTGTATGTTGATGTTGTATAAACTGGTAGAAAGTAACAAGGAAATTTTACGTTTTTTGGGCAGGTTCCAGTTTACAGGGAATCTTAGCCAAATTTTTTAGTAAATTATTATGTATTTCAGTAGTTAAAATTTTGTAATTAACTTGAGTTTTCTAAAATTTACTTTTATTCTTTGGTTTGGTCTAGAATCATATTTGTTTCTTTGTTTTGAAGTCAATATTATGGAGGTTCGGTCACCAATCCTCCAGCTAGTTATGCTTCTATGAGGGGTGTGACAAACAATTTTCTATTTCACAATTGCACAATTTCACTACAAACTTAAAACAAAAACAACAAAAATATAACAATTACAATCTTAAAATAAAATAGAAACAACAAAAAACATAACACTTGTAATTAGTTTAGGTGAGTAAAAGTTTGGAACAGTTTAATGGAGAGATTCCAGCTTCTTTGGTCAGCTTGGTTAATCTTCTAGATTTGACATTGAGCCATAACAAAGTCAAAGGAAACATCCCTTCTCTTTTTTATGATTGCAGATCTTGTACACAGCTTTTACTATATCATGTGAAACTACATAGGCTGACCATATGCTAAGAGGGAAATTTGTCTTCATGACATTTCTTTATTAAACAATTTGTGTCAAATAAAATTAATATTTCAAAGATAAACTATAAAGATAAACGTAGAGTAATAACAAATAAAATCAAATAGATTGCAAATTTATGGTATCTAGAACGTTGAAGATAAAAGGTAGAATTGTGATGAGAAGTTTTAACTGTGTTTGCAAACTGGATAAGGAAAGTCGAATAAGATATTTCTATCTTATCCGGTCTAAGTAATTGTTTGGTGCATGTCACTAGATAAAACTAAAAAAATCCGAATGAGTTTTAATCTTATTGAAATAAGATTATTCTATCATGGGTAATGGTATTATGACGGATAAGATAAGGGAACGATGACCAAAATAGAGGATTTTCTAATTGCCCCAATTCTCTCCTCTTCCGCCAACTCTCTTTCATCACCAAAAAGTCTTTTTTTTTTTTTTTTTGCACAAAAAAATTAAAAAGTCAAAATTATACAATATATATAACAGATATAAATTATGTGACTTCATTTCACTAGACACTAAAATATATTTTTCTTCTTTGTTTACAAAAATACATTTAAAAGTTAACATCATGTAAAATAAAAAATATTATAAAAATATTATTTGAAGAATATTTTACATCATGATAATTACTATAATAATTTTTTTAAGTAGTTATGATCATCATATATATATATATATATATATACTAGTTGCAAACAAGCACATGCTTGCATGTTCGGTATATATTATATTTTTATTTAATTTGATAAAATAATATTTATATATAAAAAACGTGGGAGAGAATAGGAAAGCACAAAAGTTAGGAGATTATTGTATTATGCATAGGGAGGTTACTGTTTAGTAATTATCTAATGGCCTGCACGCACATACGTGCATGTTCTGTATATATTTTCTCTTGATTTCTTTTTTTTTTTTAATTAATTTCATTTGATAAAAAAATATTTGTATATTAAAATATGGGAGAGAGTAAGGGAGTAGGTTTCGTGAGAAATATATTGTTTAGTAGTTATTAAGTGATGAGAAAAATTTTATTACTCATTTTATTTATTGATTTTATTTTTTAAATAATGTAAATACATATATATTATATAGTAGGAGACTATAAAGGGTCTCTCACTTTTATAATAATATCGATATAGATATGGAAAATTATAACAAAGGTGTATGTTATCAATGTCTATTTTTTTTAAATGAAAAAAAAATAAAAAAAAAACCAACTCTATCCTTTATTTTGAAATTAGAAAAGAAGAATATTACAGTAATTTAATTCATGATTTTAAAAATTCCACTAAAAATTCCAAATTTTAGGATTCCCAATCTCTCCCAAATCAAACATTCATTTCTCCTTCTCACTCCATACCTCCATTTTCATCCATCCATCATAAACCCTTGCACTTTCTTTTGTCTACTATTCAATGGCCCTATTTAGTTAAGCTGTGTGTAAAAATACTTTTAAGCAAAGTTGTTTAAAAAGTACTATATAGAAAGCTGAAAAAGCATTTGGATTTGTTAACCTAAAAGTATTATGAGATACAAAAAAATTGTTTGATTTTATTTTCAAAAAAAATATTGAGTATTAAAATTACTAAAAAGACAAGTTTGACAATATTATGATTATATTTGTCTAAATAAAATAATAATTAAAACTCATTTGAGTTTCCCTTATTTTCTATTTGAATTTTTTTTTTCTAACTTCAACTTTTAGCAGCTTTTAAGACTCAAAAAGCCCAAAAATAATTTTCTGTAAAGGTTGAAAAATAAAACCTCTATTACCAAACAACTTTGTATTGAAACTAATAAGCTATTTTAGAATCTAAACCAAACAAGGGCAATGTATAGTTACCGTGGCTCATTTTTTATGTAGGAATTAGTTAAATGAGTTTAACTCTATTTTATAATAATAATAATAATAATAAGGCTTCTTTTGTCACACCCCACACGAAAGCACAACTGGTTGGAGGAATGGGTAACCAAATCTCCGTAACTTTGACTTCAAATCAAAGAAACACATATAACTCTTGACCAAACTAAGATTAAAAATAAATTTAGAAAACACAATTTAAATAAAAATGCTTATTTACTTAAATATATAATAATTTAACTAGAAATTTGGTAGAGATTCCTTGCAAAGTGAAATATGCCCAAAATACAAACATTTAATATTTTGTTACATTTAACTAGTCAACAGCATCCACAATATCTACAGGAAGCTCTGCTCCATTTATACTGTAACTAGAAGCAAATAAACTAATATTCAAAACAAAATCTAACACCAAATCTCTAATGTGATTGCAAGACTTCATCGTTTGGCTTCAAGTATATGATCTCGAATATGCACCTTTCCGTAACATAATTGGCAAGTCATGTGACAGTCAAAGATGTTTGATGAGATCATGATACTAAAAAAAAAATCAACAAGCGAGGAGTGAGTCACAAGAATTTAGTAAACAAAGAACGTACCCTAAAGGGTCCTACCATCAATCAATACATGAATAGAATAGGTCAAATAATTTTAAAACCACATGAATTTCAAAATAATTAAATTCAATACGTATGTAAATATCAAAAATGTAAAATTTAAACAACCATAATTTATGTAATACAAGAAAACCAATCAAAACACACAAATAGCCAAATAGAGTAACTTAGCACCCACATCCCACACATATGCTCCCCTTAAGATAGTTTTTGCGCCTGCACACCAAACACAAATATATACGGAGTTACTCAAATATTTATAGCTCCTCACAAATCCACTCTCGGGCTTGAGTTATTCAAATATTTTTAATCAATGCCAAATAATCAAATCAAAGTATCATAGGTACACTCGGATTCTATTTAGGAAGTAAAACCCATTTTGGAGAAAAAATCACTTTATTGGCCCTTATCAACCACAAACAAATTCACATATCAAACATAATTCAAGCAACTCAAAGTAAACACTACATATTCCCTTATGACGCTCCATATAAATAACTTACTCAATTACACATAAACAACTGCATATATTTATCTAGCAACCAAAGAGAATGTAATCCACTCAGATTCGTCATTCTGTCTAGAATGCGAAGGTGTCGGTATATTCTTGATGCAATCCATAACTGAATGTCATAAATTCAAATAATACTTAGTTTATAAACGTTATAGTTTCAAATTCTTGAATTATTAAACTTCTATAGATATCAACTTAAATGTGTTTCTTGAAACTAATTCCGTTTAGGCATTTTTACCAATTCCTTATAGGAAACTTAATTTTATTACATGTATGTATATTATGATATACATACCAAGAAATTAATACTACTTTATATTTTTAACATCCCTCACATTTACATGCTAAGTTAATTGTTTAACTCAATAAAGAATTTGAATTATATAATTCTAATTTCAATCTGACCAACTTACAATATTTTTCCTTTTTATTCTTTGTTATTAGACTTTCATTTAAATTTTATCAAACTTTACTCCTTACATTGCAACTAATTTTCTTTAGAATTTTTTTTTTTCTTTCCCACAGGCATCTTAAGGACAATTAGCTTCATCACTTGTATATATATACATATATATCTACTAATGAAATTAACCTTAATTCATAAAGTTCAATATTACTTATAATTCTAACCTTAACTTTTAAATTAAATTGATCATTTAAAAATTATTACAAGCTTAAATTATGGGAATTTAATAACAATTAACATAAAATCCTTCAACACTCTTAACCTAATACTTAATTTCCTCTTTTAATTGTAACCTTTTTCATTAACTTTACTTTCATTCATCCTTCTAATCTTTTAAAATTAAGTCTCACCCTTTACTAAAAAGGAAAGACACAAGATTAAGTACTACAAAAGAAGTTTAAATCATCCACAATAAAGCAACCTAAACTAAATGGAGCTGCCTTCCCTTGATGGCCGAAAGAATGATCTTTTGCTCTCCAACTATGGCCATTAACACTTCATTAATATGTCCCTTTCTAATTACATAAACAACCTTCACAAGTTCAGCTAATAAAATCTAGAACAAGACATGGTGAGCTGCTACCATATCCAACCTTGTCCCTCACACAAACACATTATATTTTCCCAAGAGGATGGACAATATCCAAGTAGTTAACCAAAGCAAGGCTGTTGTGAAAAGGCTTAGAACAAAACATCAACTCGCACCTGCTTTGCAACTTCAGACCAAAAAAGGTGGAGCAAGGTAAGAGGTTAGAAGAGGAAAGATGTGGCTTGGAAGGGTTTGATAGAAGCAGCTGTATGCATTGATAAATCAACAAGATACCACACTAGATGGAAGAAAAACAACAATAAGAAATCAAAAACTAAGAGCAAGAAAAAAGGGGTTAAAATCAAGGCATGAAGAAGTTGATATGTTACAGTTCTAGCTTCCCAAATTTGTGCCAAAATTAGAGAAAACCAAAATCTATCCTCCACGGCTAAAGCAATGATTTGAAGGCTCCCAACTCTCTCTTAAGGAATACTAAGATGCAAGGGACGAAGGTAAGGAAAACAAAGAAACTAAAGGCAAATATATATATATATATATATATATATATATATATATATATCAAAGGCAGGGCACTTGTGGAGCAATTTGGTCCATAGGAAAAAAAAATAGAACAAAAGAAATGAAATAAAAATAAAAGAGAATAAGACAAAACTAAACTAAAAATAAAATAAAAAAATGAAGTCAAAGTCAATCAAAAGTGTGGTAGGCTTTAAATCTTGATGTATATAAATATATATATATCTTAATTCTTTTATCACTTTAATTCACTTAGTCCAAAAACTTTTTATTTAATTTACAACAAGTTATACCCAAAAGTTTATAACGCATACTAAGATATCAATTATAACATGTCTACTTATATTATTATTTATTCAATTTGTTTATATTTGTTATTATTATTATTTTTTTAAAATTACACATTATATTTAAAACTCAACTTTACGTTATTGAGTTATAACAATCTCCTTCCCTTAAAAGAAATTTCTTCCGAATTTCAACAAAAAGAACACGGATAATTCGCTTATCTAAATCAGTCATATAGATTCAGAATTGTTGCTTCATTGCAACTTTGAGTTCCCACGTGACTTTACTGTTCAATCAAAGTGTACAGATCTGTTTACGAAAGTACCATAAAAGATTAAACTAGGATGAATAAATTTCCCAACGAAGGCTTATCTTTGGAATCAAATAATATTTTAACAATCGAGCTAATAAACAACCTACCTAACACCATTACATTTAAAGCCTGTGCATCATGTGATGTCAAAGTGTACACACGGGCTCGACCACTGCCCGTAGTTGATGAACCTTTAACAAATGTACCACGACCCCCATGTGATCTAGTAAGGGTCACAGGGAACTGTGGTCTACCCTAAATTGAAGGAAACATCCTGGTCGAAGTAGACGGCCCTAACATCTATGGATAATACCTAATACGATGATCCATAGCCTCGCATCTAAAAAATACGATTGATTCTTGTCTACACTGCCCTGTGTGCCTAATATGACAAGTAAGGCATATTGAAACTTCAAATAATCGAGTACCACTCAACGGTGCCACCTTTGATTGACCTTCAGAACTCTGTCTCGTTTGGCCTCTGCTTACCTAAAAATCTCTTAAGTAAAAACCATGCCCGAAGGTAGATTCACCTCCAAGTCTACAAAAACCACCAGCTTTGAAAATAAAAGGACCCTCTAAAAATATATAGGGGTCTTGTGTAGGATCCAAACCTAAAAACCTCGCACTACAAGAAAAATGACCTTTTCCCACAAACCAAGTTCATGGGAAAAGGATCCAAACTTTGTAGGAAAAGGCTTATAAGTAAACAATTTGTGGGTAATAACTCATGGGTAATTCCCACAAACTTTTTCTGTTTATGGGTATTTACCACAAACTTTTATCAATATTTTTGTTGGAAATGATTGATGGGCAGTTTGTCGGTAACATTGGGAAATACCCAAAAATCAAGAGGTTTGTGGGTAATAACTACACACATCTTGGTTATGGGTAACAGCCACAAACTCTATTTGTGGGTATTACCCACAAATTGCGACAGACACATGTTTGTGGATAATTACCCCCACATGAAGCTTTTTTAGGATTTACCACAAATTCGGTTTGTGGGTAAAACATTCCTAATTTTCATTCTCTGTTTAATAAATGAATCAAACCTATTATTAAACATTCATTCATATTATCCATAAAACAAATTCATCATATATTTAAAGTTTTGTCAATATTTAATAAAAAGCATCACAGAAACACACAAATGTCAACATCTACAATTAAACAGTTAAACAAATATATAACTCATATGTATGTAAAACTGAAAAAAGTTATGATATAAGTTACAAACTTAAACATTTGCATAAATTCATAACCTTGCACATTTTTGTCACTTTTACACTTCACACCCAAAACTAACCAATTTAAATAACAATGCCATGAATGTGTCAAAATTCTCGACTTATCATTGGAACATGCTTTGGCCACTATTTCCTGTTACACCTAAAAGTAAATAACTTTTAAGTCACAAACTCAAAGATTTGTCTAAAATCCTAATTGTGCATCTGAATTGAATGCCATTTGTTTCTACAAGTCTTATCCAATACTCTCTAATTATCTTGCTATCTAAAAATTTCAGAGTGTATATTTATATGGAGATAGTTACTTACCTGAAGTTGTCCAAGGATGGTAGGTTCCATCATGAGTTTCATGATCTCACTCATTTCATCAGTTTTCTTTTATGTTACTCTAATTGTTGCTCCTGATACTCCAATTGTTGCTCTAGAGTATGAATCCGCTCAGTTGATGCAACATCTGGTTGCGATGTTGCAGTAGATCGCAGTAAGGAACAATTTGAATTGATCTTATCTCTAAAAAATACTCTCGTGGCACCAGGTGTCCTACTCCTATAGACTTATCCCTATTCTGTACTCCTCCTGTCACCTTTAACCAAATGTCTTAATCAAAGGTGGGATGAGTATTAGAATCTTCTCCATACCTCTCAATAACTTCACGCTTGTATTCTTCTTACAAACCTAATAAATATTAGTTACAAATTTACTTGCATAGATGTATGTGTACTTATATACATATAAATATGAACATGTTAGTGACTATTTGTAAAACTAATAGAAATCATCTGCAACTTCGGGTTGTCAAATTGTCTTGTGTTTTATCTCTTATGGATGCGGTGGAAAACTTCAAGAAGAGACAGATCATTGCCTATGTCCTTTTTCTATAAAACCATTTGAAAGTTATAAAGGAATAAAATTTGATATTTAACACTTTCATATTAAATTACAACTATACCATTTTCTCCTTATGTTGAAGATCCGAGATTGATCCTTTGGCATGTCTAACAAGTGAGTCCTCTCCTAATTCCCAGTTTTGTGTTCCTATTTGGAAATGTTTCTTCCATTGTTCACTACTCCAAATCTGTTGTAGCCCTCACCAATTTTCTACCATCATCCAATTGGGCATCCAACCTTCACACTTGATGATGTCCTCTGTTTTATACATTATCTTTGCTTTGGCTTGTGCATCTTTTAACACATCTCTATATCATTGACTTGCAATTTTCTCTAACACAATCTTACCATATTTCTCCTCTTGCCCTGTCTCAAACCTAGAATGAGCCTGAAATATCACAAAAAATTGGTGTAATGATTTTTTCATTCAAAATAAAAAAGATATACTTATCACTAAATATTTAAAATTACCAAAAATTGACAATAACATAAGTCTTTCACTAATCAAATGCTGAGACCATACTAGGATTGGTCCAGCATATGAGCTTCAATAATTGATGTAATAGTCATCACAGTGTCAGGATTGTCAAATTCACTTTACATAAATAATAGCAATGAAAGTTAGCATACATTGGTATATATAAATAAGTAATAACAATATTAACAAGTAATATTGCTCTGCATGAATTTTAATCAAAGGTCTATTAGCAGGGTTTGTGGTGGAGGATCTACATGTGTATATCCTCTCGTTTCAACATGCTTAATGATTGGAACCCTAGATGTAGAAACATCTCTAGATGTGCCTAGCTAGTAGTAAGCCGTGGCTAGGTGACTCCGTTACATGTCTAATATCACGGTCACCTACATTATTCAACAAATAGAGTATATTAATTAGTTCAATAAATATAAATGGTAAGTTTTCATTTGAATACAAACTAAATAGAAAGAAATACCAGCTGAAGGTAGGATATCAATATAGGTTAACTAAGATGATGATCTAGGTAAGATAGAAATTATTTGAGATAATGATTTAGGTAAGACATGACCAGCCTAAGATGATGATCTAGGTAAGGCAGGACTCACTTGAGATGATAAAGGTGTGGCATGGTTAGACTAAGACGATTTTACATGTTCTAATTCATACTAGGTGGGTCAAAGATGCATTTGTCCAAAATCCATGATTACTACAAACCATGATTTTGTAACAATTTCAGTAACAAGTCAAACATTCATAAATACTTCAATCTTAAATATCAAACATAATTAATTAGTAACAATTATGGAATCTATATAAAAAAAAATCATATACAATTTTGGTTAATTATCTTGCACGTTATTGTTAGAATTGTATTCAAAACCAACTTCTTCATCATCCACTTATAATTCCTTATTATCCTCTTCATCATCGTCTTCACTTTCACCAAGGTCATTATATTCTTCTTCATTTATGTCATCATCAACAATGAATCTAGGTTCACTTATTTCATTAAGATCCACTTCTTCACTTGGACCATTGCGTACAAGAATTCTAGGTCCATCCAAATTTAAGCCCGCAGTAACTGGAACTGGTACATGCAATTAAACTTCTTGAAATATATCATTACATAAAGGTTGGATATTGTCACTTGATGTGTCACTATATTCAAAATTAAAATTGTTTTTGGTCGCCATATTACAAACTACCCACCAATTATTTCTTTTTTTACTTGGGTAGCTGGCATAATACACTTGGTGAGCCTGACCAGCTAATATAAATGTCTCGTATGAGGAAAATCTTGATCTATGATTGATATCCACCAGACCATGCAAGGAATCTAATTTCATCCATTTATAAGAATCATACCAATCATATTGAAAAAGTATAATTCTATTATTTCCAAAATATTGCATCTCTATTATGTCAATTAGCATACCACAGAAATCACGCTCATCAATGGCGTTACAACTCCCTTTCACACTAACACCACTGTTCATAGATTTTTTGCCATCTCCATATGAAAGCGTGTGAAACGTAAACCCATTAACAAAGTAACCATTAAAACACCACACATACCTCATTGGTGGGAAAGTAATATCCACAATACGTGGATCGGTGATCTTATCATTAAGTGCCTATATAATAAATTAAACTTAATAGTCATACAAACTAAATTGAATATATAGATTTATTTACCTAACTATATATAAAAAAAAAAAAAACAATAATAGCCTGTTGATGAAGCCAATCTGCAAATTTAATCCCAACTACTTTTTGAATTAGGTTATCCGAATGATTTGGATGCTCAGTCGATAGTATTTGCCGAAATTCACTATATTTCATATTCAGAGTGTAAGTCATTTTTAGAATGTAAGTGTTGCATATGTAAATTAAATGTGATATGGCCTAACTTATGTTACATATGGCTCAATCTTTATTGTGTTCAACAAAACATAAATCCTTGTTGCTGGTAACTAAGCATCAGTAAGCGGTCTTGTTTTATGAAAACCAAATGCACTGCCAGATTGACAAAAAACAGAGAGGCATCCATTACAATCCACATCCCCACCATCATCCTGATGAGGAACACGATTTAACTTTGTTAAAACATTTACCTCA
Source organism: Quillaja saponaria (assembly GCA_029379385.1). Classification (NCBI taxonomy): domain Eukaryota; kingdom Viridiplantae; phylum Streptophyta; class Magnoliopsida; order Fabales; family Quillajaceae; genus Quillaja; species Quillaja saponaria. The sequence continues at coordinate 19,823,677 of CM055607.1, read as the reverse complement.
AAATACGTTGCATAGAATTTGAAAATTTCTTCTAAGCAATAGGCTTCGGATATAGAACCTTTGATGCAAGCCTTGTTTCGAGCATTTTTCTTTAAATTAAACATCATCCTATAAAAAATAATTTTAATTAGGAAATGAATATACTTTAAAAAATTAAAATGAGATTAGTTTTAGATCAATATAGTAACCTTTCAAATGGATATATCCAACGATAATGCAAAAGTACACCCACTTTAGCTTCATATGATAAGTGCACAGTCAAATGTTCTATTGAATAAAAAAAACCCATTATTAATGTCTTCTCCAACTTGCACAAAGTGACAACAATATTTTTCTCAAGCATCTCCATATGCTCCAAACTTAATTCTTTCATACATAAATCTCTTAAAAAATTATTAACCTCAGTAAATGCTTCTCATGTACCTTTTGGTAAGTAATCGAGAAATGCAATCAAGATTAGTCTTTGCATGAACACATGACAATCATACCCGTTTGGGAGCCTTAAGCCTTTTATCTATTGAAGCACTTCCTTAACTTAAGGTTTAGATAAGCTATAAGAAGCTTTTGATATAACAAGTTTCCTATTAACATTAGTCAACTCCAACTCAGGACGCTTACAAAATAGTTGTTTAATCAATCCTACCATTTAGATTGTAGTTGCTTTTACGTTTCATGTTCATCATTGTGTTGAATACATTATCAAAAATATCCTTCTCAATATGCATTACATCAAGATTATGTTGAATAAGATTAGTTGACTAATAAGGCAATTCCTAAAATATAATTATTTTTGCCTAATTATGTTATTTCCCAAATCATGAATTTTTTTGTTTACTGAATGCATTTCCAAAGGTTATTTGATTGAATCTTCTAAGACGATCCCATACTTCTTCCCTAGACAATCATGGCGGCGGCAAAGCTTTCCCTGTTGTGTTCTTTTTGAATTTATCCTTTTGCTTTCGGAAAGGATGATCAATAAGTAAGAACTAACAATGATAGTTAAACCAACATTGCTTATGACCATAAGGAAGATGAAAGGATTTTGTTTTTTCAATACAATATGGACAAACATAATCTTCATGTGCATTCCAACCTGATATCTTTCCATAAGTAAGAAAATCACTAATAGTCCACATAAGTGCGACCCTCATTAAAAAATTGTCACCCCTATATGCATTGTAAGTGTTGATCCCCATATCCCACAACTTCTTCAAGTCATCAATAAGAGGTCTCAAGTAGATGTTTATATTTTTCTTGGGAGATTTTAGTCCAGGAAAGACCAATGTCAAGAATAAATATTGTTCTTTCATACACATGTTAGCAGGCAAGTTGTAAGGAGTAACAAAAACGGACCAAATAGAACCCATCGGTGGCAAGACCCAATCTAGTATTTCTTGGTTCTTTAGAGAATGACGGATAGTTTTCATCAAAGTGTTTCCATGCTTCTCCTTCCCTTGGGTGAATCATTAGACCATTAGTACGTCTTTGATCATGCCAAGTCATATGTTGTGTTGTGTTCTTTGACATAAAGAATCTTTGGAGCCTAGGTGCAAGTGGAAAGTGACACAATATTTTATAAGATACATTAATCTTGATCCGGTCTTGGATTGATATCTTGGATGCCCACATACATGACATTCTTGCAACTTCTTATCTTTTTCTCCATAGTAAAGCATACAATCGTTGGGACATACATGTATCTTCTCATACCCTAGTCCTAGTTTCTTGACCATTTGCTTAGATTGTTACAAATTTTCAGGCAATTTCTCATCTTTAAGCAACATATCCTTAATAATTGAAACAATCAAGTCATAATAGTTCTCACTCATATTAAAGTTTGATTGACAGTTCAATAGTTGTGTCACTGCCGATAATCAACTATGCCAGCCACAACCTTCTTACAAAGGCTCGTTAGCATTTTTCAACAAGTCAAAAAATTGTTTGGCATTATAATTCGGTTCCTCCGAAAACCAACTCTCATCGTCTTAATTGAAATCTAGACCAGTAGCATCTAAAATCATGTTAATGTACCAATTTCTTAATTTACCAACATCAACATCTCGATTATATAAAGTTTTCCCTAACCAAGCCTCGGCCTCTCCATGTAAGGTCCAGCACTTGTAAGTGTTTACAAAACCCTTCTTATATAAGTCATTTGCTACTTCACCCAGAAGCTTCCATTTTTTGTTCTTACAAACTTGACAAGAACATCAAATTGTATTTCCTTTTATAATCCTAGGATGACTATATGCAAAATCAAGAAATTTGTCAACGTTAGACATAAACTCATCTGTATGCATTTGGTTTTCAACCTACGTTCCATCCAACTACAATCACCTTCAAACCAACTATGGTCTTCCTTCATATTGTAAAAAACATTTCACCACAACAATAACCACAATTAGATAAAAACATTAACTAATTAATAGTGAGAAAATAATAATAACAACCAGACTTTCTTTTAAAAAACTTTGAGTAATTAAGAGGTCATTAAGGAAGTTTAAATTGGTTGTCACACGTATAAGTTTGGTTATAACCTAGTTAGTCGAGTATTTTCTCATATTCATTCAAAATATTTTTTTAAGTCTATCTAATTCAATTCATAAGCATTTAATACAATTTAGTTTTCATGTTCAAACTAGTGTAACATCAATATAGGTGTAGAAAGCAAAATTTCAATCCAATTATGAAATGCCATATGTTGCTTACAAGCATATAATGGTTGCCAATGAAATTACGCCAATGTATATATGACATCAAAATTCTCAAGAAATACTCAAATAAGTCAATTACATATTTATGACCAATAAAATCATGACACATGTATATATGACATCATTATTATCGAGAATATTTCACGTAAATTAGTCACATGGCTTGACTAGTGAGACATTGCCACATGTCACACAACTCTCTTCAAAATCCCTATAAATAGAGGGTTTCTACATTCATTTTGAGGGGGAAGAGAAAGGACCATAGAGAAGAACAATAGGAAGAAGAAGAATAAGCTCCAGAGCTCTGCAAAACTCAAGTCCTAAGACCTTATAGAACTTCAAGCCTTCAACAACCAAAGCTTGCTCAACAATTAAAGATCAAGATAGCTTCCACAATAATTGAAAATCAAGACTTTAAGCATTTAACAACAAATTCCCGAATATCTCTAAACAAGCATAAAGCTTAGAGATTCAAACCAAATTCACTATCAACTATACATTGATCCAGATCAAGCTCCATGAGCTCTCGTCCAAGAATTCAACCTTCGTGATCAAGCTCTATGCTCGCGAAGAATCCACAACTTCAAGCCAACCAAATCCACAATTCTAAAATCAAGCTTTTGAAGTCCTTAGATTATCAACAAACTCAGAGATCGAATCAGAGGATATTTATTCTTTTAGTGTAAAGAATAATCAAAACAAAGATTGTACTCTATTCACTGATACATATTAGTACAAATATTATTTTGTACACATTTCTTGTGATTTATTTTACAAGCTCAAAATCTGTGTTTACAATAGGTATCATCATCAATATGGAATGAGAATTAAGAGCATACCTTGTTAGTAGAGAAAAGTTGAGTAATAGGTTCAAGAAGTGAGATCTTACTAGCAAAAGGCGATTAATAATCCATCGAATTTGCTAAGTTGTTTAGAAACTACATAATAATATGGTATCATTTATAATTTTTCAAGTAATATTCTAACTAGTTCAAACTAAAGGGAGAAATGAAAAAGTCCAATTGTTAAAAAGAAAAGTGACAATAATCTTTTTAAAAATAAATAAATATTACTCGTTAGTGCAAGCATGGAAAAGTACTTTGAAGATGGACATATCATTGACTATAAAAGGGACCATAGAAAGGATAAGTAACAAGGTATTTTTTTTCTTGATGTTAACTCAAAATATCACAGCCAGATTTTATAGTTGTAGGAGAGAATATGGGTGCTAACAGCTAAGATAAGTGTCTTCTTTATATAGGCTAAAGAGAGAATTAGAGCATTTACTTTGGCAATCTACATAAAGTCTGCAAAAGGAATAACACGAATAACACTAGCTCTAACATTTATAGCGCTCATATGTCATGCAAGGCTGCATAAAGAATAACACTAGCTCCTTTTACTCTAGAAAGGTCAAAAAGAAAGAAAATGTAAATAAATTAAAGAGAATATAAGTAGAACTAACCGGTGGAAAGGAATATAAGAAAATAAGCTACATCTGATTGTTTTCAAACTTACTTATATAATCCTAGAAACCCTTCATGCTTCAGTAACTTATTCAAAGATTGATGCACCCTAAGAGAATGGAATCCTTTAGTTCCTGTCTATAGGTTAACAAAGAGAGAAGGCAAAATAATTGTTATAAACCCCCAAAAGAAGATACAACAACCGCATTAATTGCATATGGAGACTGACAAATAAATAAACCCAATCAACACAGATGTTTGAGTAACAATGCCTTCATTTAGAGAGGTTCTAAGCAAGCTTTGGAAAGCCACTTGACTAACAGTATACTAAATGAAAAAGGAAATATTAAAATAAGTAACAATCATGAAAAATCAATCATTCAGAAAAATAATCTTCATTTACTGTAATTTATAAATCAAATTGCAACTAATTGCATGTCATTGGATGAGCTCAAACTCTAATTGAAATGCTATTGTAGAACATATCTTTATTCAAGAATTACATACATGACTTCTATTAATACAATGTTTTCCTACTGGCTAATATTCCAAGTTCCAAAATACTAACAATACATCAAACATATAAGCAATGTTCAAACTCTCTACTGCATTTTGTTTACTAGTATCGCTACCTCAAGAATTGTCTTAATAGTTCTTCACTTCCCACATATAAATATCACTTACACTTAGGTGTTGAAATACTTCCAATTATAAACAAATTGTTTTAACTCCTTAGAGTATCTTATCATTTTTCATTCATCTTTGTTTTTTTCTTTACACTTATTTATAACTCCTCAAAGTCATTCTGTTTTTCACAACTTGGGATTTTCCCCAAAGATACCCATTAACAACTTAGGATTTCTAAACAAGTTCATATTTAGAAAGAGGTGCATCATGGTCAAATATCCTTAAGGCTACTCAGAGCTAAACTTGATTTTTTCATAAATATAGCTAACTACACTTTTAAAACTAAAAATAGGTCCAAAAGTTATTCAGTTGACAAACTGGAGGAGCATACCTTGTTTAGTTCACAGTATAGGTTCTTTGTAAAGGGTTATTGGCTTGTTTCAAATTCTGGATGGCGATGAACAATGTTGTTTCATGGATGAGGAGGACAGAGAAAATTAGTGGCTTTGATCTTTGCTCGAATGATTTAGTTGAAGCTCATGTTTTGGCCGTTGATGATAGCTTTATTAATCGTAAAGTCATTGAATGCTTGCTAAAATTTCCTCTTGTAAAGGTCTGTGCTTCTTGTCTCTTTCTTGGTCAATTTCTAGGGTACTGTACACTCCCTTAGTCCATTGCAGCACTGAGTGATATGCCTGCAGACCTAAAATAAAGAGAAAAGAGAGATGTGAAACCCTAGAAAAAGAGTGGTGAGTAATGAAAAGCTTGTGAATGAGAATCTAACCTTCAATGAGGTTGAATTCGATGATAAGAAAGTGGGTTGTAGAAATAATAGGCACCCTGATTCTAATTTGTTATGGGAAAAGAAAGAAAAATTATGGTTTTAGGGATTTCAGACTCACCCACAAACCTGGATTGTTTGTGGGTAAAATATAATAAAACTTATTTCCCATAACTTATAGTTTGTAAGTAAAAGCTAAAAAAAAATTACCTAAAGAAATGAGTTTGTGGGTAATACATAGCAAAACGGTGAGTTTCATTCTCCCTTAAAAAATAGTATGTGGATAAAAAGAAACAAACTTACTGACAAACCGGGTTCACTAAAAATCCTGCATGACCTAGCCGTAGTCTAATAACTCTAACTAACGACATATTTGGAACCAGGCTATAAAATTTTCTAGACAACATCTCAAGATCTTAAGCTACACTTTCTCTTTTGAACCCTTAATTTAATTTAGCCCCGAAGGCACCTGAAACACAAGAGTTTTCTAACCCACGAATTCTGGCCCTGCAACCCTTTAAAAGCCACTTAACTCTCATTTTCCAACACTTTATCCATAACTAACATTCCTTTGCTCATAACCACTAGTCTTTTCATTAATTCCTTAACCCACAACATCAACCAATCTCTGCTCTTGTTCATGAATTATTATCCACCCTAACAACATTAACCACTAAGACTTAAATTTACCAAGTTTTACTTAAAAAGTTATAACTAATTTCTTTTAAACATTTTATCAAATACCATAAAGGCATCATTTCCCTCCATTGATGTGTGTGTGAATCTATATATATCCATCCCAATAATTGAACATAACACATCAATTGAACATTCTTAATAACTCCCGCATTAGTTTAAAGTTAAGTTTAGATACTTTAAAGGTTTGAACCAAGACAAATCCACATTAATTCAACATTGCTAATCATTTCAATTTTAGTTTTTAAGATTCATTTAATCATTCAATAATTACTTAAGAGACAAGTAACATAGCTTATCAATTCAACAATAATTAAATCAATTCTCATGTTATACCTCCTCCAACCCCCTAATCCATAAACTATTCATCTCTAATCCTTAACTAATCTTTCCTTTTCCTTATATCATTTACTCTTATTCTAACTTAAATTTAAATTAAACTAGCTTCCTATATTTCATCAAAGCTTGAATCATACAATTCTATTATTAATACCTTCAAATTCCAACATCAAGTTTCCACCATCATGTAACTATCTTACATATTCCTTGATTCAAATTTTTATTCACAACTTCCTAAATCCTACCCTTAATCCATCAATTTATTTTAAGAACCAACATCACAAAGTATAGAATTACCAACTAAAACAAAGACGGCTGCCTTCCAACCTCCTCCTCCTCATGGCAAGACAACAAATCTGTGAGGTGTTTCCACTCTCTCGGTCACAAGTTGAACAGGGAAATGCTTAGAAGTTCAGTAATTCTTTATTCTTATTCATGCATTTTTTATTCAAATTCAATTAATCCCTAACCATAAAGATTTGAATATACCAAGTTTTTATCATTACATTACAACTAGATTCTTTTAAGCATTTTGTCAAACATCTTAAACATAATTAATTTCAATTCATGTATGTGTATATTTACATATACAATAAGATTCTCAACTTCAATCATCCAAGTTATATTCAACATTACCTTAAATTCCAACATTAACTTTTAAGGTTAAATTAATTATTCAAGAACTACTACAAGCTTGAGTTGTAAAGGTTTATTCTCCCCTATGTATATATATATACCCGTATCAATACAATTTTTGCTTATATTCCAAATATCAATCTTGAATCTTTAACCAACTCGCTTTAAACTTACATGCTAATTACTCCCAAATTACTAATCTCACAACCTTGTTCTTTGTTCAAGATTCTAATTTAATTTTTACTTAAGCCTTCCAGTACAACAATTACCCATAAGAATTCTTTCAACTTAAAGTAATTAAACTAAGGAAATACCTAAAATTAACAAATAAACCACACCCTTTATCTTATAACCTAAGCTGCTGTCCTTCCTATATTAGCTGCCTTCCTCTCATGTTAGCTATCTTCCACATTAAGGACTCCTACAGCTGAAGGGACGAAAAAACATAGCGATCCTTGTAAAGACCCAAGCTACAAAGCTTGGTTACTTCAAAAACAGGGTTGCTGCCCCTAAATAGAGGTTGGTTGCCAATAAAGAAGAAGAAAATAAGGCTTCACAATAAGAAGGAAATAGAGGAAGGAAAGTGGAGGTTATTGTCCATAGGTTGCACAGCTGAAATAAGCAAAATGGGGCTGTTCAAAATGATGGAACTGTTGACAAAGGAAATGGAAATAAGTAGTCATGGTAGAGGCTTAATTCAAGCTTCCAACCTACAATAGAAAAGGCTGCATATCAAGAATCCTACGACTGTTAAAGGAAACAAAGAAAACAAGGAAAAATAGGGTAGCTTCTAACATTGGATAGTTGGTATGAATTGCAACAAGAAGGGGAAAGGTTGCTATCCTAGAAGCTATAAGTTGATCATGGCTGGAAGCACAACAAATGATCCATATGCAAGAGGATGGCAAGTAACCAAAGAGGTAGAATGAATAGGATACTAGGAGGGATTCTCAAGGAAAATCAAGAGGAACAAAATTAGAGAAGGAAGTCTAGAAAAATCTTGAAAAACCAAGAAAAGAAAGTCGGTCAATGGGAGGAAAAAGAAAAAAAGAAAAAAAGTTATTATATGGTCAAGGTCAATGATTATAAAACTTGTGGTGGAGGTTTGTCTCTTGAGTTGAGTGTATATATATTAATTTTTCTTCACTAATTTATTTGGGTTATACATGTGTTTTACTTAAAAAAATTTACACAAGATAAAAAAATTAAACTCCAAGTCAACCAAATTTTAATTCAACTGTATATATAATTTATGTATACATATAGAAGTTTATGAGGGTTATTACAAAATGAGTGGTAGTTCATAGGCCAAATGCAATTGACCCTTACTAATAACATTTCATTAGTGATAGTTCATATGTGTACTACTAGTAAATTGTAAACAATCATAATAATCAATTAGAATAATCAGGATTAATCATTTTATTTAATAAAAATTGAAATAAGTATTTAATTAATCATTAGTGATAGGTCATATGTTCACTTTTAATGATATATGAACAATCGTAATAATTCAATTGTAGTAATTATTTAATTAAAAAAGAAATTTGAATTATGCATGAAATTAATGATCGATTAATGATCACTAGATCATTAGAGATAAGCCATATATACACTACTAGTGATGTGTGAATAATTATAGTGCTTAATTAGAATAATTATGATTAAAAATTTTATTTAAATAAAATTGAACTAAACATCTAAATAACCACTAGATCATTAGTAATATATCCTATATGCACTACTAGTGATGTGTGAACAATCATAATGTTCAATTAAAAGAATTAGGATTAATAATTTTGATAAGAAAAAGAAAAGAAATTTGAAGTAAGCATATATTATTTCATTAGATCATTAGTAATATGTCATTTGTGCACTACTAGTGATGTATGAAAATAATAATACTCAATTGCAAAAAATTAGGATTAATTAATTTACATAAAAATAAATAAAAATTTGAATTATGTATCTAATTAACAATAGCAATATCTTTAGTGATTGGTCATATGCGTACTACTAGTAAATTATAAACAATCATAAAACTCAGTTAGAAGAATTAGAATTAATTATTTAAATTAACAAAAATTGAAATATGCATTTAATTGATTATTAGATCATAAGTGATATTTCATATTTGCACTATTAGTGATGTGTGAACAATCATAATACTCAATTGTAGTAAATTAGGGTTTATTATTCTAATTAAAAAAGAAAATTGAATTATTCATCTAATTAATTAATGATCATTAGATCATTAGTGATAGTACATATATGCACCACTAGTGATGTGTGAATAATTATAGTTCTGAATTAGAATACTTATAATTAAAAAATTTAAATAAATAAAAAATTGAACTAAACATCTATATAACTATTAGATCATTAGTGATAGGTCATATATGCAATATTAGTGATGTGTGAACAATCATAATGCTCAATTATAATAATTAGAAATATAAATTCTGATTAAAAAAGAAAAGAAATTTGAAGTAAGCATCTATTTTTTTTATTTATATTATTAGTAATAAGTTATGTGTGCAGTACTAGTGTTATATGAAAAATCATAATGCTTGATTGCAGTAAATTAGGATTAATTAATTTACTTAAAAAATAAATTTGAATTATGCATCTAATTAATGATAAAATTATTATTAGTGATAGATCATATGTGCATTACTAGTGATAATTCATATGTTCAAATTAATCATCTTACCACTGTTGAAAATTACAATTATCACCATCAAAATATATATTATCTCTAGTGATAATAGTATTCACTTATATATCTCCCGAGTGAAAATAAGATTCACTTTATATATATGTTTTGCATTAATTTAAATAAGTTTAGTTTATACTGTCTCCTCTTAAGTGCTTCTCCTCGAAAAAACATACACTATCAATCTGACTTGATTTCATTGAAGTGATCAATACAATCCAAATCACCCAGACTACTATGGAATATTCTTCACACTAGCACTAACGTATCATCACCAAGTACTAAAATAAGTTAAACACATGAATTCATAATAATATATTTCTAGGCTTCACACATGTATTTGACCAACTGTCACTCATATTATTTGCACTATCATGTATTAGTAAAACACTTCAATGCCACTACTCCATCAGTATGTCTCTTCGTCCATTGCTAGTTTCCTATATAAATTATAAAAGAAAATTAATAGTTAGATGCTAAAACTTTATAAATGGGAAACATACCCAGTAGTTGACCCAATATGTGCCTACTTAGTTTAATTTGTAGCGTAGATTTAATGATGAGTATGTGACATCTCTTTTGTTTAACTGCAAAAAAACAAAAAAAACAAAAAAACAAAAAAACAAAAAAAAAAGAAGTTATTTAATATAAAATAACAAATTAGTTAAACTTTAAAATCACCTTCACACTACCATCATATATTCTTGAATCCCAAAATTATAATTTTCTAGAGATTAATGAAATTCAAAACTTGAGTCAATAGATTGGTTGTTGATAGTTGGAGATTTCATCTATCAATAAAAATAAATGATAAAAGTTATAAGAATATTAGGCTATAATATATTTAAAGTAAAGACACATAAATGAAATGAAAAAGATAACAAGAAATACCAATGATAAATTTAAGTCACTACAGTTCAGCAATAAATTCATTCGAGGAAGAAAATTTAGATTTTCTATCACCTTTGATCTTAGACTTTAGACAAGAATGTTTTGTATGGCCTACGGCATGACATAGTCCACAGTGTATTGGCTTTCTTTTCCTCTTCTTACTAGCTTCAGGACACCCTAAAACTTTAATTTTAAGGAACCATACAAATTATTAAATGAAATATTTTCTTAAGAATGTGATATAATAATTCCTTACTCTTTATCCTGACTATGACAGGATCACGAACACATGAGGATTTGTCTTTTGTATTTCTAAACTGCCTAACATCAGATGTAGTTTCATATTTGGCTGCTAGTTTGTTGATCTCGTTATATGCTTCATTAAAACATTCATTAGATTGATCAACACAGTATAACATTCTTTTCCAATTGTAGCATAACATGCCATAATGTAATACTAATTAGCATTTCTTTTGTCATATCTGGTTAGTTTGATAAACCATCATAATTTTTGGGATTCTTTATCCTCCTATTTAGGATGAAAGATTAAGAAATGTTAAATATTCGTTGCTTTTTCATCACACCAATCATGTGACAACAAGAAATACCGATTACTACAAAATGCTTACAAATGCACTTTAACACTATTTCAGACTCATCAAAAGATAGTATCCTATGAGAATCTCCATCAATATCACAAAAAACATATTGATGCATCCCTTCATGCTTATTATACTCTACAATATTTATATGTTACTACCCTCAATCTCATAAACGAACAAATGAAAATTGCTCGCATGTACAGTTTGGCTGCATGCATTTTTAGTGGACAAACTCGAGTTGTAAGTACTGGTATAGAGTACATTTTGTTAAAATCTTCTTTTGCCTTATTATCATGAAAGCTTTTTATAGCCCTGCTGAAATGTTGCATATATTAAATCAAACTAAAAAAATTCTTCAAAAAAGTCTTCAACCTCGAATTTATCCCTTCCGACCTTGAGGTGGTCCTAAGTTCACAAAACTATTTTCCCCGAAGAGACACACTTGCCCAAATACTATGCTTCTTATATAACTTTTGGAGCCACTAATTTTCTCCTAGCCCAAATTTGTTAAGAGTTTTCATTCCACATGGCATCAAATTGATGGATTGAAAATCTCCATATAATAATTTCACAAATTTAGTGGCAATCCAAGATTAGCAGTATAAGATTGCACATTATGATATGTCATCCACAACGTCTATATGATACCTCAGGAGTAACAACCTCAATTGTTTTTCACGTTGCCTTGTCACATCTGTTACAAATGAGAGCGGCTTCCTTCCATGCATGCAATGAAATAGTGATTCTAATGCCCATATGTAAGTTTCTAACTTCTCATTGGCGAGTAATGCACTAGCAAAGATGATTGTGCTCTTATGGTGGATTTCCACTGGAAAATATAACAAGTGACTTCTTATAAAGATTTGTATAATATGTTGCATCAAACGTTACCACATCACAAAAACATTCATAATCCAACCTAGACATCCCATCAGCCCAAAAAAATGTGCTTCAATCGACCTACGTCATCTGTTGTGTGGTCCAAAAAAATTTGTTCATCTTTTTTGTTTTTTCATTACAAGTATAACATGGCAACATTGACATCATCGTCATTCACATTCTTGCAACAACTAATGCTAATATGGTTATGAAGATCCTTACTCAGAATCCGAATCTTATCATAGCTTTTTGTCTGTTAATAGGCTCATTATTTGACATAGCTTCATTCCAACACTACGAAAACTATTTACTTGAGCAATATCATTATCATTCATATTTCTATGAGAGCGAATAAATTAAGCATGGTTAGGATGAGCAAGGTCGTGATTGTGGTATTGGACAAAATCTTTTACTATCAACTCTAATGTATCCATACTGTTTTGAATTCTGAATTTGGCAAGATACACGCATCTTGTTTTATCCCTATGAGCATGCTTTCTATCTGCTTTATTTTTTCACTTCTCATCACGTTTACCCTTTTTGTCACAAATCCAACGATGACTTACCTTTGTTCCAGCCAAACTACTATGATAGAACTTATCCTTTCGAACATTAAATCCACAACCCTTGGCTTATGCATAGTAGAATTCTTCTGCTAATTCTATACTTTATTGTCATAGATCAAGCATTCTACACCATTAAGGCATTTGGGGTTCCTACCAACAAAGAACAGTAAAGTAAAATTGTTGGATATCAACCGAGATGTGTAATTTCCATTTTGAGGAAAAGAATAGAAAGCAATCAAACCTTATCCTTCCGTTCTCTACCGTTATCTTCACTTCTGTTCCCTTAATTATTTGAAGTCTTTGAGTCATAAATTCTTTGCCATTTTTCCAACTAAGTATCAACTTTTTCTTCTCATGGCTGCCATAACTACTACTGCTATTTTGTCTTCATTATGCAATGGAATCTATAACCTCTCATTCACTCAGTCTTACATTTCAATTCCCATTAATTTCCCACATAGACCGATACCTCTAAAACCCCTCAACCTCAATCTCAACATCAAATTGCAATCCCATGACTCTCCTCATAATCTTTCTCTTTCCCATCTTTGCCTGGCTTTGGTAACCTTTGATGACATCGAAGTGGCCCAAGATAGCAATAACATCAATCAAGAAGACCCGGAAATAGAATCCTTTGAGAAACAAGAAGATTGAGAGCAAAATTCATCTAATTCCAATGAAGGTGGGAGGTTATACGTGGGAAATTTGCCTTATATTATGACTTCTTCCTAGTTGGCCAAGGATTTTGAAGAGGTTGGCAGTGTGTTTCTCGGGAGGTTCGGTACTTCCCTTTCCTTTTCTTTTGCATTCCTTCATTTGATTACTAAATTTACAGTGATTTTAATAGTATAAGGTGTATCTAATTTCTTGTATTGATTATCTTATATATAGTTTATGGTCGGGTTACAGATAGAGGCAGAGGATTTGTGTTTTTTACAATGGGTAACCTTGATGAAGCTAAGGAAGCAATTAGAATGTTTGATGGCTCTATAAGTGCCTAAATAAATAGTCACATACACAAATCTAATCCATTTATACTTTAATTTGTAGATTCTTCATTTTTTCAATTGTGAATACCTATATAATGTGTAACAGATGTTAGAATACACAAAATGACTAATGTGCTCATCCTCTCTATAAGCTTGAGTTTTTAGATGAGGTAATAATCTATCAATGGTTTTACTCATCCTCCCTACAAGCTTGAGCTTCTAGATGATGTGGTAATTTTACAAAGGTCACCTTATTTTATTCTCGATAAGGTATGACTAGAGTAAATTTTAGTTTCTGTAAAACCTAAAAGAGAGATACCCAAAGTGTTTTGATAAATTAAATGATGATTCCTCATACTAAGATAATATACATAAATAAGGAAACTAAAAATAAGGAAATTTGACCTACTAACTAAGCTATCTATATCTACACTCTAACACTCCCCCTCAAGCTGAAGCATAAAGATTATATGTTCCAAGCTTATTGCATAGATATCGCAGTTGGTTTCCTGCTAAAGACTTTGTGAATAAGTCTGCTGACTGATCTTCGAATTTTGCATATGTGGTCTTGATTGTATTATCCATAAGCTTCTCATGAATGAAATGACAGTCAACTTCTATATGTCATGAAAGACTGGATTTGAGGCAATATATAATGTAGCTTGATTATCACATACTAACTCCATAGGCTGTGAGTGCTGAAATCCAAGTTTGTTTAATAGATTTTTCAACCAAACTAACTTATTAGTGGTATGAGTCATGGCCCTGTATTCAGATTCAGCATTAGATCTTGCAACAATAGTTTGCTTTTTGCTTTTTCATGAAACAAGATTTTCACCTAGAAATATACAGTATCCTATAGTAGATCTTCTGTCAAATAGAGAGCCTGCCCAATCAGAATCGTTATAACCTTGAACTGGAGTAGAATTATATTTCTGAACTAATGTATGACGATGACCATGTCCTCGAATTAGTGTGTACCCATGATTCTTATATAGTAATCCCTTTTCGGGTGTAGTTTTAAGGTATCTTAGAATACGAATAACAGCATTCCAATAAGATGTTTGAGGCTGAGAAAGAAATTGGCTAACCACACTAGTTGCAAAAATAATATCTGGTCTAGTGATTGTGAGATAATTGAGCTTACCAACAAGACATCTGTATTGCTCAGGATTTGTTAGTAGCTCTCCCTTATCCGGTACAAGTTTAGTGTTAGGATCCATAGGAGTGTTTATAGGTTTTGAATCCAACATACCTATGTCACTCAAGACATCCAGACAATACTTTCTTTAAGAAAGACAAATCCCCAATTGTGATCTCTCAACCTCAATGCCCAAGAAGTATTTTAATTGTCCTAAGTCTTTAGTTTGAAACTTAGATTGTAGGAATGATTTCAATTGCTGAATCCTATGGTTATCATCACTTATAATCACAATATTATCCATATATACAATTAAAAGAATTTTGCCATTAGATGTATGTTTATAGAAAACCGAGTGATCAACAATACACCTCTGAAGGCCAAAACTAAGAACAATTTCACTGAATCTACCAAACCAAGCTTTGAGAGATTGCTTTAAGCCATACAAAGACTTTTTCAATCGGCACACCATATCAGACTCCTCTTGAGCAATAAAACCAGGTGGTTGCTCCATAAAGACTTCTTCATCAAGGTTACTATGTAAGAAAGCATTTTTGATGTCCAATAAAAAATAATAGTTAGAGATATGAATACCCTGACAGAAGTAATTTTAGCTACGAGAAAGAAAGTTTCTAAATAATCCACACCATACACCTAAGTGTAGCCTTTTGCGACCAATCTAGCCTTTAAGCGATCAACAAAACCATCAGGATAAACTTTCATGGTGTATACCCATTTACATCCAATAGTAGATTTGCCAGAAGGTAAAAAGACCAATTCCTAAGTACCATTAGTATGTAAGGCATTCATTTCATCAACCATGGCTTGCCGCCACTCGAGATGAGCAAGAGCATCATTGGTGGACTTTGGAATAAAAATAGAAGACAAAGAGGATACAAATGCATAATAGGGTGAAGATAAACGATGATAACTCAAAGAAGTATAAATAGGATAAGGATTACGAGTTGAACGAGTACCTCTTCAAAAAATAGGTGGCAAAGCAGGATTCGAAGCACGATAAGGTGTTGGTACAGAAGGTGAGTCATCAGGTACATAAACAGTGTCTGCTGGAAGATCAGTCCGAGAACTAGGATGGTAAACCTAAAGAGGACATTCAAATGAGGTAGAAGATTCAAGTAGTGGTGCAGATGATGCATGTTCATATGGCCCAAGATGAGGAACTAAAAGAGCCTCAGAGATAACAGGTGATTCGGGAATAGTTAAGGGAAAGAATGAAGATTCCTCAAAAAATGTGACATCAGTGGAGGTAAAGTAACGATTATTATTTAGAGAGCAACACTTATACCCTTTTTGAAAGTGAGAACAACCCAAGAAGATGCACTTAATTGATTTGGAAAAGAGTTTATCTAGCCCAAGTGTTAGATCATGAAAAAAACAAATGTAACCAAAGATACGAAGCAGAAGTGAATATAAGGGATGATTAGGAAAGATGATAGAATGCGGAATTTTGTTATGCAATGTGGAAGATGGCATGCAATAAATAAGGTAGCATGTAGCAAGTATAGCATCATCCCACAACCAAAGTGGAGCATGACCATGAAGTAATAGAGTGACAGCTATTTTAATTAAATATCTGTTTTTGTGCTTAGCAACTTCATTTTGTTGAGGGGTGTGAGAACAAGATGATTGATGCAGCATACCTTGAGATGTCATAAAGTGCTGAAATAATGTAGAAAAGTATTCACGTGCATTATTACTACGCAAAATACGAATAGAAACACCAAATTGTGTTTTAATTTCAACACAAAACTGTTGGAACATAAAAAAAAACTCGGAACGATTTTTCATTAAAAATAACCATATGCAATGAGAATAGTCATCAATAAAGGTTACAAAATACTAAAATCCCAAAGATGAATTGACACGACTAGGACCCCAAACATCAGTATGAACAAGATGAAAGGGAGACTCTACTCTAAAACGATTATGCTTTGGAAACGAAGCACGTGTGTATTTTCCAAGCTGACACGACTCACAATATTAAGATGACAAAGATGAAAAATGAGGAACTATCTTCTGAAGCTTGGATAGACTAGGATGACCTAAAGGACTATGAATGAGAATAGGTGACACATCTGTTAAGCAAGCCATTGAAGATGTAAGTAGTGTAGTAAGATGGTAGAGGCCCTGTGACTCACGTCCTGTGCCAATCATTTGTCCCGTACGTTAGTCCTATATAGTAAAGAAATCATCAATAAAAGTGACAAAACAATTGAGAGAACAAGTCAATTGACTAATAGAAATCAGACTGAATGAACATTCTAGGACATAAAGCACAGACTCTAAAGGCAAAGAAGATAATGGTGTAGCTTGACCTATACCTTTAGCAATGGTTATGGAACCATTAGCTATAGTGACAGTAGAAAGTGATAGTGGATTACTAATACTAGAAAAAAGTTTAGGGTTACCAGATATGTGATCAGAGACACCAGAATCAAGAACCCAAGTGTCAGAAAAAGTCTAAGGGAGGTAGGCAATAGAATTACCATGAAAAGATTTCCGAGTAGCTTGATACTGTAAGAACTTATCATATTCAGTAGCTGATAATAAGACATTAAAATGCTTGTCTTTAGATGGTGAAACTTCAAGTGAATTGGCTGACTAAACAATGTTAGCTGTAGGACCCGGATAACCAATAAACCAGTAACATTTTTCCTTGGTATGGCCCATCCTGTTACAATGAGTGAACTAGGGACGTCCACAACCCCGACCTCGTTGACCATGACCTCCATGAGTACTAGAATAGGAGATCAAGACTGAGGAATCAGGATATGCAGCCCAAGATATTAATTAGATCCACTCAATTTCTCAGTAGTAATAATAGGGGATCCAGAAAACACAGAGGTAAAAGTACTAAGTTTTGACATATCAATTTCAGATTTTTCGGAGGTAGACATATTAATGAACAGTATGATGAACAGTACCCATGAACAGTAGTCATATTGGTGGAATGAAATGCAGCAGTAGAGAGACACGCTGAAAAGAAGCACAACGAAAAATAAAAATTAGGGTTTTCTCTCCCTAAGCTCTGATACCATGTAAAACCTAAAATAGAAATATCCAAAGTGTTTTGATGAATTGGATAAGGATTCCTCTTACCAAGATAATATATTTATACTACGAGATATTGTGAAGTACAAGTTTGTGCAAAGTACAAGTAAGTCAACTATACATAAATAAGGAAATTTGACCCACTAACTAAGCTATCTATATTTACACTCTAACACTTTCTAATATAGAAATGACACTATACTATACATTATCATTGATGAAAGAACCTAACAATGCTGAACATGGACTAGAGTAGACATGTATTACATGATTAAACTCCATGGTTAACACTCAATCGTACAAATTCTTTAATTAGAGCTAATTGCTAGTACACTTTTTGTATGATAGTAATTACTTATTAATCAAGAGGATAAGTGAACTAAAAGAAGTGGTAGCTTCAGCAAGTGCCAAAAGGCAAATGCCAACTATAGTTTCTAAGTTTTCCATGTAATTAGGTTTTTGGCATGTTAGAATGAAAAAAGTATGAAGAGAAGATAATTAAGAAGATTATGGATGGAAATGTTATCATGTTCCCTTTTAGATACCAACTTCAAGACTATTTCTAATCAAACCTAATTCAATTGCAATTAAAAAATAATCCCTAGAAGTCTACCCACCCTAATGTTAAGAGCTAGTTACGTTATAATTCTTTTTGAAACATTTGAAGAGTCTTTACCAAATCAGACAAAGTTTATTGTTAATGACTTGGGTGGTCGACAGTAAATAGGAGGACAACCTGTTAAGGTGAACTTTCTAGAGGTGGCAAAAGGAGGTGAAAGGTTAGTGATAGGGCTAAAAGTACGCAACAACTAGGTTTTAAAGGTAGCCCTCACAAGATCTATGCTGGAAACCTTGGTTAGGGCCTCACATCCCAGGGTCTTAGAGATGCTTTTGCAGTCCAACCTAGATTATTAAGTGCCAAGGTCATCTATGAGAGAGACTCAAGAAGATGTCAAGGTTTTGGGTTTGTCTGTTTTGGAACATCTGAGGTTGCAGAGCTTTGAATGCGATAAACGATGTGGTAAGGAAAACTTATTTTTTAGTAACACAAAGTCAAAATAAGCTTTACTAAGTCTTTATCTTGCAATAATTTCTCTTAAAATATTATACTTTCAGGTGGTTCAAGGGAGGCCTTTACGATTGAATTTGGCTACGGCATAGGTAAAATCTGCTCCTGTATCTCCATCATTTAAGGGAAATACATAGAACAATCTTAACAATTTTGAATTCCTTTCTAGCATCAGCGGCTGACAAAACTTTTTAGTCTATACATTGAAATGGCTTTTGTTGGAGGGAGTTTTCAAGGACAATGTACATATACCTTTTTCTTCACTTACAATATCATTTTGTGATGCTCTTGGTCAACCACTAGTTACAATTTGGTAAATGCCAACTACACCACTCGGCAATTCTGGGATGTCATCATTATATTAGGACAAATGTTAGCAAAAATTTAATTTTCAATGTTACCCAATTCCAGCATTTTCATAATTACTAGTGGAAGTATCAGCACAAGTGCTGGGCATTGGATTTTTTTTATTTGAATGTTATTAATGTATTTACAATACTAAGGAGTATTTATAAAGTAGTATTATCACCAGTAAGTTGTAATAGAACCAATAGGTAGTATTTTAATGGTGTAACTATTAATTCAAATATTGAGTTTTGTTTCTTTCATATCAATAAGTGTAACACGACACTTGAAAAGCATGTACACAAGCACATATCTTGACCATGTACATAAGTACACACCTTGACACTATATTGAGAAGTGTTAGGCATGACTCTGTGTACAACGTAAAAACTAGATGCTGTAATACTTTGTCATGTACATGGGCATCATATAAAGTGTTTATGAAAGACTAACAAGGAAATCATAATCAAGGAATAAATACTTGAGCATAAGTAAAGCACAAAGCCCTAGGGGGAGATACTAAGTACTTACACTAATGAAATGCTTATTATATAGACCTACTAAGTGTTAACTGCCTTGTATGACAAGTAAGAAAGAATGTGAGGTATAACAGAAACTTGTGAACCACACTTAGATAAAAGAGTGAAAAAAAAAAAAAGAAGTGCAAAGTTAATTAACTACCTTAGGACTATTTTATTATTAAACACAATATACATTAGGATTTGACAAATTAAATAAATTAAACACTTGTTTTTGCTAAGCATAGGATAACTGATACTATTATTATTAGTAGTAGATGTTAATGAAAATAAATTCCATTAAATATAATTGAGTATGAATTATATGTCCACAAATATAACTAAGTGAGTGGAGGCATGAGGTGTGTTTGGAGGAGAAGTAATTCCATCTGAATATATAACATAGTCCATGTGAGAATGTGATATATATAGATAACATGCAAAGGTATAATTACATTTAATAGGTGATCTTAGGTCCTAATGTTTCTAACCGGCACATAGGCAATATTTTAATATAAATTACTCATAACGGAGGGGCATTAAGGGAAACTACGTATAGGGAGGTTAATATAAGTCACCATTTTTGCCTTTCTTCTTCATTAGGCTTAATGTTCTGCAAATCCCATCCAATAGTGAGAGTTGAGAGAAAGTAAGTAACAAGACTTTGCATGCAAGGGTTCTGATACTCAATTCTTGAAACTAAAACCAGAGTTGGAATCAACAGACTTAGGAGTTCAAGTTGCTCGTGTTGTAAGCAATTTTCTGGACAACCTTGAAAGAGTGGGTTTCTGGGGATAGATAGTAGAGAATTAAGGTTTAAAGGATGAACTTTCAAGAGGAATTCAGATTTAAGGTAAAAAAGTAGGAGAAGCCAATTGAGCCAAAAATTGAGCTAGTAGTTGGTTAAAGAAGAGTATGTAATTTATGCTTCCTAAACTATTTATTTTCAAGAATAAGTATATTCTTTAGGTTATTGTAATTATGTGAAAAATTCTACCTCTGCAACCATCTGGTGTTTATATTTCCAATTCATATTCTAAACTACTAAAAATTATGTCTTTGAATCCGTGTTGACCATGAATTGCATGTTACTTGGAATTGTCTTGGATTTTGACCCCAGAAGTGTCAATGGCTTTAGAAAGGCCTAAACCACCAATTTTATGGACCCAGACAATAGAGGGAAATATCCCTTTAGTTAACTCACATAAATGCCATATCTAGATGGTTAGGGAGCTTCCTGTCTGAATCCATGTACTTTGTCCTATAATTGCTGCATTTGAGTTCAATTGTATTTCCAATTTATAAATTGGTCACCATTGCTATTCTTTTAAACTAGTATACATTATATTACTGACATTTCTGTCTCATATTTATTTATTTTGTGGTGATACATATTGATCTTTTTTCTGGCCAAGGTTGGTAGTATGGTTTTGTACATGCATAGAAGCCAATTTTGTGTACTATGTAGAATATACCCTGACTGCATGTGCATCAAGGAATACTGGTATGCTTGGGTAAGACAATATGATAATAGGGATTCAAAATACTATATGGAAGAGTAGATGGCCTTCTTAGTTTCAGCCCTTTTGGTTGTGTATATATAGAATAATGGAACAGAGTTATGTAGTATAAAGACTTGTATTTCAAGTGTAATATGTTCCATTTTTGTAAAAGTTCTCTACCAGAATGAAGCCAAGGCAAGTCCTTGTTTAATTAGATTGTAAATATGTGTTACCATATTAATACAATAAAGGTGACTTGAGGCAGAGTCCTCTTTATACTTGTTAGTGTAATTTCCATTTGGTTCACTTGTTAACCTCTTAAGAAATGATAATATGCAGGAACTAGGAAATTATTAAGATAAGCTCTTGTTCGAGCAACTCAAATTATAATGCTAAGACATAATTCAAAGTAACCATCTAAATGAATACAAGAGTTTCAGAGACAAGATAAGGTTGATTTTCATTATATCTCAATACAACCAATACAACGTATGGAACTTTTCTATAGAGAAACTATAGTACATTCAAAATCTAAACATGATAAAACTAAGGAATAGACTCTTGAATTACACCTTTTTCCTACTTGAATCTTGCATAAAACACAACTTAAGATGTTATATAAGCTCATTACATCATCACTTACTAATCAAGAGAACACTTTGTCAGGAAGCCAAGTAACCTTATGGTAAGTAAGTGTTACCTTGATAAACTTAGTATTTTGTTGGACCAATTAGAATTTAGGGTGTCATATTTGGTATCAGAGCTATGTTTGGGACACAATTGGGTAAGGAGTGATGGAAAATAGACTAAGTAGGCCACCATTAGTCATTTTGTGCATGCATCTTTGTTTGTTTGTGTAAGCGGCCAAAAACTTACATTGTATTGCATGTGAAGTTAAATATTGTATTGCTATGTAATGTAGTGTATATATGTACTTAGGTAGTGTGTATATGCTTGGATATCTAGTGTAGACTCTTTGGATTTTTGATTCTTGAATTCAAACACTATGACCTATATGTGTGATAGGATGGCAACTGAGAAGAGAACTCAAAATGGGTTTTCAAAAGGCATCACAAATGCTTTGGAGGGAGTCATAGGCACTTAAAGACCAAGTTGGTGCTCAAGTTGCTGCAACTGAGGTTGCAATGGCAGCCACTGCTCCTAATGTAGAAGAAGGTGTTATGAGAGATAGGAATCCAAAACCAAGACTTAGAGAAGTAGGAGCCTAATGGATTACTTCAAGAGGGTTATTCCACCTGCATTTCTAGGAAACTGTGATTATGTCATTGCTAAGAGGTGGTTGAACCAGCTTGAGAAGATTTTTGGAGTAATTGGAAGTCAAGATGATGATAAATTAATCTTAGTAACCTATATGATGGAGAAAGAAGCAGAGTATTGATGGAAAAGCACTGAAAGGCTTATGATGGACAAGGGAATTGATCTAACTTGGGAGATCTTTAAAAAAGTGTTTAATGAAAAGTACTTTCCAAAGAGTGTAAAACAGGATTTAGAAGTAGAATTTAATCAATTGAAGCAAGAGAGGATGTTAATAGCATAATATGAGAATAGTTTTAAAGAATTAACTAAGTTTTCTACCTACTTGCAATCCACACATGATGATAGGTGGAAGGCAAATAAATTCCAAAAGGGTTTGAATGCTAAGGTTAGGGGGAAAGTAGCCACATTAGAGGTGAATAACTTTGCTTAACTGGTTAGTAAGTGTACGATAGCTTAGAGGATCTATGGTGAAGAGGAAGCTAAACGGAAAACGAGGTATGAGAACACCAAGATATTCAGGGAAGCAGAAATAAACAAGAACAACAAGAGGGGTCAGGGGTGCCAAATTGGAGGTAGAATCCCATAATGGGAAAAGGAAAGCAAGTGGAGGATCCATGTAATAACTCAATATTTTAACATACATATTAGAACGTTTATACGTAACTTGTTATGGTTAGGTAATAAAATTTTACACCAAGTAAAAATTTAAAATAAATGAACATTAGTATATATATATACACATGTATTTTAAAAAATTTTTTTTTTATTATATTATTAATTGACTTGGAATTTTATTTTTATCTTGTGCAAAATTTTAGTAAGTGAAACATTCTTGGAATTTGATTTTTATCTTGTGCAAAGTTTTAGTAAGTGAAACATATGAGTAAGCTATGTATATTAGAGGACTAATAATTAAGGTATATATATATATATATATATATATATATACACCATAAACTTTTTATACTTGGACTTACTTTTGTTATTTTGATAATTTTTTTTTCTCATTTTCACTTTGTCTTTTTCCTTTGTCTTTTCCTCCTCCACCACCTCTTGTTTTCCTGGTTATAATTCTGTGCTCACTAATTATAGGGACATTGTTTCTTATTTTTGGTCTTAGTGGTGAGAGCTTCGTCCTGCCAACTTGTTAGTCTCCTTCTTTTGTTACTTGGGTTGTCTTCATCAACTCACGAATTTCAGTAGAGAAAACTTGCTTGCTGTGAGTTGTAAATTAGGGTGTCTGGGAACCAAAACAAAGAATTGTACTCGGCTGTAAGTGCAGGAAATTGGAGACAACTGCTTGGTTCTTTTAGTTTTCCTTCCCTTCCTCTTGTTCTCCTATTACTTGTCTACTCTTACGTAGAGGTATGAAGTCAACTATGGGTTTCAAGGAAATCATAGGAGGCTGTTAGGTAAGATGTTGCTAGATGGAGAGCTGAGATTGCTACTTGGTGGTGGTGGTAGGTGATGGCAAAAGTTCAGTTGACTAGACAACTAAAAAAAATTAAATTATGCCACCTCATCCCCCTCACTCCAACACAAGTCATAAGTTTTAAGATGACTAGGTGCTTGTGGACAGTTAAAAGTCTAGCCTATAGGAGGGGGCAACTAACTTCTCTTATAATTCTACCATTGGTAAAGCAGATCCGTATTTATACCTTGCATAAAATAGATCATCCAATAAAAGATTAGTAAAAGGAGAAAAAGTATAATAGACATTTGCCACTACTAAAAGCCCAGTTGACATTGATGATTTGGGTAAGAAATTTTGTTCCATTGTTAAATTAATTTAAGGATTTCATGTGTTGGATTAAAGGTTATGAAAGCTTTGAAAGTGGAATATGTTAATGTTAAATAGTTAGTTTAATTGAAATTTTGAGCAAGTTAAGGGTTAATAGGAGTATGTTGATTGTATTGGGGAATATATATGAATATATATATATATATATATAAAGTAGACTAAAACATGCATATAAGGTATTTGACAATATGCATAGGAGAAATCAAATGTAAAGGTATGCAAAAAAGTTGAGCTATAAAAGTTTCTCTAGTAAGATAAATAATTAGGATGAATTAAGAATTGGGATGAATAAGAAAAAAGGCTTAAATTTAGAGAATTAGGAAGTTAACTTAGAACTTGTAATTGATAAAAGTAGTGATGGTATGTTTAATACAAGGTTTTAAATTCTTTGATTAACTAAACTAATCCCTAAGTTAACATTGGAATATAAATAACATGGGAATTAACGGAATTGTATTAACTATTTTTGGGTGTTTATAGATATAATATACATACACATGAGATGAAAGTAATTATGCACCTAAGATGTTTGATAAAATATCTACAAGAAAACTAGTTATAATATAATGAGTAAAACTTAGAATTCTTAGATCTTTGTGGTTAGGGATTAATTGAAATTGAATAAAAGTTCATAAACAAGAACAAAGAATGGTTGGTTAATGTGTGAGTTGAGGATTTGATGAAAATGGGTAGTATGTATGAATAAAGGATGTTTAGTTGTGGGGATGAAGTGTTGTAAATAGGAATTAGGTGGTTTTTGAAGGGATGCATGGTAGATTTGATGAGTTAGAGAAATATAGTATTTCGAGTGTTTTCGGGACTGAATTAAATTAAGAGTTCGAAGGAGAAAATGTAGCTTAGGGCCTTAAGAAGTTTTCAAAAAAAATTTGTAATTTGGTTCTAGGTATATTCATAATTAGAGCTATTGGACTATAGCTAGGTCTATGCTGGATTTTTGGCGAGCTTCAGTCAGTCCGGGAGACTTTGTCAGGGGTTGTGGTTGCAATTAGCTTAGGACCTCTGATAAAAGTTGTTCCTAACATATTAAAGGATAAATCTGGAGTGATTCAGGTCTTACTTCCATGGTTTGTGTATCTTGGAGGTATTGAAAGTCATGGCTGTGATTTTCGGGTCTTGACTGTACCTATTTTGAAGTAATTGATATTAGGGGTCTTAAAGGATGAATTAGGAGTAGAGTGCTGAAGATGAAATGTTCCTAATATCTTGGAAAAACTAGATTGGAAAGTTTTGTAATTTAATTCCCAAATATGAGAATTCTATAAGCACTGGAATTAGAGGTTGGCAACTAGAAATTTTACTAGAGCCCCATTTTTGTTCATGTAAGGAATTAAGTGAGTTCAATGCTGCTTTTAGGAGAAGTTTCTAAATAAGAAAGATAGCTAACTTCATAAAGTTAATGTTTCAACTTAATTTTATTAAATTTAGTTAAGTATGTAAGTTGAAAACAAACATATTTCCAAGGGGGTTGTTAAAATGCCTAAAAGAAGTAAACTTTAAATAAATACTTCAAACTTAGTAACTCTAGAGTTTCATAATTAAAATCTTATAACTTATAAAATTGACAAACTAAATAATATGGGAAAATGTAATTGCAGCTTCAGAAAGTATTGTTGAATCAATGACATACATGAGCACAAGAGGAAGTGATGAATAAGATTTATAAACCGATGAATGATTAATTGCTATCCTTTGGTTCTTGGATTAGTGTGTTTGATTGTTTGATGTGTTTATGTATATATATGTTATATAGTGGTAAATAAAAAGCATATTGCTATGATTAACTATTTGTATTATGTTGATGTTTAAAATTATTCACTGTTGATAAGGGCCAAGGAAGTATTTTTCTTTTTGAAATGATTTTTTACTTTTGAAATAAAATCTTGGTGCACCTAGGATGTTTTGAGATATTTTGATTTTGATATTTGAGTGCTCAACCCCCATGGGTGGATTTAGAGAAAGAGATTTAGTAATTCTGTTTGGTGTACGGGCACAAAACTGCCCCGTGGGAGTAGTGTGCGGAGCTGAGTTACTCAGTCAGCCCTTTGTTTGACTTGTATGCTATGAATTGCTTTGATTGTTTTGATTGAATTATACAGAGTACTATTTTAACTATACTTGTTAAGCTTATGTTTCCATAATCGTGCATGTGTAACCTTAGTGGTTTTGAATTTATGATATGTTGATATTAATTGACTATATATGTTATATACTTTTGTTGAAGGATGCTAGTACTCTCTGGCTATGTTTTCTACTCATTGAGTCCGTAGGACTCACCCCTTTTCTGTTATTTTTTTTTTTAGTAACAGGATTTCGGTATATATCATAAAGGAGTTCGTGACTTATCGATAGTATACGACAAGGTATTCTTTAGAATCTTATACTTGAAGCCACATGATGAAAGTTTACAGTCATATTAGTATTTTAAGTGTCGTAATGGATTTTGTGTGTGTTAGTTAATGAATATTGTTTATGATATTAGTAGAGCAGAGCTCCTTGTTATATTGTAATTGTTGTTACCTGGTTGAATATAACTAGGAATATGTTTGTATTTTTAGACATGTTCCATATTATAGAGAATCTTTGCTGAAATTTTTATTAAATTGTTATTTGTTTAAGTACATAAACTTTTACAGTTATCTTCTATTTTATAAAAATGTTTTTATATATTGGGATAGTGAAGAGTTATATGTGTTTTTTTTTTATTTTTTATTTTTTTTTTAAGTCAAAGTCATAGAGGATTGGTTATCCATTTCTCTAGCCATCATACCTCCATGAGGGGTATGACAAACCAGTCAGGGGTAATGGACCATGTCATAAGTGTGGAAGATTCCATGGGGGTAGACCATGTTAGCAAGGAGTATTGGTGTTTCAATTATGAAAAAGAAGGGCACATGGCCAAGGCATATCCAGAAAGGAAGGATCAGGGAGCACTTAAAAGGCCTACTGTACCAGGGAGAGTCTTTGTAGTGAATTAGAAGGAAGCTTGAGAGAGTGGATATATAATAGTTGGTAAGTGTCTTTTGTTTGATAAGGAAGTAATTGTGTATTTGACACTAGGGCTTCTTATTCTTTCATATGTATAGAATGTCTAAGGAACCTCAGGGTAGATGTTAGGAGACTATCTTACAACATGGTGGTGGAAACCCAAATAGGCAAGTCAGAAATTGTTAGTGAAGTATGTCAAGGTTGAGAATTTAAATGTCAAGGTTGATTAAGTTATCCTGACTTAATCTGACTACCAATGCATGACTTTGATATTATACTTGGTATGGATTGGCTTGTTGAGCAATAGGTTATTTTGGATTGTAGTAATAAGGAGGTTAAACTACTGGTAGTAGTAGGCTATAAATCAAAGGAGGTTAAACTAACCTGCAAGCAAGAAGGATGGTGTAGGAAGGATGTCAAGGCTACCTTGCATTCTTGAATGACATAAAGGAAAGGGATAAGTGATTTACAACAAATTCTAGTGGCCAAGGACTTTCCAGAAGTCTTTCCTCTAGACATAGCTGGATTGAAGAAAGACCATAACCTCTTGAGTCTAACATAGCTATTGAATTTTACATACATGAAGATCTCCTTCACTACCTTCCTTAGCATCATTCTTTTTCCAATACCAAGCAAGATTTTTAAAGGCAAGAGATGTTGAGCGCATATGTCAATTATTTACATATATTGCCAAGATTAAGGACATCTTAAATCAAGACCCTTATATAGTGTTATATGACACTTACTATAGGCGGAAGCTGCTTATTTAGGAGCCTTTTTCCAATAGTCAAGCGAAGATTATAAATCAAGCACTTCTTGGGAGGTAAGCTAAGTTTCTAAATTTTTTTTCTTTTTCTTTTTAATTTATTTTTTAGTTCTTATTGCGAGATTTCACATTAAGTGTTGTTTATTTTTAGCAGTTATATCATGTTTTTGCTCCTTTCAACTTAAGCGTTACCAAGGACGAGGACAAGTGAGCTTTCTGTTTTGCTACATTGACAGAGAGTAGTTCTTATCTTTATTCCTTTTATATTTTTTCTCATTGATTTTAATGTTCATCTTAAGTTTGGGGAAGGGTTTTATTGGTGTACTTATTCTCTTTAGTCTTTTACTTGAGATGTTTTATACTCTTCCGATGATTTTCATATCCAATGATAATACTGCAGGTAATTGTGAATGTGGGTTTTGGAAAATTATGGGCATGATTTAAGTTTATGTTAGATTCTTGTGTTAGTAACATTGTTAGAAAATGATTTTCAAAATTTATGCAATTGATCTTTTTCTTAGAATGACATACTTATTTAGAGATAGTTTATGTTTAGAAAGTTTAGTTTTGGTTAAGAATCCTAGAATTTGTTTGATTCTCTTTTGAGACGAAATCCTAGACAATGCTCAATTAAGGACATGATTTAGGTCATCTTTGGACTGAGCCTTTCAAACAAAACTTGTTTTATATTTTTATCCCTAATATACCACTCTGAGCCTAATTTGACATTTTCTTGTTCACACCACATTACGAATTTCCTCTAGCCTTATTTAGTTTCCTTTTACACCTCTCAATCTTAAGCATGTTAGTCTTTCTAGGAAGACTACGCATGTTAGTTTTTCTAGGAAGACTACAGAGTTATGAGTGAAAAAAAAAAAAATTGGAGTAAGGTGGATAAAAAAAAAAAGAAAAAAAAAAGAGAAATTATATTTATGCCCCTTGTTCACCCCTTTCTTCATAATAGATTGAAATAAGTTTAAGGGTGTGTCATAGAGTTGTTAAGAAGGGAATTTGTGCTTCAAGTATCAAGGAAGTTTTTTACACCATTTACTCTCTCTTGTAACATTGAGGATAATGTTAAGGGGGTATGGAAATTCTTTCAAACTATGATAAAATTCCTTCTAATTTTGACGGTAAAACAGAAGAAAAAAAAAATACAAAACAAAACAAAAAAAATCAAAAACAAAAAAAAAAGGAAGGGGAGAGAAAAAAAATAGTGTGAATTTGTGAGAAACCAAGACACCTGAAAGTCAAGTAGGGTGCATAACTTGGAATGTGAAGGAAAAGATCCTAGAATGAATAATGTGCTTATGGTGATTTTGAGCTTTATAATTTCCTTGATCATATCTTTACCCTAGCTTTACATTGCAAGCTTATTAAGTCTTCATGATGCTTGACTTAGTATGGTTTATATTAGTGGAGAGAGAGAAGAAAAAAAAAATTTTGGAGTTTGAATGCTAAGCTTTATTTTTCATAGATATAAATTTATCTGGATTGTATTGAAATTCAGGTAAAAAGATCATGCACACACACAAGTGGAAATCCATTCGACAATGAGACTAAGGCTTGAATTGAATCATAAATTTGCATGATTGTCTATGATTGTCCCTAAGTCAATAGTTTTAAAAGAATATATTTGAAGATACTTTGGAAATCATTAGATTAGTATAATTCATCTCTTGTATGTCATTTTTTCGTTTGTGTTTTTGGTATTCTTTTGCTTGGGGACTAACAAAACTTTAAGTTTGGGGTGTGATAATTCTTTAAAGAAGAGTTATTTCATATTCTTTTACTCATATTATTTTAGCTATGTTCTAGAGTTTTAGTTAGTTTTTAGTCAATTCCTATTTAGTCCTTATTGTATTAGGATGATGAATCCTAGTTGATTTGGGCTAAGATTAGGTGTTTTATATGAGTTCTAAATTATATTAACTTAGTCTTTGTTTTTTGAAGGTCTAACGCAAGAAGGAGTCCTATTGGAGGTTAAACTAGAGGCCAAACCGCTCAAAACATGCAAAACAGGGGGATTTGCCTAAGAGGCTAGCGCCTAGGCACCATAGTGAATACCAAAGGGTGCCACAGAGTTAGGACACGCGCACCACGATGCCCAAGCCATTGCCAAATGTGTATGTGTCTTCGAATTTCAAGGTTGCGGTGCCGAGAAGCTCTTGCTGTGGAGCTGGCATGATTTTTAGTCCGAATTGAAGTGAAATTATAGGTTTCTAAGCCTATAAAATGGGGATTAGCTTGAACTCAAAAGAGATAATTGAGTTGAAATTTTTTGGAGAAAAGGAAGCATTCAAGGGCTCAAGGAAACAAAAGGAGCTTAGGATGATTGAAGATTGAAGTTCGACAATCTTTATAGATTTCTCTTTTCCTACATATTTCTTTTGTCTTTCTTGTATTTTCCTTAATGGTGATTTTATTTGAATTTATGTCTAGACTAGGTAGCATGAATAATTATTTCTCTAGGATTATAATTGAACTCAACATGTAGCTTGATGGTTTTTATTATTTATTGATTGCTTAGGGTTTGGTAATTGAATTATTTATTTCATTCTATGCTTAATTCTTCTAGTTGATTAGCTACCAATTAGATTGCTGTGGTAACCTAAACAAACTTATAAAGGGGAGTTTAGTGTTAGCCTTGTAAGATATAACATTTGTTTGAATTCATTCACATGATTAGATGAATTTGATTTATATATAGGATATGAATATACTTATATATCTTGTGTAGCCAATTTAAGTCTAATTTTAATGAGCTTTGCCTAACTTAATTCTTATTGGAATATAGTGAATTGGTTAAGTGAGATATATATTTATCAGACATAGGAATATGCTTATAATTGAATTAGAATCTTAGGTTAATAATTTGATACCATAACTAAGCATGATAAGATAATAATAAGTAAAATGTTGAGGGAAATTGTAATTCTAGGCCTTTATCCATTGAACTCTCTAGTTTAATTTGTCATTAGTTAGATTTAGTTTAATTTAGGCTTTTCACCATAATTTTGTTATTTGAATAAAATTAGGATTGTGTTAATTTTAATACTTAGCTTGACATTAGAGACAATTCCTTGTGAAATCGACACTCTACTTTATCACTATATAACTTGCAATGAAACTTGTGCTTGCATTTTGAAATTCATGTCAGGGGCACCTGTATTGTTTGTTAAGAAGAAAGATGGAACCCTTAGGCTTTGTATTGATTATAGGTAGCTCAATAAAGTTACCATCAAGAATAAGTATCCATTGCCTACGATAAATGATCTATTGGACTAGTTGTTGAGGGCTTCAGTGTTCTCAAAGATAGACTTAAGGTCTGGGTATCTCCTAGTGAAGGTTAAAGCAGAGGATGTGCCTAAAACAACTTTCAGGATTAGGTATGGATATTTTGAGTTTATAGTCATGCCATTTGGAGTAACCAATGCACCAACAGTCTTTATGGACTTGATGAATAGGGCATTTAGGCCTTATCTTGACAACTTTGTGATAGTTTTCATTGATGACATTCAAGTGTATTCTAAGAATGAGAAAGAGCATGAAGATCACTTGAGAGTTGTACTACAGACTTTAAGGGATGAGAAGTTGTAAACCAAGCTAAGTAAGTGTGAATTCTGGTTGAAAGATGTAGTGTTTCTTGTAATCAGTGGTCAAGTGGTAGCAGTTGATCCTAAGAAAGTGGAAGTATTGTTGAATTAGGAAGTGCCTATAGGTGTAACAGAAGTTAGGAGTTTCTTGGGGTTAGCAGGGTACTATAGGAGGTTCATTCAGGGGTTCTCAAAGATTTCTATACCTTTAACTAGACTTCCTAGAAAGGGTGTCAAGTGGGAATGGAATGACAAGTGTCAAAGGAGTTTTGATGAGTTGAAAACCAAATTGACCTCTGCACTAATACTGGTTTTACAAATCCTAGAGAAAGTTATAGCATTTACAGTGATTTATCCAAGAAAGGGTTAGGGTGTGTCTTAATGCAACAAATGAGTCTAGTTGCTTATGCTTTAAGACAATTCAGGCCTAATGAAGAAAAATATCCCTGTCACACCCCTCATGGAGGCATGACTAGTAGGAGGAATGGATAACCAAACTTCCGTAACCTTGACTTCAAAACTAAGAAACAACTATGACTCTTTACTAAACCAATGAATAAAAGTAAAATTTGATAAAACAAAAGTTAACTGTAAAAGTTTGTTTACTAACACAAATAAAAATTTACTGAAAATTTTGGCAGAGGTTCTCTACAATGTGAAACATGCCTCAAAATACAAACAAGCACACCTGTTTATAACCAGATCACAATAACCACAGAATTACACAGAGAAGCTCTGACCCAGTCATATTACAAATAAAAAATAACTAGACTAGTACATGACACAAAATTTGACAACCCACAGCTCTAGTGTGATTGCAAACTTTCACCCTTTGACTTCAAGATTGAGATTCCAAAGAATTACTTTGCCGCCAAACACTCGACAAAGCCCTATTATCGATAATAGTCATCCTTAAGATCCGGTGACTAAAAAAAATCTGCAAGAAAGGGGTGAGTCCTACAGACTCTGTGAGTGGAAAATTGTACCCAAATGGTACTAGCATCACTTAAAGCACCTATATCATTATTTAATCTTAAGTAACAATATTCATGTTTTAATTCAATAGTACAAGTATGTAAGTGTAATTCTTATAAAGCCATGATTCACATGTTATACACCATATATAACTCAATTCAAATATCTAAAATTCATAATCTCAAACAAAGAATACAAAGCAAGTAAAGGGCCAACAGAGTAACTCAGCCCCACACACCACCTCTCACCAGGCAATTTTGCGCCTGCACACCAAATAGAATCAGAAACAGAATCACTTAATCCCTTCTTCAAATCCACCCACCAGGGATGAGCACTTAATTCTTTTAAAACACTTATCAAAATCAAAAAATCTCAAATCAAAAAATCCTAGGTGTACCTGGATTTCAATTTTGGAAATAAAATCATTTTGGAAAACATTTTACTTTGTTGCTCCTTATCAACCACAAATAATTTCAAACAAACATAATTCAAATCACTCACTGAAACACTACACTTGCTTATTTTTCCATATAATACATATAATTGCACATAATAATCTAACCACCAAAGGTTACAATTAACCACTCACTTTTAACTGATTTCATTCGTCACTTATACTTGCGTTCATGCTCGTCGTTTATTCAACAATACTTTTCGAAGCTAAGATTACGCTTTTCAAGTATTATTAAGTTTGTCAATTTTAAAAGTTATAATTACAAACATCTAGAATTACTAAGTTTCAATTTTAAAAGTTTACTCCTTTTAGGCATTTTCACAACCCTCCTTTGGATATATGTTGAATTTTAACATACATACTTAACCTAATTCAACAAAACCAAGTTTAAATATTAACTTTAGAAAGTTGGATATCTTTCTTATTTAGAAAGTTCTTCCAAAATCAGCATTGAACTCATTTAATTCCTTACAAGAACAAAAATAGGGCTCTTATAAAATTCCTGGTTGCCAACCTTTGATTGTGATGCTTATATAATTCTCATACTTGGGAATTAACTTACAAAACTTTCCAGTATAGTTTATCAAGATGTTAGCAACATTTCAGCTTAGCACTTGATTCCTAATTCATCTTTTAAGACTCCCTAACGTCAGTTTTTTCAAAATAGGTACAGTCAAGACATGAAAATCACAACTATAACTTCTAACACCTCCAAAATATACATAACATGGAATTAAGACATGCACCACTCCAGAATTAACCCTTAATATGTTAGGAACAAGTCTTATTCAGAGTTACTAAGCTAATTCAAACCACAACCCATGACAAAGTTTCCCGGACTTACTGAAGCTCGCCTAAAATCCTGGACAGACCTAGCTATAGTCCAATCGCTCTTCCGAAAAATATATTTAAAAACAGGTTATGAAATTTTCCAGAAATTATCTTAAGACCCTAAGCTACATTTTCTCTTTAGATCTTTTAATTTAATTTAGCCTTGAAAATACCAGAAATACAAGATTTGTCTAACCCACGAAATTTGACCATGCATCCTTTCAAAAACCTCTTAACTCTCAGTTGTTATCAATTTCAAACTTCCATTACAATTAACATAAACCCACTAACCCTTAGGTTACTTGTATTCTAATTATTGAATTCAATTTAAATTATTATCTAAAGTTATTGAAGAGTTTAAACTAAACATTCTCATTCTAAACACAATTAAATTTTAAATACTCTCTATTTTATTTTATTTTTTTAATTCATACCTTTAACTTAAATACCCCCAATCTTTAAGTTAACTCACTAACTATCAATTATTTGATTCACATATAACAACTAACTAGTAGAACACCTCTAAAACTAAACTTAGTCACCTTAAATAATTATATAATCAAGCTATTTTGCTTTTTCTTTTTAAATATAGACACAAAAATATTGTAAATTTATTCTTAAATATGAATCTTCAGCCATTCCATGACAATTTAGGTCCATTATGATAGTCTCTAACACTTTAAACCATAGAAGCTGATTGACTTTTAATATTATTTTTATGTTCTTAGACACCTTGCACTCCCTTTTAGTAAAATTCTTGTGGGTGTTAGTAAGAAGGCTATAAGTACACAAAACATTGAAATTAAAGCCCAATATAAGCAACTATAATGAGAGAGAGAGCATTAAAGGTGCAAAATACATATAGACTAGTCAGGTTAACCACAAATTAAGCGGTCAAAGAAACATTTGACATTTCAGTATAAATGTAAGGTAGTAACAATCCAAAAATTAAAACATGTCTGCGAACTTCTTCTAACCAGTGGCATTTTCATGTTTTTCTTAAGGTTATATATATGGTCCAAATACTTTATCACGTAGTTCAAAGATTATGTTACTTAGTATGTGTAATCAATCAAGATGCAATTTAGAAAAATTTAAGAGAACCAAGAATTACGTTCTTGGCATCTAGTTCGCAGAAATGACCAAAGTGATCTTGGGGTGAGAAATGATCCATATCTCAAAAGGGAAATGTAGCAGCAAAAGGAACAACATAAATGAAGCTGGAAGAAGCATCAATCTAAAGATCCTCTAACTGGGATTCACAAATCAACACTTACTCTTTAGATCTAAGTACTCCTTTATATAGTCAAGATGGGTACTGCTTGAGGGAGAAGGTAGGATTTCTTCCTTTGAATTTGCTCCTTTTGCTAGTGGAATTCCTTCTTTCCAGAATGTTACTTTTCCTCTTGCCAACTTCAAGGTAGCCGTGGAGCTGCTAGGGGCCAAGAGAAGGGTTGCACATCAAGGGTAGGGGTGGCTATAAAACAAACTGAAAACAAGGCAGCTATTAAGTGAAGGATGGCTGCCACACCGAAGGGTTTATGGACAACAAGAAGAGGAATAGCTACAACGGGTGAAAGGAGAGTAGAAAAAAAACATCAAATAAATCCAACCCGACACACCAATTGAGAGGAGAAGGCTCGGTTGCAACCTTCCCAAGCAACGCTGAAATAAGGGAGAAAAATAACAAAGAAGGCAGTGGAAAGGATGAGATGCAGAGAAAAAGCATGGCAAAGATGAATAGAAAGTGAAAGGAAATTAAGAACCCAAAAGGACTAAGACAAAAGTGAAAAGTTTGGTCCAAGTCAACCATTAAATTTGTGGTTATAATTTAGTTCTAGAAACATGTATATATATCTATATATGTATATATCATATTTGCTTTATTTTTATTCACAAATGTTACACATATCAATTTACATAAGTTGATTTTAAGTTTTTAAATTAATCACTGATGTAGTGAAAATTAATTTCTTATTGACATATATATAAATATTTATTTATTTCAAATTCTAATTTACGTAAAATTTTATTCACCTTAATTTACTTGGTTCAAAATTTTATCTATTTTACAACAAGTTATACACAAAATTTTAAAACGTACACTAAGATATTGGGTTATAACACGATTAATTATATTGTTATTTATTTAATTTTTTCATGTATTTATTTTATAACTAAAATTTACACACTGCATCTAAAATTCGACTCAATAATATCAGGTTATAACAATCCCACACATGACCTAAAACTAGTAGCAGTAGTCTTTGCATTGAAATTGTGGAGGCATTACTTTTTTGGAGAGAAAATAGAAGAGTTCACTAATTAGAAGAGGTTGAAATACTTGTTTAATCAAAATGAATTTAATGAGACAAAGAAGGTGGTTAGTGTAACACCCCATTTAGGAGCACGCACATACACTTACACTATACACTAAAATGTATTTGAAATTGCCAGGTGACTTGTAAATTTCACTAAACTATTTGATTTTATACCTTATGAATGGTAAGACTACTTAGAAAGCGACTAGTAGATGAGCCAAACTAAGGACTAACATAACTTAACTCAGAATTACACAAGACACTTACTAAACTAATGTTATGAAAAACTAGTGATAAGATTCTGAATTACATACATTGACTCTCCTAACCTACCGTATATAGATAGGTAAGGAAGTATAACATAATAGAAACTTATGAACCATCTAAAGGATGGAAAACAAGCTTCAAAAGAAAAGATTTCTAGGTATTAAGGAGGTAAGGAGGTTACCAAATTAACCAAGTGATAAGAGAAGTTAAAGGAATGGACTTGAAAAATTAATCCTAGGATTGTCTCAATAATTGAAATAACTAACTTGAATAATTTCCCTAAGAGACTTAGTAAAAATATGAAACCCAAATATGATTTTCTAGACTTGGTAGTTAAACACTACATTTCATTCAAGAGATGTTCATGGAAATAAATTCCACTTAGCATGTATAATATACCCTTTAGCCAAATAGGTACCTATACTTAGGCATGTACACTATACTAGGTGGATAATGAATATAATAATAATAATAATATATATAGTAATGGAGAGTAATATAATTAAGTTTAAATTTAAGTGAGAATGTATGGCATTCGATAGGGATAATCATATCCAGGTATAAGAATGTTTGGTATCTTGCATGTAATTATCACTTCCTAACTAAATCTACAAACCTAGGAACCTATTAGCCAAATAAATTAATAAAATAATACCAAGTTATACTTAGTGGAGGGTAATTTAGGTAAGTAGGATTCAAGGCTTCATATATAAGCCTAAGTTTCACTCTTCTAAAACGTTAAACAACAACTTCTGCGATTCCAACCGGGAGAAAGAGAAGAGAGAAAGGAGAGTTACAGCTTTTGCATGTGAAGGTTCTGGAGTCCAGAATTTAGAATTGAAACCATAATTGAGTTCAGTAGATAAAAGGGATTTAGTTACTTCGATTGTAAGCAAATTCTGGGTAATTTAAGAATTTTGGTTTTTGGGTATAGAAGGTAGAGAATTAAGCTTGAAGAGGAACACTTTTAAGAAGAGTTCAGAAGGGATTTAAGAAAAGGAATTGGAAAAGAAATCTTTTAGAAGCAAGGTTGAACAATTTCTAGTTTCTAGGTGGAAAAGTAAGCAAAACATGCTTCCTAAATTCTAAGTGTTTTCAAAAATTTCCATAGTCTTTAGGATCAATTTAATTCTAAAAATATTCTTCCTATTAACTGCATCTAGTATATATGTTTCTAATATATTGAAAGTGCTGAATTTCTAGAAAATTGAATAATGTATTGAAGCTGCATGTTTGCATGTTCTGGATTTGTTGTGGATTTTGACCCTACAAGAGTCTATGGCTAGTATGTGCCTAAATTGCTTGTTGCTTGGACCCAGGCAATGGAGGGAAGTGTCCCTGGAGTTAACTCATAGAAAGACCATGAGTGGATGGTTAGGGAACATCCTATTTAAGTCCATGAACACAGATCCTACATATGTTGCATTAAAATCAGTTTGAGTTGCATTTTGTGTATATTAAACTATATAACACTGTACTCTTGTAAAATTGGTGTGTATTGTCTTGCTAAGATTTTCTATCTCACTTTTATAATTGTGATGTATATTGATTGACTAGTTTTCTGGTTAAGGGTGGAAATGAGGACTATGTATGTACAAGCTTATTTCATGTATTATGTGTACTATGTGGAATACTACCATGAC
This sequence comes from Quillaja saponaria, assembly GCA_029379385.1. Lineage (NCBI taxonomy): Eukaryota > Viridiplantae > Streptophyta > Magnoliopsida > Fabales > Quillajaceae > Quillaja > Quillaja saponaria. The sequence goes on along the minus strand of CM055607.1, from coordinate 19,785,190 downwards.
TACACCAAAACCAATGAGTACTAGTACACTTGGGGAGGAATGTAAGAGGATGACGATCCAGAAGACCACATGGAAGAATAGAGACCTTACTTGGTCTGGTTAAGATTGTACATAAACTATGTAATAGAACCTTAAGGTGTACTTAAGGTTTAGTATTTTGTTCCATTTTGATGTAAAAGTCATTTTGTTTAGAAAGTTAGGATCAGCCCTTCAAAACTTGTATTGTAAACATGCATCACCATGTATATTTCAGTGAAGGTGATTAAGGACAGAATGCTTTTGTAATCTTTATGAACTTGTTAGTTGGAAGGTAAACTAAAAATTCCATGATTTTCAGAGTAATACTTGTCTCTAGTTTGAATAAAGTAGTACTCTAAATTGAAATAAGGAGGAATAAAACATAATCAAAAGTATGTATAATTGAATTGAACAAAGCCAAAAAGAAAAGCAAGTTAATATCACTAAACTCCAATCAAGTACACTTCATTTATTCAAAGAAATGAATTACGCAAACTAGAGTTTTCTACCTGAATTGTAGGCTATAACACTTTAACAATTTCTATTTTAAATTAGGCAACCTTGTAAACTGGATTCCACTAAGGTACTCTTGAGTTTTGCTTATGAATCCATTGGATAGACCTGCAAGTATAATTAAAAGGGAAAATGAGAACATGAGACATAACCAAAGCATAGCCTAATAACTAGAGTTGTTAATATTCAAAATGGACTCTAAGAATATCAAATTTACAATAAGGTAAGAAAACCTGTACTAAGAAATATAAGTCTATTAGAGGTTAGGGTGTTATATTTTTGTATCAGAGTTATGTTATATTTTGGTGTTATATTCTGGGACACTGATAGGAAGTGGTGACAGACAGTATATCACACACTGCCAGTAACCATTTTGCTTGGATTTTTGTGTGTAAGTGCTTTATGCAAAAGTTGATACTATAGTGCATGTGAGTTCAACATTGCAATGTTATAAATATTGATATGTATATGAAAGTTTATGTGCGTGACCTTGTCGAGGTGATTTAAATCTGTAGAACTGTAACTCTCTAAAATAAAGCATTTAGTGTTACCTATGAATGGTAGGATGGCACTTGAGAAGAGAATTCAGAATGAGTTGTTGGGGGGCATACTCACTGCTTTGGATGGAGTTATAAGAGCATTAAGAGACCAAATAAGTGCTCCAGCTGCTGCCACTGAGGCTATAATTGCTGCCACTACTGCAGCTACCATGAATGCTAAAGGGCTAATTGAGAGGGAGATAAATCCTGAACCAAGACCTAGAAAGGTAAAAGCTCTTATGGACTATTTTAGGAGAGCCAATCCACCAACCTTTCAAGGGAATTGTGATTATGTAATTTTTGAAAGGTGGCTAAATCAATTGGAAAAGATATTTAGACTAATGGTGTGTTAGGAAGATGATAAATTAATCTTAGCAACCTATATGATGGAAAGAGAGGCTGAGTACTGGTGGCAAAGTGCTGAAAGGCTCATTATGGCTCAAGGGGTAGATTTGACTTAGAAACACTTCAAGGAGGCCTTTTAAAGGAATTTCCGTAAGAGTGTGAATCAAGGCTTAGAGGTTGAGTTCAATCAGTTGAGACAAGAAAGGATGACAGTGGCAGAATATTTTCTTTGCATAAGTTCACCATTCTTTTCCACCTTTTGGTTTTCAACACCTTAATTCCCACATACTTGGGCTTCAATGTTTCTATAAAGTTAATATCACCCAATATATTTTCTTTTTGTGTGGCATACATGTTCCCCACGTTTCCTACATTTCCTTTTTCTTCTCCCTTTATATATATATATATATACATATATATCAAACATTTGGTTTGTAGGAATTGTCAAGGAATTTTCATGTAATCCTCCCACTTAGTTTCTTTTCTTTGTGAGGAATGATCACATAATATCTTTTTCCTTTTCTCCTTTGTAATGCACTCCTTTTCATAAATTTGCTTCAAGGTCATTCTTTCTTTAAACTGAGTGAAAATGCATATTGAATGTGCTTAACATATTAGGCTGCAAATGGGTCTTACAAACAAAAGATTAGTTAGCATATGCATGTGTTAGGAAAAAAAAAAAAACATTAGGCTCAAAAATGGGTAACTAAGAAAATATGGAATCATTAGTGGATATACAAAGGCTCTACCAGTCCAAAAATGGCCTAAATCATGTTCTCAACTAAGCTTCACCTAGGATTTCACCTCAAAATGAATACTTACTCGTTAAGGAAGTCTAAAAGAGTTTAGGATTTATAAAAAGAAAATCATTAAAAACATCAACCCTAGGCAGTATGTGTGTCTTGCCAATGAAGTCTAAGTGGAAGGATCCCATCGTTGTTGTTGTAGCATCATTCTCAACATCTGATTATTTTAGTGATTGACAGTGTGTGTGTGTTGCCAATGATCCACACACTGCACCTTTAGTCTTTAAATTTGCTGAGCCAATGTTAGCTTTTGTGTAATAATAGATGGGCCTAGAGCTGCTAGATCACCTTTACCAGCTTCAGCATTCCAAATTTGAAATTTATTCGTAAGTTTGTCATCAATGGTACCCTTAGGTAAGATCAACAGCTTTGTATCCTCCTAGAATACACCAGCTCCATGGCACAATTCTATGATAGGTGAGGGAAACCAGATACCTAAGTGCCCAGAGTTTGCTACCTAAAAGATTACACTATGAATAACTCTACCAATATACCTCTAATAATAGCATATACCAGAATGACTCTCACTGGCATGTCCATTAGCAAGGATGTTGCTAAACATAAAATAATATAAACCCTTATAGAGGCTAGCAGCTGACTAACCCAGAAATGAACTGGCTCTCCTATGGTTAGTTTCCACACAGCGCCTTCAGTGCACAGTACGCTGATCAATTCATCATAGTCTACTATCTCGCTTGAATAAGTCACGTACTCATCAAGTTCAAGGATATCTGGAATGCCATAAAATGCATTGATTGTTGTGCTTGTGAATGAAACCATCTTCCTTCACACCATGACTCTGCTGTCCATGTTCTCCACCAAGTTAGCATAAAACTCGCAAGCCACTACAATGACTCCAGCTGAGGGTGGTGCAAATGAATTAGCCCATTATCTGTTATTAATCAAATTAGCCATCCCTGGGAAGTAATCCTGGCTAAGGTGTAAGCATTGTTGTGCCATAATCTTTTTTGTGACAAGCCCATCATGAAAATGCTTCTCAGCTGTAGCGAAGATGAACTAGCTATTATCAAAGCTTGGTCCAAATGATCGAGCACCCTCGGTAACCTTTGTCTTGGGTCCAATTGTCCTGAAAATAACAACAGAATAATTCCAACCCCAAAATTACCCAGCAATAATGTCAACCACAACCCCTTAATTCATAAAAAGGGTCTCAAACTCGCAAAATATTTATATAAATCCTTAGGCATGTTATCTCAATATCATATCGTTTATTCAAGAATCATCAATATGTACATCCATCCCCCTAAACCTATTTCACTATTAGTGACTTATCAAGAACATTAAAGAATTATGGGGTGAGGGTTACATTAATAGGATATACATTCATATATCATCAAATTCATGTACCTAAGAACTCATCACCAAGATAGAAAATATAGTACCCACATAACCAAAAACCCAAAATAAAAAATTATGCATAGGACCCCCTAAAGATCATATCTATCCACAATCCATTAAACATTTAAGCAAATAACACAAGAAAAACATCCTAGGTACAAGAAAATTTGTAAATCATAAAGAGAAAGGAAACAATACTTACTTGTGTTGAAACAATTCCAAATACAGTGCAAAACATGATGTGGGTGAGGGGTTTTAGTGTGAGAGTGATGGAAGGCACTAGAACGGTATTGGCCTAGTGCTTTATGGCCTAAAACCACTAATTTCATGATTTAGGGTTCTTAAAGTATCAGTTGTGGCGATTTTGGTTCTGAATTTCCATTTTAAAAACAAAGATCGTGACACAGCGTTGAGGTGTCAATGTATAAGTGCCATATCACTATGCCCCAGAATTTGAAATTTTGAAATACATAGGTTGGCGTTGCAGGTTGCAGAATATGGTGCCTTAGCCCATGGTTTTCTATGTAAAACTCTTGTACTTTCTGGGTATGTGGTGCCATGGCGCCAAGAATATAATATTGCGGCTATGGGCTTATTGCCTAAACTACATTTTCTTTATTGATTTAAGCGTTGCGGCATGTTTATTTGTAGTGTAACGGCTCAAAGCAATCTAGAAACTTACCTAGGTTTCCTTTCTTATAGCGCCATGGCTTGAATTCACGAGCATCGCAACACTATGCTCTCTAGTTGATTTTGTGGATTTCAAGTCATAGGCTTGCAGGGTGATGTGTTTTTGTGTCATGGCGTCAATGCATTGTGTTGAGGGGTTTAGTCTTTGTTCCTTAAAAAGAATAATATGAAGCCTGAGTACATTCTAAACATTACTAAATTAAAAAAAAAAAAAAATTAAAGAGTGAGGGTTTGAGAAACTTGGGTTGCCTCCTAAGAAGCGCTTGGTTTAAAGTCCTCGGCCTAACTTCATTTTACTCAATCGACATTTTCTAGAGTGATGAAGGTCTTTTAACAATTAATAGGACTTCCCCAATAATGTTTGAGCCTTTGTCCATTAACCTTGAATTTGTTATCCGACTGCTTTTCTTTAGCTATCTCCACAACTCCATAAGAAAACATTGTAGTGACTATGAATGGTCCGGACCACCTTAACTTGAGCTTTCTCAGAAATAGCTTCAAATGGGAATCAAAGAGCAAAACCTTCACACCAGGCTCAAAGTGGAGATCCATGATCTTCTTATCATCCCATTTTCTTGTCTATTCCTTAAAAATCTTTGCATTTTCATATGCTTGAAGGCAGAATTCATCCATCTCATTAAGTTGAAGAAGCCTCTTCTCACAAGATATGTGGAGATCAAGATTCAACTTTTTAATGGCCCAATATGCATTGTGTTCTAACTCTACCGGGAGGTGGCATGCTTTCCCAAAAACTAGTCCATATGGAAACATGCTTATAGGGGTTTTATAGGCTGTACAATATGCCCACAATGCATCATCCAATCTCCTGGACTAACCTTTTCATGATGGGCAAATTATTTTCTCCAAGATTTTCTTGATTTCCGAGTTAGAAATTTCGGCTTGGCCACTAGTTTATTAATGATAAGCCAAGGAAACCTTGTGAGTGACTCCATATTTAGCTAAAAGGGTCTCCAAGTATTTGTTGCAAAAATGAAAACCCTCATCACTAATAATAGCTCGAGGAGTTCCAAATCAAGTGAAAATTTATTGTCTTGAGGAAATTCATCACAACTCTTGAATCATTTATTAGTGAATATATTACCTCTACCCACTTTGGAACATAGTCCATTGCCACTAAGATATATAGTTTGTTGTATGAAGTTAGGATTGGACCCATGAAGTCAATTCCTCATACATCAAAAGTCTCCACTTTAAGGATGTTGTTTAGAGGCATCTCATGTCTTTGGGAGATATTGCCCATCCTTTACCACTTATCACATGTAGCAACAAAATTATTAGTATCTTTAAATAAAGAGGGCCAATAAAAACCTGATTGGAGGACTTTTACAGCAATTCGCTCTTTCCAAAATGTCTCCTACTATTTGAGGAATGGCAATGTCGAAGAATACTTTGAATTTCTTCCTCTAAGACACACCTTCTAAGAATCTGATCAACACATTACTTAAACAAGAAAGGGTCATCCCATACAGAATATTTGACATCATGTAAAAAAAAATTTCTTTATTGGAAAGTCAAATCAGGAGGAAAAACCTTATAATATAATTAACAAAATCAACATACCATGTCAACTTTGCATGATCAACCTAAAAAAGTTGTTTATCCAGAAAATTTTCATTGATCAAAGTTTAATCAATAGTTTTCTCACCACCTTCCAACCTTGATAGATGGTCTGTCACTTGGTTTTTTGTTCTTTTTCAATCTCTAATTTCCAAGTCAAACACTTGGAGCAAGAGTATCCATCTAATCAACTTGGGCTTTGCATCCGTTTTGTCATCAAATACTTAATAACAGAGTAGTCAGTATAAACAATAACTTCAATTCCAATTAGATAAGAATGAAATTTATCAAAAGCAAATACTACTGCTAGCAATTCTTTTTCTGTGGTGGTGTAATTAAGTTGAGCCCCAATCAAAATGTCTTACTAGCATAATAAATAGAGTGAAAGATCTTATACTTTAATTGTCATAATACTGCACCTACCGCATAGTCACTAGCATCACACATAAGTTCAAAGGGTAGGTTCCAAGGAGTCACAATTATTGGAGCAGCGATTAATCTTTGTTTAACTTTAAAAATGTAGCCATACATGCTTCCTTAAAATCAAAAGAAGTGTCTTTTTCTAAAAGGTTACATAGCATATTTGGAATTTTTAAAAAATCCTTAATAAACTACCTGTACAAGCCTGCATACCCAAATAAGCTTCTAATACCTTTTACTTGAATTAGGTGGTGGTAGTTTCTCTATTGCTTCAAAATTAGCCTTATCCATCTCTAAGCCCTTGATAGATACCTTATGTCCTAAGACAATCTCTTCTTGTACCATAAAATGGCACTTTTCCTAATTCAAGACCAAATTGGTCAAACATAAAAAAATCATCCATGAATGCCTCAAGACTTTGCTCAAACATATCAGTCAAAATAGCCATCATGCATCTTTGAAAAGTGGCAGGTGCATTACACAGACCAAACAACATCCTTCTAAAAGTGAAGGTGTCATAGGGGCAAGTAAGGGTGGTCTTTTCTTGGTCCTCTAAGGCTATAGCTATTTGGTTATACCTTGAATAACCATTCAAAAAATATTAGAACTGCATGCCTGCCAATCGATCAAGTATTTGATTAATAAAGGGAAGAGAAAAATGGTCTTACCTTGCGGCCTTGTTGAGCTTGTGGTAGTTCATGCATACTCATCATCCTGTCACGGTCCTTGTAAGGATGAGTTCATTCTTGGTGTTAGCCACAACTGTCTTCCCTCCTTTCTTTGGCACTCACTGAATTGGGCTTACCTATGAGCTATCCAAAATAGGGTACATGATACCCGCATCTAGCAACTTTATAACTTCTTTCTTGACTACATCTTTCATAATTGGATTGAGTCTTCTTTAAGGTTCAATGGTAGCTTTGTGATTGTCCTCCATCATAATTTTATGCATGCAAAAAACAAAGGACGTATGCCTTTATTTTCGGTTATGGTCCATCCTAGAGGTCTCTTGTGTTCTCTTATAACAGAAAGGAGTGACTATTCCTACATGTTAGTAAGAGTAGAAGAAATAATAACCAGTAAAGTAGATGATGGACTAATAAAAGTAGATGGTGGCAACAACTTTAGTTTCAATTGAGGTGGTTCTTCAATGGAAGGCCTGGAAGCCAGAATGTCAAGGGATTTAAACTTGAGGTTTGACCTTGCTATGAAAGGTGAAGTATCTAACAATTTCATGCACTTAACAAAATCATCGTCTTCTCTATTAGTATTAAAAATTAGAGATACTTCAAGAAGGTCAATAGGATAATTATCTAAAAATAACTCTTGAGTTATTTCATTCACCTCATCAAAAGCAAAACATTCTTCATGGTCAGCAGGAAATTCCATAGCATTAAAAACATTAAATGTTACCTTTTGGTCTTGACCCCTCATAGTAAGCTCACCTTTTTGCGTATCAATTACGGTTTTACCTGCATCTAAGAAAGGTCTCCCAAGAATGATAGGGATTTTCCTATCTTCTTCCATGTCAAATGCAATAAAATCAGCAGGAAAAATTAGTTTATTAACTTTTACTAACACATCCTTTACTGTTCCCCTTGGATAGGTTAAAGACCTATCAACTAGTTGCAATGTGACTGATGTAGGCTTAACTTCTCCTAAACCCAATTTTTGATATATAGACAAAGGCATTAAATTAATACTAGCTCCTATATCATATAAAGCCTTACCAAAAAATTGAGTACCAATAGTACAAGGGATAATAAAACTACTTAGATCCTTTAACTTTGATTGGAGTTTCTTTTGTAGTATAGCACTACATTCTTCAGTGAGAGCAACTATTTCATACTCACCTAACCTTCTCTTCTTGGACAGGATGTTGATATGAAGCTTTTTGAACATTTCAAAGAACTTTTAGAATTGTTTGTCAAGATTTTTCTTTTGGAATCTTTGAGGAAAGGGTAATGGAGGAGTAGGCATAACATATTCATTAGGTTGATCTTTTTTCTCATTCTTTGAAGTGTCTACTTCAATTGGTTTATTCATAAGTTCAGCTTGTTTATTTGACTCCTCAATTGTCTTACCACTTCTAATGGTGATAGCCTTGTATTGCACTTTCTCTTTTCTTAGATTAGGCTTAGTGTCACTAAGGAGGGCTCCTTGAGGCCTATTTATGAGAGCATTGTCCAGCTGGCCTATTTGTGTTTCAAAAGTTCTCAAGGAAGCCGCTTGACTTTTAATTACTGTATCTGTCCTCGACATGTATTGTATGAAAATGTCCTCCAAGGATGGCTTTTCTCATATGTTGCCACTAGTCTTGCTTGTGGTTGAAAACAAAGAGGATAGTCAGGCTTTGCAATCCCTTGATTTGTCTAACTGAAATTTGGATGGTTTCTCTATCCTAGGTTATAAGTGTTGGGAAAAGGGTTATTTTGCCTATTATAATTGCCTACATATTACACTGCTTTGATGTTTGGGCATTGGTCACCAATACTTCCTTCTCTACATATTCTGTAAGCCATGACTTGATTCTTGATTGCTAGAACCCCAAGTGTATCAAATCTTTTAGCTAGACCAGCCACTAGTGTTGTTAAGGAAGTGAGGGCATTTAACTCATGTACCCCAGTTACTCTGCGAGTTTCAAGTCGCTCAGATGGCCATTGATAAATGTTTAAAGCCACTGCTTCCAACAGCTCTTAAGCTTCTCCTATTAATGCACCACTAGCTGCAGCATCAATAGTTGTTCCTGTTTGGCTAACCAAACTATTGTAAAAGGTTTGGACTTGTAGCCATTTCAGAATACCATGGTGAGGGCACTGTCTTAACAAATCTTTGCATCTCTTTACAAGCTTTGTAGAGAGATTCTTGGTCTTATTGTGTGAATGAGGTGATTTCATTCCGCAACATAGCTATTTTGGTTAGTGAAAAGAACTTGGCCAATAAATTTTGAGCCAAGTCTATCCATGTAGTGATGGAATGGGATGGCAAGGAGTACAGCCAACTTCTCGCCTTATCTCGAAGTGAGAAAGGGAAGAGCCCTAGACGAATGGCATCGTCAAAAACGCCATTACATTTTAAGGTGTTGCTCAACTCCAAGGACATCACCAAATGGCAGTCGGGTCATCGTTTAGAAGGCCAGCAAATTTAGCTATTTGTTGGATCTTTTGAATCTGATTTAATTTCAAAGTTGTTAGCTTGAATTGCCGACCGTTGGATACTAGAATGAATGTCTTCCACTAATGGGACAACATAGTCCCTCAAGGCCTTAGGATCTTATTCGTTAGCCATTATTGAATTTTTCATAGTAGCTTGTTGGTTCTCCTTTCAAAGTCTTTTAATTGACTTTTTGATCTTAAGATCAAAAGGAACAACTTTCAAGCTACAAGTTCTTCGCATAAACCAGAAACACAAAAGAAAAATCTGTATTAAAACTAGAACTGGCTAGTATTAATATTAACAAGAATAGAATAATTCCCTGGAATGGCGCCAAAAACTTATTATTAGATTTACTACATAAATGCATGTATCGTTTAAATAAGTAATAAAGAGTAAGTGAGATCGTTCCCACAAGGAATTAAATCTATCAAGTCAAGTACTAAAATCTACCAATTCTAAAATTATCCAGACAATTGAATAATTGAGATTTTTAATTATGATTAAAATAAGGCAAACAAATAAAATAACTAAACTTGAGATTATGTAGAGAAGGCCTAGGAATATGATTTCACTCACACTTTATTTGAATTACCTTTATCCTATCATGCTCAGTTCTGATATTATGTTATTAACCTAAGGTTCCAAGTTAATAATAAGAATCTTTCAATTGCTTATAATTCATACGTTATTTAATCAATTCATTATATGTCTATGAGAGCTGAATTAAATAAGATTCAGTAAGAACAACCCTAAATTAGCTACACATGGTATATAGGCATATGTCTATCCTCTATGCAAATCAAATTCAATCAATAAAGTAAAAGAATTCAAACATGTGCTATATCACTTAAGGTTAACCAATATTTCTTTCGTCAAGGTTCCTCTAGATTACCAGATCTATCTAATTGGTGATCAAGCAATTTGAAGCAATAAACATAAAATGATATAAATAATATAAATACCAAAACCAAAACAATCCATAAATAAAACTAAATCAAACTACATGTGAGTTCTATCATAAATCTAGAAAAAGTAATTAGCTCATGCTACTAGATGTAAAAATGACTACAACTAAGCAAATCATAACAAACATATAAAGAATATAGGAATAAGAAAAAACTGTGAAGATGGTGGTCTTCAAGCTCTTCGAAATCTTTTTCTCCCCTAGCTCCAAAGCACGCTCAATCTCTTTTCTATCATGAACTCCAAACTATATCTAAACCTCAGCCCTTCTCTTTTATTTATAGCCTTTTTCCTTCTATTTTGGATAAACTAGAAGTCTTCAAACTCCTCAAAATTTGTATAAGCGTTGTGGCTCAGACATATATGGCATTACGGCTTCACAGGATCTGTATAATCACAGTACGACTAATCCTTCATCATGCTGTAGCCTCACATCATAAGTGCAGCAGTGTTAATTCCTTGCTTGGTTTACGAAAGTCGTCCTTCCTTTAACGTTACAGCTGCATCCTCATCATTCAGCAACTTCAAGCTCCCTGGCTTATGTACTTTTCTCCCTTTGTATTAGCGTCATGGCTTCATAATGGTGGCACTGGGGCATTGTTCACTCTACCTTTTTTCCTTAATTCTTCCTTTTGGGGCTCCGCAGCTTCATTTTATGCAATGTTGCACTGCCAGTTGATTAACTTCCCTTCTTTAATTCACACTAGGACACTACAAAGACACCTAAAACAAATTAAATATCAAAATTCTGAAAATTACTCCTAATTAAGATAAAAACTCTACAAAATTCCTAAAAACAACCTAAAACAACTGTAACACCATATTTAACTAGTACTCTAACTTAAAATATCAAGATTATGATCAAATATGAATTAAATTTATAGTAAAATAACTTCATTATTCTAGAGTTATCACAACCAAATGAATGAATTCGTACATGTGCAATATCACTCAAGGCTAAACCTAGATTTCCTTCAAGGTTCCTCAAAGTTACTAAATCAATCTAATTGGTGATCAAGCAATTAGAGGCATTAAGCATGGAATGAAATAAATAACATAAATACCAAACTTTAAGCAATCTATAAACAAATTTAAGTCAAACTACACTGAGTTCCATTGTAATCCTATAAAGGGAATTACTCCATGCTACTTATTGTAAGCATGGATTTAAACAATAAAAACATCAAGTGAATATAATAAAGTAAATAAGGAGTAGAATAAAGAAAACTATAAAGATCATAAGTATTCATGCTTTAGCTATCCTTGCTCTTCTTGCTCCTTGCACTCTTGTTTGCCTTTAATCTCCAAAACTTCTTAGCTCATTGTATGACTTGATTCCCCAACATAAACCTCTTTCAATAGGCTTCAAAACCCTCAAAAAGAGTTCAACTTAGACTAGGAATCAAATCGGTGCCGCAACACTGAAGTTCAAAGTGGAGAATCACTATTGGGCACCTTGGCGCTGCTTTTTTCTTGCGCCTAAGCACCACTCTATTCTGTCTTGATGCCTAGGCACCATTCCTCTCTACCTGGCTAGTTTTGTACGCAAATTTGGCTCTGTGGCGCCCCTTTTCCATGGCCATGGCGCCCGACACTTAAGAAATCATTGTTTTACTCTAATTTGACTTCAAAAGGGTTTCCTTTAAGCATTAAACCTTCAAAATGCATACATTAAGTTAAAAATAAATGGAATTCCTAATTAAAGGCTCAATCCTAAGCATACTCAACTAGGATTTAACACTTTAAAATAAATGACTCAACTAAGCAACAATTAAACTAAAACTCAAACACTTAGCAAATAATATTAATAAAAAGTAATAAGGCTATTTCATAGACTTATCATTTTGTTATGTATCAATGCTGGTTAAGAGTCTATTATGGAATCCACAAGGCTTAATTAACACATACATCAAAATATCATGCATCATGCACACAAAATTGGTGGAATATACAACTTCCTAAATACTCTTTGGAATCCAGTTATAATATTGTAATTTATTACAGTTGCAGTCAGGTTATGAGTCTATAATGTTTAGTTGTGTTTCTTATATTTTCCAAATGTAGTTTGTGATCTTTGAGGTGATAAGAAAACAGAGCACCCAATAAGTAGGAAGTGAATATTCCACCAATTTTGTGTGTATGATGCATGAATATCATAGACATAATTAATCAACAATTTCAGTTGGTTGATTAATTAATTTAATGACAACAAATTGTACCTATAAAGTGAAAGTCCATTGGATATTAGCTCCTTCTTGCTTTTAAATTTTCCTTATCTATTTTATTTATTCTGAAGAGTTGTCGTGTGACACATTATTTATTTATTTTAAATTATTTTATTTAATCTGAAGAGTCATAGTGTGACCCACCACTAAAAAGTGATTAGTATAGTGGATTCGATCGTAATCTTTATTTTCTCTTTTTAATGTTTATTAGTACATAGATTTTGCATTTGCTTTAGATCGAATAGTTTATAATACAAAATATTTTGATCAGTAAAAAAAAAAGTATATCTAAGAGATTGATTTTATTATATCTTAATCAGCCTTTAGCCCATAGAAAAACTTATCTTAATAATGATAATACATATGCTCTTACATTTTGTAAAGTTTTTCTCTTTCTTCAAAATTGTTATAAGTATATCTATATTTGAGCTTAGAGTGTTATAAAGAGTTGACTTTTAGATTTATGTTGATTTATTGTTTTGAAGTCAACAAGTCAAAGTATCTCAGCTAATTCACTTCTTCCCTTGCATTTGCTTTATTACTATTTACACTTGGAATTATATTATTTTCTATTATCCTTAGGAAGAAAGAAAGGTTTATAGACAACTTGCATTAATAAGCACATGAAATTAATATAATTATAAAATTTTGATAAGTAGAAAACATGGAAGAAGATCATACTTGGTTTGAGGGTAACCATAGTTAGATGCAATGCAGAGTTGAGAATCATAAGGTAATAGATGAGTTTATGTATAATGTAAATAAGTTTATTGACTTTACATATAACCATCTGAGAATTGTAAATAGTAATAATACAGTTCAATGCACTTGTCTTGCTTGTAAGCACAAAAAGTGGATGTCTCGTGATAAAGTGAATATTCACTTGTGTAAGAAGGGTTTCTTAAGAAACTACAAGTGGGGGACCTTACATAAAGAGGGCGAGAAGTAGTTAGGAGAAACTTCAAATGACTAGGGAGTTGATATCAAAAATTCAAGCAATCATTATGTTGACATGGTTATGAATGTTGCTGGTCCAGATTTTAATTAGGATTAGGAGAGTCGACTTTACGAGAAGCCGAATTCCAAAGCAAATATATATATATTTTTTTTAACTATTGCAAAATGCTGATTAGCAGTTATGGGAAGGTTGTAACTGGCATACTCGGTTATCGGCAATGACACAACTATTGAACTATAAATCAAAGTTCAACATGACTAAGAACTGCAATGATCGGATTGTTTCAGCCATTAAGGGTATGTTGCCTAAAGATGAGAAGTTGCTTGAAAATTTGTACATATCTAAGAAATTAGTTAAGAAAATAAGACTTGGATATGAGAAGATACATGTATGTCCCAACGATTGTATGCTTTACTGTGGCAAATCAGATAATAAATTACAAGAATATCATATATTTGGCATCCGAGATGTCAACCTAAGACATGAATAAGAAAGAATGATGTCCCTTGCAAGATATTACATCACTTTCCACTTACAAAGAGGCTACAAAGACTATATATGTCAAAAACAACAAGTCAACATATGACATGGCATAATTAAAGATGTGTTACTGGTCTAATGATTCATCTGAGTGATGGTGAGGCATGGAAACACTTTGACGACAATCATCCATCATTTTCTGAAGATCCAAGAAATGTTAGATTACGTCACTCTATTTGGCTTGTTTTTCTTAATCCTTATAACTTGCCTCATAATATGTGTATGCAAAAGTCATATTTATTCTTAACACATGTCATTCCTAGGCCAAAATCACCTAATCAAAATCTAGACATCTACTTGAGACCTCTCATTGATGACTTAAAAGAGTTGTGAGAAGAATCGATGGATACTTATGATGCTTATAGAGGTTATAATTTTGCTATGAAGGCTACACTTATGTGGACCATTAGGGACTACCCTACATATGGAGTGCTATCAAGGTGGAGTACACATGGAAAATTAGCAT